>OZ026621.1:257071-343071 GCA_964020975.1 Hermodice carunculata | reverse complement strand
TCCCCGTCATTGCGATATAGAGAAAATCAACATTCATCCATAAAGAGAGTGGTAACCCAGTCCATCTGTGTTGTCCGACTGTGCTCCCTTGCCCACTCTAGCCTGGCCTCCCCTGTGGCGTGTATACTTAGAAGTGGCCTCTTGACCATGGCCCGTGATGCCACCCCAGCCTGATGTAGTCTGTTACACACAGTCTGGGTGGATATTGGTCTCTGATGTGGGTAAGCTCTCTGTAGATGATTCCGAACTTCTGGACCGGTACGGATTCTGCATCTTAGGGCTGTATTCACAAGATAACGATCCTGCTGCCTGGTGGTCACTCTCGGCCTATCCTGGTGTGGCAAATGTGCAGCTTGATGGGTACCTTCAAACTTGTGCACCAAATCATTTATGGTTCTATGGTTAACTCTCATTGCCCTAGCAACAGATCCGCGGCTTTCCCCAGCTTCAACTCTGCCTATAGCCCTTGCTGGCTGCACAGTAGAGAGCCTGGGCATATTGACTTCTGATGGAAGGGTCCATGCCTTACAGTTTCAGGCCTTACTTTATACCCCTGCCTGGCACAGTTTCTGTACAGTAGACACATGTGTATACCTGTATGACGTAACGGAACACTGATTGCTAGGGATTTTTACATGGACAGGAAGGACACTACAGCCCGAATAGGCTTTTGTCCTGCACAGAGTCCTTCCTGCGAAGTGCGAATTTTGACTTTGTCTGACATTTGGATCAAGTGAAGTCATCCATGAGGCCCAATTCAGGTGGTCTTCCCAAGTATTGTTAACTAAGGATAATGTCACATGTACGTATGCATAATTAGGAGAAATATTAAAAATAGGAGTAGAACTATAAATTCTAAAATGTGGAGAGTTACTTTTTTTGCTGAGTGTACATATATATATATATATATATATCATAAGTGAGTGCACCACCACTACTCTGACATATCAAGAGTATTTCATGAGCTCAGGATCCTGTTATTTTCAGCAGCTCATTGAAAAAGAAGGGAAGGGGACTATTAATTTATTGACTGTCCATATAGGCTATGACATCAGGGTTTTGCTTTCTTTTTTGTATCTCTGGTTGTTTCAAGGCAGGTTTTGTCACAATGTTGGACCTGTTGTAGTGTAAAACTCCACAGAGCTCCGAATTTGTAGTTGTCCTGACTGAAAATTTAGTTGTCTTGGGCAGCAGGGCTGACCTTAATGTGAAGTTCTGCCATTGCATGGAGGTTAAAGTTGTCATTAGTGGTTCTTGCTTTGCCCGTACATTGCCCTGGCAACAGCTGGGGCATCATGACTTACCAGGAAATATAAAAAAAGAAAAAAAAAAAAAAATCCACACACACAAAACATATATGGGGTACATGCACAAAAAACCCACAGAGTGGGAATGGTGGTTGTTGAAGGAAAGCTTTCTTCATCAGGAATTAGAATGTGTAATTAATATACTTGTTGGCAGTACCAGTTTATGAAAATGATAATTCACAGATGAATATACATGACTGCATGAATGACAAAAATATGATAATTTGCAGTTGAATATACATGTATGTCACAGAAAATAATAATTTGCAGTTTAATGTATATGTATATAATAAAAAAGTAATAATTTTCAATTGAAAATACATGTACATGTATATGACAAAAAATATAATAGTTTGCAGTTTAATATGCATGTACATGTATGTAACAAAAATATAATAATTTGCAGTTTAATATACATGTACATGTATGTGACAAAAAAAGTAATAATTTGCAGTTTAATATACATGTACATGTATGCGACAAAAAGTAATAATTTGCAATTGAATAAACATGTATATGTCAGAAATATAATAATTTGCAGTTTTATATACATGTACATGTATGTGACAAAAAGTGATAATTTGCAATTGAATAAACAGGTATATGTCAGAAATATAATAATTTGCAGTTTAATATACATGTACATGTATGTGACAAAAAGTAATAATTTGCAATTGAATAAACATGTATATGTCAGAAATATAATAATTTGCAGTTTAATATACATGTACATGTATGTGACAAAAAAGTAATAATTTGCAATTTGATATACATGTACATGCCAAAAATATAATAATTTGCAGTTGAATATATACATAAATGTGAGTAAAATATCAGTGTATAAAAAGAGTTAACATGCTGTGATG
This sequence comes from Hermodice carunculata, assembly GCA_964020975.1. Classification (NCBI taxonomy): domain Eukaryota; kingdom Metazoa; phylum Annelida; class Polychaeta; order Eunicida; family Amphinomidae; genus Hermodice; species Hermodice carunculata. The sequence continues at coordinate 340,898 of OZ026621.1, read as the reverse complement.
TATATTTACAAGACTTTGATCACAGCTGGGAATAACATCTTACTTTAACAGGCAAATTTATGCAAAACAGTTCAGGGCCAGTTTACTGGGGCCTCAGAGAAAGGTTCATCATAACTGGGGCAGACTTACTGGGTAAACTGAACAAACACCAAGACCGTAGAGTGTGCACAGCTCGTGTTGTTCGGATCAATGTATGGTACGTGTAAATTGTGAATGAAATGTGTGACCTAGATGTCAAAGGGCCACGGTGTTTCAGGTCAATGTATGCATAGTGAATTACGCATAATCGTTGTGTTGACATTGTTCTTTTGATGAGTATCTGCCATACAATGGATAATGAGTGACTGTAGTATAGGTCAACTGGCTACAGAGACAGTGACCACTCATCATTGAACTCTTTCATACCAGTCCCTGATTTTTCCGCATTTTTACCTGGATTTAAGATGACAATTGCATGTTTAAATTCTCCATGAAAAGAGCTTTCATTCAAGTACCAACATGCCAATAGTCTTAAGTCAGTGGTTTTGGCACTGCCTGGCAAGTCACCATAGTATGGAATGAGTTAAGGCTCTCTCTCTCTCTCTCTCTCTCTCTCTCTCTCTCTCTCTCTCTCTCTCTCTCTCTCTCTCTCGCTCTCTCTCTCTCTCGCTCTCTCTCTCTCTCTCTCTCTCTCTCTCTCTCTCTCTCTCTCTCTCTCTCTCTCTCTCTCTCTCTCTCTCTCTCTCTCTCTCTCTCTCTCTCTCTCTCTCTCTCTCTCTCATACAATTACCACTTGATGTAATACCACCTTTATTGGCATATCTATAAATGTCATCTTACCTAGGTTATATTTTTTTCACAACTGCTATAAATTAACATATTATTTTTCACTGTTGTCACCAAAGGGTTAAAGATTAACTACTTATGTGCCAAATTTAAAATAAAAATAGATGCTCAATAGATGTTTGTGGCAAAGAACTCAAATGCCAAAGTGGTGGTTTAACTAGCATTCAGTCCTGCCATTGTTTGTAATGAACATTTTAATAATATACACATTTTAACCTCAGCTGACTTTTTGAGGGTCCGTCGTCCGTCCGTTGTCCGTCCGTCCGTCGTCCGTCGTCCGTCGTCCACAATTCACATTTTCGACTTCTTCTCAAAAACTGTTAGCCAGATTCACTTCAAACTTGGTGGAGATGTGCCTTGGGTGGGTCTCTACCAAGTTTGTCCAAATGGTCACGGTCCAGTAATTTTTGGATTTTTAATGAATTTTTGGGGGGTAAATCTTAAAAAATCTTCTTCTCCGAAACCGCTCACCCAATTGCTTTGATATCACACAGGAACACTCCCTGGAACTCCTAGTTCTTAACTTGTTCACCAGGTGGCGCTGCAATTATTTCAAAATTTTTTATGAATTTTTGTGTGTTATAGCTTTTTTCGACTTCTTGTCCAGAACCATCACTCAGATTAAGCTGAAACATGGTGGATATGTTCCTTGTAGAAGGGTCAAACAAAGTTGTTCACTATGTGGGACTGTTGCGGATTCCTGATTTTTAACGATTTTTTCAATTCTGGTACTTATCGGTCAATGCAGCTTTCTTATTGATTACTATGGAAGTCAATGGGCATTCAAATGCTAATTCACATTTTTGACTTCTTCTCCAAAACTGTCATCCAGATTAACTTCAAACTTGGTGGCAATGTACCTTGGGTGGATTTCTACCAATTTTGTTCACGTGGTCATGCTCCAGTGATTTTTGGATTTTTAATGAATTTTTTTTTTTTTGGACAAATCTTAAAAAATCTTCTTCCCCGAAACTGCTTACCCAAATGCTTTGATATCACACAGGAAGACATCTTGGGACTCCTTGTTGTTAATTTGTTCACCAGGTGGCGCTGCAGTTTTTTTCTAATTTTTTTTTGGTGAATTTTTGTGTGTTATTGATATTTTTGACTTCTTCTCCAGAACCGTCACTCAGATTAAGCTTGCACGTGGTGGATATGTTCCTTATGGAAGGGCCAAACAAAGTTGTTCACTGTGTGGGAATGCTGCTGATTCCTGATTTTTAATGATTTTTTCAATTCGGCTCATTTGGGGTAAATGCAGCTTTCCTATTGATTACCATGTAAGTCAATGGGCATTCTAATGCTAATTTACATTTTTGACTTCTTCTCCAAATCCATCATCCAGATTTACTTCAAACTTGGTGGCAATGTACCTTGGGTGGGTATCTACCAGGGTTGTTCCAATGGTCATGTTCCAATGAATTTGGATTTTTTTATGATTTTTTTTCAAAAAATTTTTACAAAAGTTTTAATAGGAAAACTTAACATGGGAATTTCTTGTAATGGTCATAACTTTAATAATTTTGACCAGATTTACTTCAAACTTGGTGGGGATGTGCCTTAGGTGGATCTCTACCAAGTGTGTTTTTTATGAATTTGTTTGTATTTTTTTTTGGGGGGGGGGGGCAAACCTTCAAAATTCTTCTTCTCTTAAACCGCTCACCCAATTGCTTTGATATCATACATAGACACTCCAGGGGACACTTAGTTCCCAATTTGTTCACAAGGTGGCGCTGCAATTTTTTTTAATGAATTTTTTGTATGGTTTTGCTGTTTTTCACTTGTTCTCAGAATCATCCCTCAGATTAAGCTGAAATGTGATGGATATGTTGTTGTGGAAGGGTCAAACAGTTGTTTACTAGGTGGCACTGCTTTGGATTCCTGATGTTTATGGATTTTCAATTCAGGTACTTATCGTTCAATGCAGCTTTCCTATTGATTACTACGTGAGTCAATGGGCATTCTAATGCTAATTCACTGGACAACTGACACGAAATTTACTGTTTACTTGATAACTTGAGATCTGTTTTGAGTTAGCTACACATGTTAATTATTGTGTATGAAGGTCATGCTGAGACAGTACGTGAATGACCTTAACCTAGTTTGTGGGGTACAGTGCAACATACATGAATTTTACTCTTCATTATAACTTGAGAACTACTTGAACTTTGATGTTGCACATGTAAGTGTTCTTCTATAAAGGTCAGACTTACTCAGAACATGGTGTCCTTGATCCTTTCCCAAGTTCATAGAACTGCAAGTGTGATGAATGTCAAGATCAGCCGAGGCACGGGCTGTTCACACAGCCCTCTTGTTTGTTTTGTGGACAATTTTTTTTTTCAGTGCCATAAAATATATTGGAATATAATTTTTGAAAAATAACTTGGAAGATTTCAGCATGAGATGGTTGCACAAAAATTAAGTTAGATATATGCAGTGGCATCTGCAGCTTTCCATCAGAGCACAGCCGCTTCTGTGTAAAGGCATGAAAAGGGCACATTTATCAACACAGCAGCACCAGAAAAGGCATTCAAGGGAACAGGTATCAAAACTGATATGTTTCAGTGTAACTAATATGTTTCAGTGTGAACAGCAGAAATTTTGGAAAGCTCATCTTGATTATTAGGATGATTAATCTAAGGTGAAATGAAAACTTTGTGTTTTGTGAATTTTTGTAACATATTGAAACTATTCAATTTGAGTAAAAAATACTGTTCGAAATAAAATATTTCCTTTTTTCTGCAAGGCACAGCATACATCAAGATTAATTTGGATTGTAAATTTGGACAAAAGCACCTGTCCACAGCAGATACCACGTAACACAGACAGGCAGACAAGCCCTGAATGAGTGTCCAGAATCTATGTGATGTGAGAGAAAACTCATTAAAGGAGATGGAGCAAAATGAAGAGGTTGGGAAATGAGAAAGAGGAAAGGGAGTGAAATACAAGGGCAGGACAAGTCTTTATTCTAGACTGAACTGTAGAGAACACTGAGTGTTGACTGACAATTCTGTAAATGATAAAAGTGTGACTCTACTGTAGCCCCGTTCACGCTGCTAAAATTTACCGCATTTTGATCGTAAGACTTGCAAAAGTAGCATTCGGACCGGCTTAAAATCGTCCGCAATCTGTTGAGAACGCACCAGCCACTTCCAAAAGCAAAACCTACTGACGGGGGGGTGGTATTTTTGCGAATGTTTACCGGTAGTGTCTACATGTGCAAGTTTTGTTGCATGTGTAAACGCAAAATGCACGTTTGCCGAGAATCGAACATGTGCAAGCAAGCCAATTCGGTAGGTGAATCCGAAAGTTAAACCTCACAGTGTGAACTACCCATCCACTTTTATTTTGGAAGTCAGGTGAACAGTCTGAACGCACATTCGGATGGTTTTTGGATGTGCAAAAATGTGAATGTTAATCCAAAACTAAAATTGAAGTAGTGTGAACACAGCAACATGGTCTCTGTCTGCAGAGATCAGCCAATGGACCACAAAAAGTAGTTTTAAAGGATGGGTTGTCTGTGATGGTAGGTACATTATTATGGGAGAATGGGCCTTGGCCATCAGTAAAGTATTATCTAATGAAAGGATTATCTCTCATGACAGGGAATATTGTACAACATTGTCTGGTGGCTTAGATTAGTGTTATTCTTGTGTACCTGTGTCAAGTGAAACCTTGCTTGACAAACCACACACAAAGGAAATGCCTCATAATTAAGTCTTAAAGACAAATATTAGCTTCATTTTGTTGAAGGCTGAATGTGAGTTGAATTTTTAGATCTACTGACCTTAGGTCGTAGAGCTATTCCCACTTTAACTATAAATACCTTGTGCTCGTGTGATTTACATACGTCCCGTGTTTAGGTCCCTTTAGCCTGTGTAGGTACTACTTTACTGCATCACTCATAAGTCTCATCTTAGATACATGCTCAGGGGACTAGTTTTTCTTTTCATCGTTTGTTACGCATCGTAACATGACATACTCTCATTTATATCTCCCTATTTTCTTTAAGATTAATACAAATGTGTGGGAAATTATTAGAATGTTGCTGCTACTAGTAGTAACATTAAATTTATTAGTCCGTTTACCTTGTTGGTAAGAACTGAATACCTGTTAAGTAGGATTAGATATTCATATGCGCTACTCTGTGTGCTGCACACTTGACCAAGTTCAGTTATGAAAGTATGCCTTTTCTAATATTTTGGCAACTTTCCAAGTCATGCTGCAGCTGCCACAAGGGCAGCTGCAGCATGACTTATCAGGCAGTTCCAGGACCACTGACCAAGGCCTGTGACCATAGCATGGAATGATTTAAATCAGCCTGCATAAGTTAAGCTTATTATAGTTTGTAAATTATAAAGGTACTTCCTGAGGTACATGTATGATGCCTGGTGACTTGGAGCCTGGGACCTGTTGACCAGCTGTCTTAAGAGAGCGTGTCAGTCTGGTACTACAGTTGTCCCCGTCTTCTGAGGCCACCCCAAATGCAACTCCAAAGTGACCTTATATGAGGGTTGGCTTCTCCGGGGTGGGGGTGGGGGGCAGGATGACAGTGTCACACTTTGGTGTCTTTTCTAGTTAAAGTGAGACTAAGTTAACATCTTTCCTTGGTAGGGTTTGGGCATATTGCACCCAACCCTTGCCAAGGAAAGCTGTTGACCTGGGGATGCCATTGTTATAGATAGCATCTACAATTCTCAGCAAAAATGTTTTATGTTGACGAGAATGTATGTATAAAGATTGAGGCAGACGACAATTGACAATGAGGTACTTTTGGGCAATTTGAGCAGGAAAAGGTCCAGAGGGATATCCTTTGGCAAGAATGAGCCATACAAGATGTTGACCTCTGTCTACCCCAGACAGCATGGAGGAAAGCTGTTGACTTATGGGATGTTATTCTAGATGACCAAGAGGCGGATGACAATTATGACATCAGACACAATTCATGCTGGTCATTTTAACTCATTCCACCCTGATGACGCTTTTTCCCGCTAATATCTAAATGTCGTCTGCTAATTGTATTTTACTAATTTAGGGATTATTTTTCAATATTTTGGATGAAACTTGCATGGAAGATCATTCCAAATTATATGCCCATGGTCAACAGCTTTCCTTGGCGTGCTCTGGGCGCATTGCGCCCAGAGCGCGCCAAGGAAAGCTGTTGACTCAGTCTTCTATCAGGGTGGAATGCGTTAATGGGGAAAAGTAGTATACATTATCATTGATGTCAGGCTTCCAATGTTTTAAATACATTCAGTCTAAAGACATTAAAAGTTTGATCTTTATGATATCATCTTGCAATGGCATAAAAAAATGTATTAGACAATTGCAGTTCATGGTGCTGTCCCATATTTACTTGCGTCATCATGCATTGTGTTTTCCCACTAATGTATGGCCTCAGTGTCATGTGGAAAGCTGTCAGTTTCCTCATGCTGTCTGGGACTCTGCCAGAGTATGGACTTCATTTTTGTTGAGGTGACAACAACACGGAAATGATACAAACTCAGCTGGGATGACCTTATTATTTACAGTAGTCCCTCTTTTGAAAGACCCCTGTTTTGGGAGACTCCCTGCATTTTTTGACCATTTTCACTGTGTTGAAGCACCTTCTAATGATAATTTACCTCTTTTGGGAGACCACCTACAGAATCTGACCAGTGACCACCCAAAATGACCCCAAGGACCACTTATCCATCCAGTGCCCATTTCAGATAAATAAAACCCACCTATTTTGTACCTATTTTGTACAAGATTTGTATAATAATTTATTAACCCTTAAAGTGCTAATCACTGCTGTAGTTTTTTTTTCATTACCGTTAAAGATATAATAGTAAAAAGATTCAAATTCCTCATGAAGATACCTTTCCTTCAAATACCAGCAAGCCCGGTCTAAAGCAGAAAGTCGTCTTAGTCAACAGCTTTCCTCAAGACACATTGCGCACAAAAGGGTCCCAAGGAAAGCTGTTGACTCAATCTCAAATCAGCACTTTTAGGGTTAAAACCAGTTTACAAATTCAGACTGTGTTTATAATACCAATAAATAAGTAAACACATGACTGCAAGATGGAGTGAGGTCTAATAAGTATGCGTCAACCCATTTGAATCTATAATATGGATGAGAAATCAAAGTAGTGGTTAGTTGTTGGGCGGGTGGCGCAAGAGTCGTACCTCCTTTAGGAGACCACCTGCTTTATTTGACCACATCTTGGGTGGCATTAGGAGAGGTCTCTCAAAGGAGGGACCAATGTAGTCTGCCAAGCCTCTTATTTTTGTTGCCCAGCACAGGCGTAAGCATAAAACTTGTGCTTCCAGATGCATTGGGTCCCTTGTTATAAGACCATCCTCAATGCAGGCAAAGAGTGGCCTCCCTAGATAGGGGAATATGGAAAGGCCACAGTTTCTGCATGGAAAGGTGGCCTTTGGTAATGGATGGTCGTTGGTGACAGGGAGGTTGTAGAGGTACTGTACAGAAAGATGGAATGCTGGGAACATGAGTTACACATTGGAAACATCTTCAATTCATTGTGAAAATTTAAAGTGCAACTGAATATCAGTAAGTTTGTCTGACAGCACAATCTTTTTGATCAGTAAGAATTTGACAGCATCGTTAAGTGCTTTTCCTTTTTTTTAAGTGGCCAAGGAGCATAAAATCAGCTGGAGGCTGGTTGTTATTTGGTGACAGCTGATACAATGTGGATCAAGTGTCTGTGTGTAAGCTAATATACCTTGACCAGCTCTCACCTGGGTCACAGTGACTTGGTAATCTAGGTTTTTTGTGCTTTATGAGTTACCTTTGCACCAAATTTGCACAAAATATTGTAAATGAAGCATTGTCATTGTACGTATGCTTTCACTGGATCCAGGAAAGTAAAACCTGGTGAAAAAAGTATTGACATAAAAGTTGAGCCAGAATAGTGGCCAAAAGAGTGAATTTAAAGTGTCACCACCAGCAAATTTAAAATTTGACACAAAAAACCCACCTCATTTTGTACACTTGAAAATAAATACATGCACTGTAGTAAAAACAGCAAAGGTACGTGTATGCCTTACTGGGTACTTTTGTGCCAAATTTGAGTAAAATATGTCCAGGTATACTGCAGTAAGAATTGGACACAATGTTGAACATTTAGATACACAGCCAAAAAAAACAGTGACTTTCATTCTAAAGAGCCAACATGAAATTCAACAGTGATATGAAACATGTACGTAGCCAATGCATAGAGGAATTCAACACAGTTTGCCAGCACTTTGTTTAATGCTGTGTGAGACTTTCATGGTTATTCTTTTCCCACTTAAACATTCCACAAAATGGCTGCATATCAAAGGTAGTCTGTTCACAGGGTAACCCTTAAAGTGCCGATTTAAGATTGAGTCAACAGCTTTCCTCTAGACACTTTGCGTGCAAAGTGTCTAGAGGAAAGCTGTTGATTAAGACGACTTTCTGCTTTAGGCCAGGCTTGCTGGTATTTGAAGGAAAGGCATCTTCATGAGGAATTTGAATCTTTTATCCATATTATGTTTAACAGTAATGAGAAAGCAACTATAGCAGTGATGAGCACTTTAAGGGTTAAATGGTTGAATGAATACATTGTGAGGTAGAGCTGGGATCAGCAGCAGAGGAATGCTTTCACAAGATACAATTACCTCAGTGTTCTTTCATTAATTTGGCACCCAAGAATGTTGTTTCAGGTGCTTAACATGAAATGTACATCAGGGTTACAGTCAGAGTGAGGCTGCTGTCTGGGTTACAGTCAGAGTGAGGCTGCTGTCTGGGGCTGTCTTTCTTACTGCCAAAGTGACATCAAGGAAAAAATGATCCACATTTTATTTGGCCATGATGTAAACTTGCAGCCATAAATAGTTGTAGAGGGATGACAATGCCATGGTTAAACTGTAACTCTGAAAACTTGGTTTTGGTGAAATCCCCCAGTGCACGAAATCTTGGTTTGTAATGGTGAAAGTACATAGGTGAAGTTGCCATGCTGTTGTTAGGGCTGGCACCAGATATTACCCACAGTACCTCGTTCTGGCTTTCCTGGTCTAGATACCACCATGTCAGTTGTCAGTTGGCAGGCAACATGTGCGGGTACTGGGAAGTTGAAAAAATAATACAAATCATATTGGGAGCTGGATACTGATGCGTGACAAAGTACTTGGTAGTAACCCTGCTCAGTGTGGCTAGCAAGAGGCCTGCATTCTTGTTGGACAGTTCCTTAGGATAACAGAAAATAAACAGGTTAATTTTTCAGTTGCGACCTGTACCAAAATTCAGATGAACATTTACAATAGACCATCCCAGCTGTGCACTTAGTAGTTAAACACTTGTCAGCACATGAACCTACAGTGCTAGCTCCACGGCTTTGTACCAGGCAGCCTGCAAATTTATTAGTTTGATGAAAAATCTCTGCATTTGTATGACAGTAAAGTCCTTGCAATAAAATTCTAAGTCTGACACAAAGAGCATGAAGTTTGACTGGTTGAGCAGTGAAAGATTTTCTTGGCCAAGAGTATGAGAACGTTGCAGGTGCAGTTTCTAAAGGGCCATTTCATGCCCTTGCACTCCATGGTCGCTTACAGCGTGTTATGTACTTCAAACTGAATGCGTCATTATTGTCTGGGAAACATAATTACCTTTGGTTATGATCCATGAAGTTGTGACTGTGTTTTTCTTGGTGTAATGACCTTCAGTAAAGTGGATTGTTTTTCGTTTTGTTAGCAAATCTAACCCCCTGTTCACCAAAATACACCCAAATTAACCTTACCCTCTTGCTGTATCAGGGGTTGTTAAATTTTCACAAAATACATTTTGAGCATGCTTGTTGAAATGCTATTCATATCTTACAAAACAACAAGGGTTAAGGTAGATTTTAATAATTAAACTGCAGATATTTTCTTTTGTGTGTGTGTGTGTGTGTGTGTGTGTGTGTCCAAGTTTCACTGCAAGTTTAATTTGATCCCCAGAATGCAAAGTTGATTTTACCAGGTAGTTAATTAGCAAGGGTATTTAGGCCATACAAGGGACGTACAGTAAAACCTGTCCGAGTGGGCACCTGTGTTTAGTGGGCACTGTTGCCTGGCCCAGTTCCCTATACTTCCTATGTTAATGGATCTGTGCTAAGTGGGCCCCTGTCTTAAGTGGGCACTTTTGCTCAGCCCCAAGGGCGCCCACTTAACACAGGTTTTACTGCATCAATGTCCTCACCAAATATGGTCAGTATCATGTAAAACTGCAAAGCCAGATCAACAGAGTGTATAAAGCCAGATCAACACAGTGCATAAAGCCAGATCAACACAGTGCGTGAAGCCAGATCAACACAGTGCATAAAGCCAGATCAACACAGAGTATGAAGTGTATGAAGCCAGATCAACACAGTGTATGAAGCCAGATCAACACACTGTCAGTGTATAAAGCCAGATCAACACAGTGTATAAAGCCAGATCAACACACTGTCAGTGTATAAAGCCAGATCAACACAGTGTATAAAGCCAGATCATTGCAGTGTATAAAGCCAGATCAACACACTCAGTGTATAAAGCCAGATCAACACAGTATATAAAGCCAGATCAACACAGTATATAAAGCCAGATCAACACAGTGTATAAAGCCAGATCAACACAGTGTATAAAGCCAGATCAACACACTGTCAGTGTATAAAGCCAGATCAACACAGTATATAAAGCCAGATCAACACACTGTCAGTGTATAAAGCCAGATCAACACAGTGTATAAAGCCAGATCAACACACTGTCAGTGTATAAAGCCAGATCAACACACTGTCAGTATATAAAGCCAGATCAACCCAGATCAACACACTCAGTGTATAAAGCCAGACCAACACACTGTCAGTGTATAAAGCCAGATCAACACACTGTCAGTGTATAAAGCCAGATCAACCCAGATCAACACACTGTCAGTGTATAAAGCCAGATCAATGCAGTGTATAAAGCCAGATCAACCCAGATCAACACACTGTCAGTGTATAAAGCCAGATCAACACACTGTCAGTGTATAAAGCCAGATCAACCCAGATCAACACACTGTCAGTGTATAAAGCCAGATCAACACACTGTCAGTGTATAAAGCCAGATCAATGCAGTGTATAAAGCCAGATCAACACACTGTCAGTGTATAAAGCCAGATCAACACACCGTCAGTGTATAAAGCCAGATCAACACTGTATAAAGCCAGATCAACACTGTATAAAGCCAGATCAACACAGTGCATACAGCCAGATCAACACAGTGCATACAGCCAGATCAACACAGTGCATAAAGCCAGATCAACACAGTATATAAAGCCAGATCAACACAGTATGTAAAGCCAGATCAACACAGTATATAAAGCCAGATCAACACAGTGTATAAAGCCAAATCAACACAGTGTATAAAGCCAGATCAACACACTGTCAGTGTATAAAGCCAGATCAACACAGTATATAAAGCCAGATCAACACACTGTCAGTGTATAAAGCCAGATCAACACAGTGTATAAAGCCAGATCAACACACTGTCAGTGTATAAAGCCAGATCAACACACTGTCAGTATATAAAGCCAGATCAACCCAGATCAACACACTCAGTGTATAAAGCCAGACCAACACACTGTCAGTGTATAAAGCCAGATCAACACACTGTCAGTGTATAAAGCCAGATCAACCCAGATCAACACACTGTCAGTGTATAAAGCCAGATCAATGCAGTGTATAAAGCCAGATCAACCCAGATCAACACACTGTCAGTGTATAAAGCCAGATCAACACACTGTCAGTGTATAAAGCCAGATCAACCCAGATCAACACACTGTCAGTGTATAAAGCCAGATCAACACACTGTCAGTGTATAAAGCCAGATCAATGCAGTGTATAAAGCCAGATCAACACACTGTCAGTGTATAAAGCCAGATCAACACACCGTCAGTGTATAAAGCCAGATCAACACTGTATAAAGCCAGATCAACACTGTATAAAGCCAGATCAACACAGTGCATACAGCCAGATCAACACAGTGCATACAGCCAGATCAACACAGTGCATAAAGCCAGATCAACACAGTATATAAAGCCAGATCAACACAGTATGTAAAGCCAGATCAACACAGTGTATAAAGCCAGATCAACACAGTGCATAAAGCCAGATCAACACAGTATGTAAAGCCAGATCAACACAGTATGTAAAGCCAGATCAACACAGTATGTAAAGCCAGATCAACACAGTATGTAAAGCCAGATCAACACAGTATGTAAAGCCAGATCAACACAGTATGTAAAGCCAGATCAACACAGTATGTAAAGCCAGATCAACACAGTATGTAAAGCCAGATCAACACAGTATATAAAGCCAGATCAACACAGTATGTAAAGCCAGATCAACACAGTATGTAAAGCCAGATCAACACAGTATGTAAAGCCAGATCAACACAGTATGTAAAGCCAGATCAACACAGTATGTAAAGCCAGATCAACACAGTATGTAAAGCCAGATCAACACAGTATATAAAGCCAGATCAACACAGTGCATAAAGCCAGATCAACACAGTATATAAAGCCAGATCAACACAGTATGTAAAGCCAGATCAACACAGTGTATAAAGCCAGATCAACACAGTGCATAAAGCCAGATCAACACAGTATGTAAAGCCAGATCAACACAGTATATAAAGCCAGATCAACACAGTATATAAAGCCAGATCAACACAGTATGTAAAGCCAGATCAACACAGTATATAAAGCAAGGGAAGCCCATCAAGACCAGCTGCTAGCAGTACCTTATCATGCCATGGGTCAAGCTTTGAAGATTTGACTCACTAGAGGGAGCCAGTGACTCACTAGGAGGAGCCAGTAGGCTTTTAGGATCATGTGCCACTGCCTGCACAATGTAATTGGACAGATTTCTTGTGAACCCCATGATCAGTTCCCTGCACAGACTCCAATGCTTGCAGGAGGCTTGCCCCATTGGTGGGGTACACTTGCCAAGTCACTACACCCACAGGATGTGAAACAAGCACATATGTTCATACACATGTGCAGTTGTCTTCACAAAGAATAATGTAGAAAATTACATGACTGTATTTATACCTGACACATTTCTCTGACTGAAACATGACAGACTTCTAATGAGGTCTTTGGTAAAGCATAGTCACATGCATTTTGTGTTTTTCTTGGCCATGTGAATGAGTTCGTGTTGTTATCCAGTTTGAATAATTAAGATAACTAATATTTTACAGAGTACACAGTAATGTCTACATAATAATTAAGATAAATTATATTGCACAGAGCACCGATTACACAAAGCCTAGTAATGTTTACAAAAAGATTTATAGTTCTGATTTGTAGTTAAATGTAGACAAATATCCTTGAATGGCAAATTAAAATTATTTGTCTGCTGCTGGTGCTTGGCGTGAAATTTGGACATCCTGTTCAGCCAGAATTATAATGGGGTCTATTTTTTGACCGAACAAGACATGGAAAAGAATTGTTTACAATTTATCACAAAGTCAGGGTCAAGGAAAAGACAAAGGACCAAGTGGAATAAAAGCCTGGACAAATGATGCCATGTACTTGGTATGATTAGTTTACATACACAGTGTCAAAGTCTGTCATTTGTTCCGCTTTGTGTACTCTTTGGCGTCATGTCTATATAAGCACAGTAATTGGTACACTTGTCAGCAGACTCATCCACTATGTAAATCATTTATTTTCAAATGGTCAGGGTTTGAGGACACTTTTGTTTTTGTTGTCAAAACAATATTTTTGGGAAATGTGGAAAGTCTTCCTAAATCCTGCTTGTTGTCATGGTTTTTGGTGCATGCACTAGACTTTCCATATGGCTGCGTAATATGTTACATTGAAGTGATTTAATTTCAAACTTCAGAGCAACTGGCTTGTCGGCTGCTGTTACCCACAGCTTATGGTGTTGCGTGCAGTGGAGGGAAGTGTGTGGTTATGAAGCAGTGTTGCCTAAGACAGATAGTATACATTGTACGGTGTAACCTTATTATAATGGCACTGCCCATTCCCTGAAAACTGCATCAGGCATCTGAATATGTCCAATAAGTGAATCTATAGTCAAACAAGTCTGCTTTGACCACCAAGAAAAAGTGGTCTAATTGGCTTTCCTTAATGAAATTGGCCTCTAAACTCTTAGAAAACTAACAAAGATGCATATGCATGCTACTTTGCACCATGAAACATTACCACAAATGGTCTAGTTTACCTCCCTCAGACAAGCCACACCCTCCACAGAGGGAACCCCTTTTGTAAGACCATATTTCTGATGCACTTGACTGGGCCATATAAGAGGGGGCCCACTGTATCTGCCTCTTATGAGGCCATATTTCTGACTCTGATGCACTTGGCTGGGCCGTATAAGAGGGGGCCCACTGTATCTGCCTCTTATAAGGCCATATTTCTGATGCACTTGGCTGGGGTGTATAAGAGGGGGCCCACTGTATCTGTCTCTTATAAGGCCATATTTCTGTAGCACTTGGCTGGGCCATATAAGAGGGGGCCCACTGTGTCTGTCTCTTATAAGGCCATATTTCTGTAGCACTTGGCTGGGGTGTATAAGAGGGGGCCCACTGTATCTGTCTCTTATAAGGGCATATTTCTGTAGCACTTGGCTGGGGTGTATAAGAGGGGGCCCACTGTATCTGTCTCTTACAAGGCCATATTTCTGTAGCACTTGGCTGGGGTGTATAAGAGGGGGCCCACTGTATCTGTCTCTTATAAGGCCATATTTCTGTAGCACTTGGCTGGGGTGTATAAGAGGGGGCCCACTGTATCTGCCTCTTATAAGGCCATATTTCTGATGCACTTGGCTGGGCCATATAAGAGGGGGCCCACTGTATCTGTCTCTTATAAGGGCATATTTCTGTTACATTTGGCTGGGCCATATAAGAGGGGGCCCACTGTATCTGTCTCTTATAAGGCCATATTTCTGATGCACTTGGCTGGGCCATATAAGAGGGGGCCCACTGTATCTGTCTCTTATAAGGCCATATTTCTGATGCACTTGGCTGGGCCATATAAGAGGGGGCCCACTGTATCTGTCTCTTATAAGGCCATATTTCTGATGCACTTGGCTGGGGTGTATAAGAGGGGGCCCACTGTATCTGTCTCTTATAAGGTCATATTTCTGATGCACTTGGCTGGGCCATATAAGAGGGGGCCCACTGTATCTGTCTCTTACAAGGCCATATTTCTGTAGCACTTGGCTGGGGTGTATAAGAGGGGGCCCACTGTATCTGTCTCTTATAAGGCCATATTTCTGTAGCACTTGGCTGGGGTGTATAAGAGGGGGCCCACTGTATCTGTCTCTTATAAGGCCATATTTCTGATGCACTTGGCTGGGGTGTATAAGAGGGGGCCCACTGTATCTGTCTCTTATAAGGTCATATTTCTGATGCACTTGGCTGGGCCATATAAGAGGGGGCCCACTGTATCTGTCTCTTATAAGGCTATATTTCTGTAGCACTTGGCTGGGGTGTATAAGAGGGGGCCCACTGTATCTGTCTCTTATAAGGCTATGTTTCTGTAGCACTTGGCTGGGGTGTATAAGAGGGGGCCCACTGTATCTGTCTCTTAGAAGGCCATATTTCTGTAGCACTTGGCTGGGGTGTATAAGAGGGGGCCCACTGTATCTGTCTCTTTATTTCCAACAATGATATAGGTCAGTAGTCAACAGCTGTCCTCATCATGGTTGATGAAAGCTATTTATCGTGTCTCCAGAGGGTTATGTAACACAGCTTGATATTTTGTCTTTGCTTGCATGTTCAAGTCTTCAAGTAGCCCCTAAACCCTGTCCCTTTTAATTCAGCCAAGGCCAGCTGGAGGTCAAATGTCTGCTTCAGTGTTTTCAACTAATTTCAAAAGTAGTGACAAACAATTTGACTGAGAATTTTAGATCAAGTTTATCAAGGTCACATGCCTCAGGTCAACAGCTTTCCCTGGCGTGGCTTGTGTCTTTATTGCCCAAACCAGGCCAAGGAAAGCTGTTGATTTAGTCTTAATTCAAGGGGAAGGGGTTAAAAGAGTGCACTGCCAGGGCAGTTTGTTGATATATGGAAAGGCAAGGAGTTTGTCAGTGTTAGCTCTGCTGACCAAGGTGGTAGAGCGTATATGATCGCTCAGGTCTGTCCCTCAGTGCCATGGTGCATGATATTACAGAAATATGAGACTACTGAAAGTAACATAATGCATCGATTAGGACATGAACTTTAAAGACCACATTACAGTGGGATAAAAAGAAAGATGTGCTGTGAGGTTGTAGGGTGACTGTTGGCACTGTCTGTGTAATGATGCAGGGCAGTTAGGGAGTGTTTGACCCAACCTGGAGTCATCCTCTCCAGATCCTCACAGGTTAGTAACCATGATAGTGGTTAGTAACCATGATAGTGGTTAGTAACCATCATAGTGGTTAGTAACCATGATAGTGGTTACACTTAAATGCATAGCCTTGCAATGCACTCTTCTCTGCAATTACTGGATTTCCTTTCCTACTTATGTACCTACTTGGGTGGAAAGTTGATGTATCTCAAAGACGTCAGTCTGCCGATGAGCTTTTTGCTTGTGAATATAATACAGTGCACAGTTTTCAGTTTAGGTCCATATACATATAAATCTATTGACATATCAAGTGTATAAAAATGTTGGTCCAAGTTTGGTATCAGAGATACCAACTGCAGTATTAAATAATACATAGGTCAAAATATGAAAATCTTGAAAAACACAAGCCATTTGAATTTTTGGTGGATCTTCATGAAATTTAATGGGATTTAGGGGGCAGTCAAATATAGATTGCTTGTGATACCAGTGAGGTTCCATGAGCCAGATGGTTCCATTAGGAGATTCTACCCCATATACTGGAACCATGTATTTGATAGCAGAGCACCGGGCCCATGTGCCTCTTGTTTTGTAATGAGTTGGGAAGTACATGTACTGTAAATTGCTTTAATTTCAGTGCAGTCTTAATTTTGTGTATTTTATGGATGGCACAAAACAGTGTTAAAATAAAAGCACAGTGAAATAGTATTTTAACAATGTTAAATAGGAATTACTATATTCATTCCAATTGGCGCACTGTGCTCTTAAAAAGATATTTTACTGGAAATCCCAGCCCAGAAAAATCGATCATAAGGGCACACCCCCAATTTTCACATGGCAAGTCTTCCAAAGTGTTAATTGGAACAGTCATCATATTCATGTCAGTAAAATCGCCGGTAAAACTATCAATATAAATTTTGTAGACTCACCTAAACACAATAGGATGATAACAGACATATCAAACTTTATGTCTGTTGATGAAAAACAAACAAACAAACAAAAAATGGTAAACAGAGGTGACATTCAGCCAACTAAATGCCTAGGCCAGCCTCGCATATGAGCAAGCCAGCATGGCTACCTAAACAGGAAGTGGCGACTGAGCATGTGAAATATGACAGGAAATGCTCAGGAAAGAGGGAGTTCTTGTTTCCAAAATACACATGGAGATGCAGATAAGTTGGAGAGCATTTAAAAACACAACAAACAGACCATCATGCTTTTTGTGATAAAGAATTGTACTTGATCGGAAAACTTGATTAGCTTGTAGCTAGTCATGCATGGTAATAAAAGAGGTACATTGAAAACCACACCAGTTTCACAGTAAGTAACTTGGGGATCATTCCATAAACGTGGGTGTGTGCGCTTATTCGGTCATGCGCGGTAATTGGAATCAATACGGTATGTCCAAAATAGTGACTTAAGATGCTGGTGAAATGTAAAAAGTACAAAAACCTTAGAGTATGTAGAATTTGCCACACCCATTATGGTATATTTACTTTCAAAGAGAGACCCACCCCCCAGATTATTTCTTTGAAAATTTATTCATTTAAAGGTATTTTATATGTTTCTATGTTGTGTATAAATCCTTTATGAGAAAGATGTCTCATTCTTTTCTGTGTAAGGCAATGACAATATTATAGGAACTGTTTTCATATGCATTACATCAGAGCACTTGTTGGGAAGTATGTAGAATTTGCCAAATGTATTTCTTTGAACAGTCGAAGTCAATTTTAAGGTAGTTTACACACCTTTCCCTCCTATCGTCACGAAAAGATGGTGTGGTGATGTATGTGGCCTTTTTAGAATATGGGTACATGTATAAGAATATCAGTAAGACTGTTGCTATGAAAGGGCAGCCGTCAAGATGTGTGCAGTCTGTCAGGAGAGACAGTGTTCAGGGCTGGTGTCACAGTAATAAACATGTACACGTATGTGTTCACATTAGGGATGTACATGTATGTAACGTAATTGCGTGGAAACACTTAATAGCATCATGACTCACCCGACCTTTGTTTCATGAGCATGGAACGCATAACTGCTTATTGCATCAGTAAAACTATGGAATATCCTAGTGACGACAGTTGCTGCCCTGTGGCCGATGCTACAGTTTATTTGGGTGCAGTTGATAAGGTGCTGTATACTGTATGTATGTGCTATGGCCATGTCCTGGTCTTTATGGCTTATTCTATCCTACTCTTAGTATAACTGAGTCATTAAAATAGTTAACAAAGTTTTGGATGTGTATCACCACCACCACAAAAAAAAAAAAAAGATAAAATAATAAATCGATAGATAGACAGACAGACAGACAGATAGATAGAGAAAAAGCTTGATTGTAGGCTTATACGTGTCTAATCTTGAAGAATTTAGATGTCAAAAATATCCTGTTTGTTGAAAAGTTGACACTGTTCGCAAACTTTTTATTGTATGTTTAATATTTGACCTTGTTCGGTCATGTTAGAGACCACCCACAGTTATTTCTCTGACAATTGATGACTTTGGAAAAATTGTAAATAGCTGTGCTACTTTCACCTCAGTTGAAGCTTGGTTTAAAGGAACTTAGTTTTATGATTTTGCAATCACTTATCTGGAAAATTTGAGAGTTTTGTATTAGTGTAGAATTGAAGAACATGTTCCTGACTCATAATTTAATAAAATACCACACATAATCAAATACCCTCACAATATTTAGACAATTACACCTCTCCAACATGATTTGTAACCACATGGACCTGTCACTTATCAATATTGACCAATCAAGATTTCTCCTTTTGCTAGATATTTAATACCTGTAGCTGATTGGACAAGGGCAAAGAGACAGTTATTGACTGTTACAGTCCATTTGAGGTGCTCTTTTAGCTTCCCACAACATTCCATGATATAGATTTTGATACATTTCTTGAATTTTAAACAGAGTAAGGTCAGGTTTTTTTTTTTTTTTCAAGCATGATTTATTCAGTTTCGCCAATGAAAGCAAAATGTTCTACCCAGAGTTGAGGTTTACACAACTAAGTGATCTTTTAGTGAGCAAAATGTTTTAGTAAGTAAACTATATTATTGTCTTGCCAGCATAAGCTGTTTGCAAGACTAAGCAGTCACTTTCCGGACGTCCGGACGTCTGTCCGTCCGTCCGTCAACAAAAAACTCCGGAGTGGCATTATTTCACTAACCATGCCAGACAGGGTTTTCATACTTGGGTAAATGATTAATAGTGATGGTCACAACAGATTTGTACCATCACTGTCACACTTCATTGGTTACATCATGCTTGAATGAGCATTATAGAAAAACTTCAGAGTGGCTTGAATTACGCTGGCGAGACATTCATGCCCCCGGGCATGGCTCTGGTTGTGTGTAGTTTACATAAAATTATCTGCTCCTTATAAAACTTGGTAAAGTGAAGTTGAATTCCTGGGATTATGTAGGGCTGTATCCTTGTGGTGAACTTAATTTATTCAAAGTGTGGTTCAGCAGGAACTTAGATGTGCAAGATTTTACTGATTTCAAAGTGAAACTGGATTCTTCAGGTGTACAAGAGTAAAGTGAAACAAAATTCAGGTTTTGCATGGTATCTCACCATATATGATCTCAAAAAGCCACATGATCTATGACCGAAAAAAGCATACAACTTCTCTATAGGTGGTCCCAAAAAGTCGCTAGTTTCTTGCTGTAGGTGGTCTATGTACCTGGCACTGTTGAACTCTTATGATTACATCACCGCACTGTCACCGTACTGTGATGCCAAATCAGATTTATCTTTGTTTTGCTGTTTGGTAACAGGTTGTGTATTTTTCTTGCCAGGTTATAGGAAAAGTGGCCATCAAGAAGGAAGAACTGCACAAATATCATGGCAAAGATCACTGGTTCCCACTTTGCCCAGTAGACGCAGACTCAGAAGTACAGGTGAGCAGACTGGAATAGAAGACCTGCATCTGTGCTTTGTACTAGTCTGACTCTAAACTATTCTTCCATTTTTTACCTGGCTGTATGGTTTGTAAAGCGGTCCTTGTTTAATTACATGCTGTACATTGAATCTTTAAATTGCAAAAAAATATTTAAAAGAAGCAAGATGATCAATGCTTTACAGATGTGCATTATGGGAAATTATGCAAGTTCTACTTACATGTATGTGTGTGTGTAATTTTATGCCCCTTCCACATGTGTTTAAAAACGTTAATGGCACTGTGACCATTTCTCAGTACAGTGCCTGCTTTGTCATGCTTATGGAGTGTGGATGGGTTGCAGTAATGGTCCTTGTTTAATTACATGCTGTACATTGAATCTTTAAATTGCAAAAAAATATTTAAAAGAAGCAAGATGATCAATGCTTTACAGATGTGCATTATGGGAAATTATGCAAGTTCTACTTACATGTATGTGTGTGTGTAATTTTATGCCCCTTCCACATGTGTTTAAAAACGTTAATGGCACTGTGACCATTTCTCAGTACAGTGCCTGCTTTGTCATGCTTATGGAGTGTGGATGGGTTGCAGTAATGAGCAGCCAGCTATCATTATCTACTTGACAGACCTGTCTCCTTGTTTTCTCTACTTTTAGTCCTAATCTGTCAGTTCAGATTGATTTTTATCTCCTCTGATTCTATAAAACATATTGATTTTTATCTGATCTAATCCTATGAAACAGACTGATTTTTACCCTTCGGTCTTATGAGGCTGACGGGTATTGTCATACCCGGCGCCGTCCGTCTGTCTGTCCCGTGGTCTTACCACCATAACTTCAGAAATTTTTGAGACAGGACTTTCAAATTGCACATGATATTACACTTCTATATGGCCTACTTTGTGTGCAAGCATAGTTGACCTTGACGTAATTCTTAAGGTCACTTAGTGGTCACATGTGCTAAGTACTTTTTGAGGTCAAATGTGAAGTGCCCAGTGGTGGTATGGGTATAAGTAAGGAAGTTTTAAGTCAATTACATGAAATTTTATACACACATGTATCACAGCCAAAGAATGTGTCATGAATCAAAAGTAGGTCACTAGGTCAAGTATCTGGGTCACAGTGACCTATTCATTGAAATTTTGTTTACCACTATAACTTCAGAAATTTTTGAGACAGGACTTTCAAATTGCACATGATATTACACTCCTATGTGGCCTACTTTGTGTGCAAGCATAGTTGACCTTGACATATTTCTGAAGGTCACGCAGTGGTCACGTGCTAAGCGACGTTACCGCTCTAACTATTGAAAACCAGCATGTAGCAATCTAAATCTTACACACAAGAAGCTTCATAGAGTGATCTAGAAGCCTATTGAAAATCAAGGTCATAGCTCTATATTTAACCTACTTTTTGAGGTCAAAGATCAAGTGCACAATGGTGATATTGGCATAAGTAAGGAAGTATTTAAGGCAGTTACATGAAATTTTATACACTCATGTATCATAACCAAAAATGTGTCATGAATCAAAAATAGGTCACTAGGTCAAGTATCTGGGTCACAGTGACCTATTCATTGAAATTTTGTTTACCACGATAACTTCAGAAGCTTTTGAGAGAGAACTTTCAAATTGCATATGATAGTACACCACTGCAAGCATAATTGACCTTGACCTAACTTTCAAGGTCTTACAGTGGTCACAAGTTTGCAGAGTGATATTGTGCACTTAGAAATGATACTTATGGGACACTATTCCTATTCACTTACAGCAAAAGAGATTGAAGGCGGCCGAAGGGTACCGCGTTCTTTGAACGGTTTTTTTATCTGGTCTAATCCTATGAAACAGATTGAATTTTATCTCCTCAGATCCTGTGAAACAGATTGATTTTTATCTCCTCTGATTCTATGAAACAGATTGATTTTTATGTTCTCTGATTCTATGAAACAGTTTGATTTTATCTGCTCTGATTCTGTGAAACAGATTGATTTTTATCTCCTCAGATCCTATGAAACAGATTGATTTTTATCTCCTCTGATTCTATAAAACAGATTGATTTTTATCTCCTCGGGTCCTATAGAACAGATTGATTTTTATCTCCTCTGATTTTATGAAACAGATTGATTATTATCTGCTCTGATACTATGAAACAGATTGATTTTTATCTGCTTTGATCCTATGAAAAAGATTGATTTTTATCTTTTCTGATTCTATGAAACAGTTTGATTTTATCTGCTCTGATTCTGTGAAACAGATTGATTTTTATCTACTCAGATCCTATGAAACAGATTGATTTCTATCTCCTCTGATTCTATAAAACAGATTGATTTTTATCTCCTCGGGTCCTATAGAACAGATTGATTTTTATCTCCTCCGATTTTATGAAACAGATTGATTATTATCTGCTCTGATACTATGAAACAGATTGATTTTTATCTGCTCTGATCCTATGAAAAAGATTGATTTTTTTCTCCTCTGATTCTATGAAACAGGTTGATTTTTATCTCCTTAGACCCTATGAAACAGATTGATCTTTATCTTCTCAGATCCTATGAAACAGATTAAATTTTATCTCCTCTGATCCTATGAAACAGATTGATTTTTATCTCTTCTCATTCTATAAAACCGGTTCCTCTAGTTCCCGATAGTTCTGCGGTGACATTGTTTATTCATTTATTATCCAGTGAAAGCGGTGATCTGACATGGACCACTGCTAGAGATGACCAAACTCTGGTCTGTCAGGACAGGTGCTCTCCAATAGGAGGTATATAAAAGCACAAAGTAAAGTATGTTGAAAGGGTGGCCTTTCAACGTGGGTGGCCTGTCATTGCAGTGGTCTCTCAAGACAGGTACACTGTGATGCTAGCTGCCTGGTCTTTAACGCTCTCTGTGCCAGCTATGACTGAAGTCAAACTAACTTCTAAGAGCTGCTTTGAATTAGGAGTATAAGCGGGCAAGGTTCGTGTCCTTTGTCAAAAGACTTTTTGTTCCAAGTACCAGTGTGCGTGTAGTTACGTATAATGTAATAGTGCAGGTCAGCAGCTTTTTCTGATGCATTACGACCAAAGGGCACCAGGGTGAGCTGTTGGCTCAGTCCAAACGGTGGCAGTGACAGAGATGAGATCACACTGGGCTCTGTACTGTCAGATCAGTCCTACTGCTTGCACACTGGCAATATATTGCAGTAGGTCTGAAAATACAGGTGAATTATCAAAGAAGGGCAGTCAAGTGCCTCCTAAGACTGGACTGTGTAAAGATATTGTCTTTTGGATGAGATGATCTTTATAACAGCACGTGTATATTTGATCACCAGCACATTGAGGAGTTACCAGTTACATGTAATACCTCTTTACAAATACCTTTTTGCTGTTGGAATATATATATATATATATATATATATATATATATATATATATATATATATATACATACATACGTACGTACGTACATACATACATACGTACATACATACATATGTATGCACACAGATATTGTATAAAATAATTTTAATGTTTTCACTTTCCCACAGGGTAAAGCACATATAGAAGTGAGGTTTGATGAAAGTCTAGGAAATGTTCCAAGTTCCCGGCATAAGCTGGCCATCAGGTATGTTGTCGTTGTCAGTCTTCTGTTACATACAAACTTCAGTTGAAGGTTATAGTGTTTTTAACTCTTTAAGTGCCAAATTTTGCACCGAGTCAACAGCTTTTCTTGACGCGCATTGGGCACAATGTACCCAATGCTCGTCAAGAAAAGCTGTTGACCTGGGGTATTGTGTCTGGAACGATAGACATACTGGTACTTGAATGAAAGGTCTTTTTAGGAGGGATGCAAATCTAATGATAACTCAGACTAGCTTGACTTAAGTAGATTTAACTTGATTTGCACTGAAGGAGGTAACCCTCTTCATGGAAATATGTTTAAAGTCATTACCTTGGTCCCCCTGCTATGAGGCCACCCCAAATGCAGTCCAAAATTGGCCTTCTACGAGGGGCGGCCCGAGACTCTAGATGGGGAGAATATAATGGAAGTGCTGTACATGTGCTTTAGTTGTGGTATTTTAAGATGGGTATTCTTTGGTTAGAGGGGCCTTATAGGAGTTGAAGCACTGGATACAGTTGGGGTTTTGGTCAATACGTCATATCACTTTGTATGTCATGCTACAGCTTCCCTTGACAGCTGGAGCATGAGGTCAGTCTGTAGGACTTCATTACTTCACCAGGCAACCCGACTGAAAGCCTTTGTTTTTTTTGTAATATAAAAGGCAATGTTCATCACATGGTGGTCTGGGTAAACATTGTTGTAAGTGTTATCGTGTACATATGTGCTTTTAGAAAATGTGACAGCAGCTTGCGTGACAAAACATGCTTTCCCGTAAGAGGTCATGACCTAGAGGTCACGACCCCTGTGTTCACCCTTAGCAGTGTCATTTGTCGGATGTATCTGGTGAACATGCCTGGTCCACAAGCCAATAATTAGAACATCCATAAAAGTATGTACAGGGGACCCTGGTTACAGTGACACTCATATTGTCATTGCAGAAGGAACTCTGGTTACAGTGACACTCATATTGTCATCGTACAGGGAACCCTGGTTACAGTGACATTCATATTGTTATTTTACAGGGAACCCTGGTTACAGTGACACTCATATTGTTATTTTACAGGGAACCCTGGTTACAGTGACACTCATATTGTCATTGCACAGGCCTGGTTACAGTGACACTCATATTGTCACTGTACAGGGAACCCTGGTTACAGTGACACTCATATTGTTATTTTACAGGGAACCCTGGTTACAGTGACACTCATATTGTCATTGCAGAAGGAACTCTGGTTACAGTGACACTCATATTGTCATTGTACAGGGAACCCTGGTTACAGTGACACTCATATTGTTATTTTACAGGGAACCCTGGTTACAGTGACACTCATATTGTCATTGCACAGGGAACCCTGGTTACAGTGACACTCATATTGTCACTGTACAGGGAACCCTGGTTATAGTGACACTCATATTGTCATTGTATAGGGAACCCTGGTTACAGTGACACTCATATTGTCATTGCAGAAGGAATGCTGGTTACAGTGACGCTCATATTGTCGTTGTACAGGGAACCCTGGTTATAGTGACACTTATATTGTCATTGTACAGGGAACCCTGGTTATAGTGACACTCATATTGTCATTGTTGCCACTTTATAACAGCCTTCCTCACAAGGCAGGTTGTAATGTACAGGTGAGACTGTGGGCACCAAGTCACTGCCCCCACTGAGCCTCATTCTTATTTACATTTACTGAATTTCCCCCTGTTGGTGCCCCTGGCCCTATGATCACCCCTCTCACCCCTCCCACTCTTATGAGTCAGAAAGTGCTATAGTAATTAAAGTATTCCAATCTTTCTCTTAAAAGGTGATGCAAAAACAATAGTAGGCCTATGCTATTAAAAATATAGATCTGATCTTTTGGTTCACTTTCTGAAAATTTCCTGATGATCCTTGGTACTTTATGAGAAATGCATGGCACTTCCATGTAAAAAGTCCTGTCATTAGAAGGTGGTTTCACTGTATGGTGTAAAAAGGCCTGTCATTAGAAGGTGGTTTCACTGTATGGTGTAAAAAGTCCTGTCATTAGAAGGTGGTTTCACTGTATGGTGTAAAAAGTCCTGTCATTAGAAGGTGGTTTGACTGTATGGTGTAAAAAGTCCTGTCATTAGAAGGTGGTTTCACTGTATGGTGTAAAAAGTCCTGTCATTAGAAGGTGGTTTCACTGTATGGTGTAAAAAGTCCTGTCATTAGAAGGTGGTTTCACTGTATGGTGTAAAAAGTCCTGTCATTAGAAGGTGGTTTCACAGTATGGTGTAAAAAGTCCTGTCATTAGAAGGTGGTTTCACTGTACGGTGTAAAAAGTCCTGTCATTAGAAGGTGGTTTCACTGTATGGTGTAAAAAGTCCTGTCATTAGAAGGTGGTTTCACTGTATGGTGTAAAAAGTCCTGTCATTAGAAGGTGGTTTCACTGTACGGTGTAAAAAGTCCTGTCATTAGAAGGTGGTTTCACTGTGTGGTGTAAAAAGTCCTGTCATTAGAAGGTGGTTTCACTGTATGGTGTAAAAAGTCCTGTCATTAGAAGGTGGTTTCACTGTATGGTGTAAAAAGTCCTGTCATTAGAAGGTGGTTTCACTGTACGGTGTAAAAAGTCCTGTCATTAGAAGGTGGTTTCACTGTATGGTGTAAAAAGTCCTGTCATTAGAAGGTGGTTTCACTGTATGGTGTAAAAAGTCCTGTCATTAGAAGGTGGTTTCACTGTATGGTGTAAAAAGTCCTGTCATTAGAAGGTGGTTTCACTGTACGGTGTAAAAAGTCCTGTCATTAGAAGGTGGTTTCACTGTATGGTGTAAAAAGTCCTGTCATTAGAAGGTGGTTTCACTGTATGGTGTAAAAAGTCCTGTCATTAGAAGGTGGTTTCACTGTACGGTGTAAAAAGTCCTGTCATTAGAAGGTGGTTTCACTGTATGGTGTAAAAAGTCCTGTCATTAGAAGGTGGTTTCACTGTATGGTGTAAAAAGTCCTGTCATTAGAAGGTGGTTTCACTGTATGGTGTAAAAAGTCCTGTCATTAGAAGGTGGTTTCACTGTATGGTGTAAAAAGTCCTGTCATTAGAAGGTGGTTTCACTGTATGGTGTAAAAAGTCCTGTCATTAGAAGGTGGTTTCACTGTATGGTGTGCTCTTTGGATCCCAATGAACCATGTTTGCCATTTAAGCTATGTTCACACTGCACCCATGTGTTGGAGGGATATAAGTAATAATTATACCACAGGAGAGCGTGGGGATATCAGACCTCATCACTTTTGCGTGGACGTTGATATCCTATGGTAGAAAATTAGGGTAAAATGTGGCCATGTAAATATTGAATTGTCCATTCACAGTACAATTATCTCTACTTTAAAAGTTCTGGTATAACAAGGCAGTGGTCGCTTAACTCTTTTGATGCCAGGTGTGATTAAAGTCAAACAAACTGTGGATTATCACAGGGATTCCATGGTCCTATTCCTTGTGAAGAGACCTTTCATTCAAGTACCAGCATGCTTAGGTTTGAGAGAATATAATTGTCCAGGTCAACAGGTTTCTTAAACGTTCTTTCCTCAGTGTGTCCTAAGCAAACTGAGGAAAGCTGGTGACATAATCCAGAACTTGGCAGTCAAGGAGTTAACAGGGTCTACTCTGTGGGTTCTGCTGTTTGTGGTACAAAGAAGCAACAATGCAAGTGGACACTGCAAATTGTTGAGCCATACCAGGAAGGGAAATGATTGCATACTACATGTATATTGATTGGGAGGGGGGAGGGATCACATTGCCTGGGAACAAAATAGTAGTTCTAGAAATTTTCGCGCTCAACTTAATTTCGCGCTATTTGTGCTAATACTTGATGCGCGAAAATAAGATGCACCAAAATTAAATGACGTGCTGAAACGTTATATACAGACAAGCCACGATGCGTGAAATTAAAATTAGCAAATATTTCTTAATTTACGGAAAAACTAGTTTGTACGAAATTTACCACACGCGGAAATTTCTAGAACTAAAGTAACCTGTGAATTTAGACCACATGTACGTCCAGCAAGGAGAATATGATATTTTGCGTGAGGAATGTCAATGTGGCGTCCAAATTCTACAGACAAGTAGCACAGTCCCTTAGTGGTACACAATAAGTTAACATGGCCGGCACAGTGGGTTAATTGGTTTCATTTCCAATTTTGACAAAAGTTAGATGTGCTGTGAATTGACATGATGATCTATATTAACCCTTAAAGTGCTGATTTAAGATTGACTCAACAGCTTTCCTCGGGACACTTTGCCCCCATTGTGCACAATGTGCCCCGAAAAAAGTTGTTGACAAAGAATAATTTCTGTTTTAGACTAGGCCTTGTTGGTATTTGAATAAAAGGTATCTCCGTGAGGAATTTGAATCTTTTAACCATTATATATTTAACGGTAATGAGAAAGCAGTTATAGCATTAGCACTTTAAGGGTTAATAATGTTATTTTTTTTGCAAAGAGACCTTTGATTAAAGTGCCAGCAGGCCTACAGTATCAGAGACCATAAGAATGGTTCCAGTCAACAGCTGCTTCCAGTCAATAGCTTTCCCCGCCACACTTTGGGCCCTACTAATGCATTGAAAGCATGTTTGGAAAGCTGTTGAGTCAATCTTAATTGGGCACTGAAAGAGTTAGTATCCACAACTGGATGATTACGCTGCTGGTTCTGATGTACAAGTAAACCAGTGTTTTGGTACAAGGACACGTGCACTTCCCCAACCTCTCTTAATGGCTTGCAATTTTGCTCAGAAAACACACAGTGTGACATTTGTGGCCTACTCTCCCCGGCTGGCAGAGGTCAAGCCACTTACAAAGGCATGTTTCAGAGCTGTATTTGTAGTTTTGTGTACATGTATGACATGGGACCCTATTAATGTTGCGGTTGTAAAAGTTTGTAAACAAGACTCCGCAAAGCATTGACAGTTATTCTCGTCAGGTATGTGTGGGGTCAAGGTTACAAAACCTTGTGACTTTTTGTGGTAAATTGTGTGAAGAAAACCCCTTGACCCCTGCTTCCTGGTCTGGCAGAGAATGCAAATTGTTATGCACTGAATGACTGACTGCCAAAGTGTTCTCCAAAGTGGTGTCATGGACACCTATCCTATTGTAGGCAACACGTTCAATCTTTTGCCAGAAAGTGTGGTGGACTTGCTGGAATTTTTCTGTGCAGACTGATGCTCATGTATCCTGTGGCCCCACTGAATGTAGCTGATCTTTATCAGTAAATTGCTGGTGCTGGCATTTGCTGTGAGATACCAGTTATTTAACCCCTTTTATTGCTGTAAGATAACAGTTATTTAACCCTTCCTGCTATAAGATAAGTTATTTAACCCTTTTCTTGCTGTAAAATAATAGTTATTTAACCCTTTTTCTTGCTGTAAGATAACACTTATTTAATCCTTTTTCTTGCTGTAAGATAACAGTTATTTAACCCTTTTCTTGTTGTAAGATAACAATTATTAAACCCTTTGTCTTGCTGCAAGATAACAGTTATTTAACCCTTCTTGCTGTAAGATAAGCTATTTAACCATTTTCTTGCTGTAAAATAATAGTTATTTAACCCTTTTTCTTGCTGTAAGATAAGCTATTTAACCCTTTTTCTTGCTGTAAGTTTTGGACAGAGTTAACAGCTTTCCTTGGCAATTTTTTGGGGGTAAAATGCACCCAAAGCATGCTTAGGGAAACTATGGACTGGACCACTTTATTGTATGGTACTGTGGCATGCTGGTACATGTACTTGAATGAAGACTTTTTATTAAGAAAATTTATATAGTATCCATTTGATAAATCAGAGTTCATCTTAAGTACTTTGACTCAAGTCACAGTTGGCAGTGAAAGAGTTAACAAGAACTGTTGATTTTAAACACAATGGTTAATAGGAGGTATTCATATTAACTGGGATCCTGTGGTGCCACCTAGGTTGCAGCGAGGGACTTAATAAAAAGGAGGGCATATCATCTATTAAGCAGGCCGAAATGAGCTTCTATGACAAATGTAACAACTTGGGAAAGCAGAAAACTCTAGAAAAGTTATTCCGAGTTTTAAAACATAAAAGATGCTAACATATTTAGAAAATTTCATTTGTTTGATTGAAAAAATGTTGTTTGGTTATGTTGCCTAGCAACTGAAGTGACCAGTGTAGGTGTGCAGTTAATATAGTTAAATATGAATATCTCCTATTCCCTCTGGGATGTTCCTATCAGTGATCCAGAAGCAATTAACTGCTGAGGCATATAATGGGCACATCTAAATGAACAATGTATTTTGTGTATCACCTGCAACCATGCAGCCCCCAGCTGGGAGAATGACTAGCCTTATCAGATCAGTTAACATATATAAACAGGAGAGAACAGAACAAGGATGTTATGTGAACCATAGTTGGCCTTTTGTAGCACTCGAAAAACAGGCTACTACAATGTAATCATGCTCAAACCATTATGCTGACATAACATTGGAACAGATAGCACCAGGGACTTGATAAATCTGGTTTGAAAAGGCAGGTGGTTTCTCTAATGAGGGGCAATTATAGCATCAAATTGTAGCTGCTAAATCAAAGAGAACTAAAAGGAAATTTTAAATTGGATACAACGGTACCAGGCTTGAGAGACCCCTCCAATGAGAGACTGCATATTTTTTAAGACCACTCCCTCAGAACACTGTGCTATCTTTTCTATGTTATTATACCTCTAATGAAAGACCACCTGCTTTGGTAGACCATATTTTCACCTACCCTAGGGGTGGTCTCTCAAGACAGGGACCACTGTACTTGGTGAAGAAATGTGGAAAGAGGACATGTATATTCAGCAGGCCACAAGGAGATGTGGCCCAGTATTGACATTGACCCCAAAAGGAGAGGCTGCCCTCGGGCTATACTGCAGTAGTAAACATCTGGGCCATTGCCATTGGTTTGCATTGCCTGGCAAGTCAGGCTACAGCTTCCTTTAGACTTGCCAGGCAATGCAAAAACCACTGATTTAAAGGTACATATGTTGATGATCAAATGAGAGCTCCACTATGTTACACATGACCTGTTCACATGAGGACAATAAAACATTACAATGTCCATTTCCAAACAATTACTATTGTAAATGACTTATTTCATCTTACACATGTTACTTGCAAAAACAAAAAGTGCATTTGCAGTGCTGTCCAGCTGAAAATCTTTGTAGCAAAATTTTCTTTACTTGTAGCATTTTTTTCCACTTCTTAATATAAGAAACACTTATTTTTTAGAAAATCTGTAGCAATTTTGAAGAGCTTTGTACCAAAATTTTGCTGCAATGCTCCAGTTGGCAGCTCTGATTTGATGCTTTTTGGTGAAACTACATGGGGTAGGTAGTTTGAAATTTGAAAGTGGTTTTAAATGAAAAAAGCAGTTAAGTGCTGTGAGAACCTTTCACCATACAAATCTATGAGTGCTACGAAATTAAAAGCATTTACAGTATCCTTTCTTTACGGAAGTAGCTTAC
Organism: Hermodice carunculata; assembly: GCA_964020975.1. Taxonomy (NCBI): domain Eukaryota; kingdom Metazoa; phylum Annelida; class Polychaeta; order Eunicida; family Amphinomidae; genus Hermodice; species Hermodice carunculata. Next base: position 309,790 of record OZ026621.1, on the reverse strand, counting down.
AGCACATTGGGCAGGAGGGACCAGGTTTCACTCTCATTCAATAAATCAGTAATGTGCCGTGAAAAGCAGGTAGGAAGAAGTTGCCACGATGTATGTCAGAGGTCAGGCTGGCGGGATGAACTCTTCAGTAAAGTGCTCATATATTTTAACAGTTATAAGCTGGAGATTGTGAAATCACGATGCCTGTATAGTGACAGATTGGGTCGATCCAGCTGACTTTAGCAGGTTTAAATGTTGTATGTTTTGTGGACTAGTTTCTTTGATATGCCAACTCTGCCAATCTGTGGCTGGTGTTAATTCTGTCAGTGACTGACAGGTGGCATTCTATTAAAGTCCATTAATTGCTGGCAGCTTGACTTTCTAGCATCAAACATCTTGTGCGTGTGGGAGTCCACATGACTGGCGTTCCTGATGTGGCTTACACATTTTTGGAGGTGTGTGGCTGAACCATACAATTGTCCCTAACGTGTGATGTCATTGCAGTATGTACTGTGGCCTCTGTTCCGAGAGAACAGTGTAACAAGAGGCTGTCTGCCTTGAAATTGAACCCTACTTTCACTTTGCATGCTTGCGCCTCAAGTATGTGACCACCTGTCTTGAGAGACCATCACTTGGTTATTCCCCGGGGTCTCCCAGGTTCTGGTTTCACTGTATGTGGTGACTTTCATACACTGTCCACAGTCATCTCACTGCAGTGCTGCAGTGAAATCTGTCTTTCAAGATCGCTTGTAAGGATGACAAAACTATGTTCTCTCAAGACAGGTGGTCTCTCATAGGAAGTATAAGTAATGCCAAAAGTGTGCAGCAACGTGTCCTAATAGGGTGGTTTTTCAAGATAGGTGGTCTCTGGTTAGAGTAATCTGTTAAGGCAGGTTCCACTGTACAGGTTTGTATTTTCAAATACAGGATATTCATACAATATACAGTGAAAACTTGTTATAATAACACTATCTGTGCCTTTAGAAATGTGTCAGATAACTGACTTTGTCAGATAAATGAATCAAACAACAAAGAAAATGAAGTTTTGCCATTCAAAACATGTGTCATTATAATGAATATGTTGGATGTCTGAGTGTCGTTATAGTAAGGTTTCACTGTGATACGATAGGAGACATGCACATTTATGTCCCACTACAGCTGCATACCTGATTGCCTAGTCTTGCTTGGCGAGATACGGGTCCGTACATGCAGGGACAAGCGAGATAGTACTAATATTTTGGAAATAAAGAATACTTATTAAAGGCACATGGAAATTTTTCTTATATATCACTCAGAAGGTACTAGATGAATACCAGTTTGGCATTTGTGAACGTAAATTTCTCAAAAAAAAAAAAACGAAAAAAACCCCACTAGTTTTGTGAAAAATTAGCATACAGCCCTGCCTGTGACAGTGATGTGACCTGCACATCCACCCCGATCACCTGGCAACAAACACATGCTTTGTGGTGGGAAATTAACTTGCATATGCTGTACAGCACAATCACACTTTGTTTATCCTTGGTGACTATATGAATAGTCAGAACATACGCACATCATGTGATTTAACATACGACATTCCTCGCAATAAACCTCCCTCACCTCTTTTGAATTTGAAAGATAAAAAATCAGACCAAATGTCTACATTTAATTACAAAAGTACCTGTTGTATCTGACCACCCCGTTAGCCATGAAAAAAATTGTCACATACAACAGGTGCTCTTTCACCACAGGTCAATTTATAACGAAGTTGACTAATACAGCCTCAGAAATGTGGCCACTTACGGCAGTGGTCACATGCAGCAGGTATCACTGTCTCTCCTTTATAGTATTTTTTCAATGTTGTTCTAAGTTGGGTTGTTAGTTGAAGTCTTATTTCGTTGTGATCTTGTAAGCACTCCAGGTGCTTATTAGGAAGAACATGGTTCTGTAACAGTCCACCAAAGTAAGGACAAACACATTGGTCAGTGTACACTGTGTGTCTCCCAGGGTCTGTGGCATTATTCTGCACTTTAACTAGTTTCATATGAATATTAAAATAAATACTTGCCTCTCCTGCTTCTGCCTTATATGCCATCATTTAACCCTTTCCCCTTTAAACACGTCAAAACTGGCTGGTGTCAAATGTCGTCTCCACCAGTGTTTTCAGCTAATTTCAACAGTACTGAAAAAACAAATTGACTACGAAAATGTATAGATCTATGAAGATCACATGTCCCAGGTCAACAGCTTTCCTTGGCATGAGTTGGTACCAAGCTTTCAACCAATGCCAAGGAAAGATGTTGACTCAGTCTTAATTCAAGGAGGAAAGGGTTAATTTTGTGATTGAATATATATATATATATATATATATATATATATATATATATATATATATATATATATATATATATATATATATATACATATATATATATATATATATATATATATATGTATACAAAAGTGGTACCTGCTGTATGTGGCCATCCCTTCAGCCAAGAAAAAGTGGCCACATACAGCAGTTGACCTGTCACTGCAGGTAAATTTACAAAGAAAATGACTCCTATTTCCTAGCCAAGTTGCCACAAAAAGCAATGTGGCTGCTCGCGGCAGTGGTTGCATACAGCAGGTACCACTATATGAAAATCTTTCAAACCTCATCATAAATCAGTGGTTGTTGCATTGCGGGACAAGTCCTGCTGCCACTGGGATACTTCAGGGTGTGACATGTCCAGGCCAGACAGGCACCAGTAACATGAGATTAGACAAGTTTCCACTTGTACAAAAGCTGTTTCTGGCAAGAGTTAAAATATGCAAACTCTTGATTGAATTCATAGATCCTTGTCCAATTGAAAAGAAAAATAATCAAGTGAAAGTTGGGAGTGAATGGGTCAAGGTAGGCAGACCATTTACAGTCCACCCACTGGAGTGATTAACACTTTCACCACAGAACCTCGTACAATAAGCCAGTGGTACAAAAGGTGTGCATGTACATGTAGGTCAGAGGCAATGGGGATATCAGGATTGTATATGTACAAGTGCCAGGCAGTGCAAAAACCACTGACTTGAGACCATGCATAATGATACTAAATTATTATAGCTCTTTTTACCAGAAGGTTAAACAGTTCCCATGTTAGTTTGGCTGAAAGTATGCCCAAAACTGACTGGTATTGCATGGGTTAAAGCAGTTTCCTGTTGCAGCCAGCATGAATACATGAGCTGTGAAAGGGTTAACCCTCTTGTATACAGTGTAGACTTAAGTCAACAGCTTTCCTCTGCATGCTAAGGGTTAGGCTCACCAAGTGTATGAAAGCTAGCTGTTCATTTGGAATAGTTTTCGCCCCTGGGGCTAGTGATTGTAGACCACGGAGGATGGCAGTGGAACAGAATGGGTTTTTACAAGTAATTTGAAATGCGGAATCAAAATAAACGAGATGAGTACACAGCTGATGCAATGACTAGCCAGCAAAGAGTTAAAATGATTTCCTGTTTTGCAGAGTGCTTGAATGCAATGACCTGTCTGTCATCAATGGAGCCTGCAACCCTTACGCGGTTATATCAATCATACAGCCCAAGTCCAAACACAAAGACGACATCAAGAAAACCAGTGTCAAGAAAAAAACTATATGTCCCACCTACGAAGAAACTTTTATCTTTGATGTGAGTCAAAATTGTTTTGTTCGTGTTTTTTGGGGAAGCAAGAACCAATGGGAGAGGGTCACAGTTACTGAGGACTGATTTGGTTGTACTCGGCTGAATGCGCAACCTAATACACCAAATTATTGGGGGCTAGAGTTGTGTACACGTTGCCATTGGATTGTAGGTTAAAGTAACATTCAGTAAACTGCTTACTTTTTAGGCTAATAAAATGAAATTGAAATAATTGTTGAAGTTTGCTAGATTTTCCATAAAAAGGATGTTTGTGCATTTAGTAGTTTGTAAGTTGCCAATTGGTAAATTATGATGAAAAATAATATAATACACAACTATAGCCCTCCTGACTGAAGTGCCTCCTACAGGAGGATACAGGAACCTTTTGTTTTTGCTCTTGCTTCCTCCTTTTCTGTCATCAGAGCAAGTTAACATATTCAGCAGCTTGCCGTAGTATAACTCATTTGCCTGTCCAATCAATTCCTGTTTGTGAAATCAAGTTTTTTTTTGGTTGCTTTTCCACGGCAAATGCTCTGAAATTTTTACTTGCCCTGCATGGACTTTCACTTGTCCTGGCAGAGCAGACACATGACTTCGTGATCCCTGCAGGCAGTTTGGCTGTCGTGTTATTCACTGTTCATTAAAATGTATCCGTATTCAGTTTCAAGCGATAGATGTGATTCAAAAAGCGAAATATGCAGATTACACAGAGTGGAATTCCTGGTTTGTCTGAAAAATAACGTTATCAGCAGTCAAAGCAATATGGATGGCAAGCATTGTTTTAATTACACAAATAACTGGAAACACAAGTGGAGGAAGCAGACAGACAGACAGACAGACAGGTCACAGTGAAGTGTGGAGAAACAGTATTATCGTATAAAAACAGTGGAAATGGTTGCTTGTGGAGGAAGTAAATAAAATATGAATGGTATCATGTTAATGTTAGTTACTTTTGAAATGCATGTAGAGAACGCACTAGATTGTATAATTGATAAATGAGCCTACTGTGCACCCACATATCTGTACCTGTATTGTCCTAGCCATGACAATCCTCACATAATACAACTTATCTATTTGTCCATGAGCCTGTGGTAACAACATAAAAGAAACTCGCTCGTCCAAGGTTGATGTAAAAATGAAATGATGCACTTTTTGTGTTGGAAAATAACTCAAAAGGGTTTATGGTAAATTTTGTAGTTGTTCCTAATTTTGACTTTGTCTCGTTGGCAGACCAGATACCAGATCATTTCAACTACACTTGTTAGTGGTGTAGAGAAAACACAGAGCAAGATCAGTCTGTGTAGCTGGCAGAGTTTGACTACACTTCACAATAAATGTTTTGTGGCTTTCAGTTTGAAAAGAAAGGACAGAATCACGACAGGAACAGTTGCCATCTGGACCATCTGGCAGATGCTGAACTAAGGTAACATACTGACTTTAATACAGCACAAAATGTCATGAACAGACAGGGAAATAAAACTGTGATTGAATGACAGTTTTTGTCTCAAACACCAGGTGGCAGCACCAATAAGCTGCCTGTGTGTTCATACCGTCTCCCTGTGTCATAAGTGTTGAAGATAGATGCACAGAATTATTAAGGTCCTGTGTGTTTATTAAACCTCAGTTGTCAATATTGAAAAGTAAAATGATTGTAATGTTTTGCAAATTTAAAGTTTTAACACAGATTCCTTCGTTCATGTGAAACAATTATTGTGCAAGACAGTAGTAGACTGTTTGAAAGGTTGAATATAATGCAAGTGAGTAATATGAAGTAGCAATATAACTATACCCATATTGAATACAGTGCATGGATTTTCTTGATAGTAAAATGAATTGGTATGTCTGTAATAATAATCTCGCTATACATAAGTGTTAAAATTCCTCTTTGATGCCTTTATTTTGGTTCTGTTTTGTTGCAGTGTGTCCTTGTGGCACGACGATTCAAGGGTGTCTCGAGAGATGTTCGGGGGCATGTTCAATGGCGTGTTTCTTGGGGAAGTCAGGATCCCACTGAAAGAATTAGATGCAACAAAGACCCACAAAGCTTGGTAATGCCAGCTTTTCATGACATCAGAGAAGCAAATTAAATGATGCGAATAAATTTATGGTTAAAGTAAATGCAATTTTGAGCATCGACATATTACTTGCTGAAGCAAATATAAAAAAAAAGGATGTTCAGGTCTCACAATGACGTGATCTGGTTACCAATAAAGACTTGGTGAGTCAGTATGATAATGAAAGGACCTTTTCTTGCATAATTCAGGTTTTAAGATGGGCAGGTGGACACCTGTACTACACGAACTTGTCAATATTTAACAGGGGGGGGGGGGGGGGAGGAGGAGGGGGAGAAGCACCCCAAAACTCCATCTTTGTGCAGTTATTTGTAGCACTGCTGTAGAGACTCGAAGGATTGCTCAGAAGTAAAATATAAATACTTAATGCTAGACTTTGCTGTATTTTAGAGCAGTTGCTGGTAAATAGTCAGGGGCCTGCGGACTAACTTTGTGGTGTAAAAGGTTTACTCAGGGTGTACTCATGATGGCAAAGGATGTGTTATATAAGAGAATAAAGTCTGTGTTTATACACTTTGGAGTCGTATACATGTAGCATCAGCCTTTTGAGATTGGTGTAAATTTTATGCAGTATGAATTTTAATGCAGGATGTAACCATTTACCGACGTGTCTTTAGTGTATGGAATTTTGTGGGGAGGGAGATGCACTGATGGCTCCTAAAACAGAAAGCTGCTGCATTGTTGCAATTTGTATAGGAAAAAGTGGTGTAAGTTGTGACCACCGCTGTAATCCAAAATACACGTAGTGCACAAATTGGCCACAAGGTGGCACTGGCTGTGTTGTTCACTCTGATAAAAGAACATTAATGGTGTATTGGCCATGCATGTCCGCACCTATCTCCCATAGGCTTCAGACAATGAAATAATGACTTCAGTAAAATATCTGTTTGTTCCAGTATTATATAATGATTAGTGTAAATATGATGCCATTTTATGTGTGAGGCCTTAGGATGTAATCAGACAAAAGAAAATTCATATATGGTGAAAAATACTGGAAAATAGCAGACACTTAAAGGTTTGAATTCCTGACTTTGGGCTTTTTAGGTACAAGTTGTTCATGTGGTCTGTTATCAGCACAAGGTGGGCGTGTCAGCTGGGAATTTTAAACTTTTTTCTGGAGAGCATTTATTAGTGGTATACACTGAAACCTGTCTTGAAAGACCACCCCAGGGAGTGTTTAAATTGTGGTCTCATAAGACAGATGATGTGTCACAGGAGGTATTGATAACAAGAAAAATATCAAGCAAAGTATGCTGACCTCATTGCATACCAGTCCCTGATTTTTCCTTATGTTTATCTAGATTTAAGAAGACAATTGCATATTTAAATTCTTCGTGAAAAGAGCTTTCTTTCAAGTACCAACATGCCTTTTGTCTTAAGTCAGTGGTTCTGGCACTGCCTAGCAAGACTTGCCAGGGGCAGCTGCAGCATGACTTGCCAAGCAGTGCCAGAACCACTGACCATGGCCTGTCACCATAGTGTGAAATGAGTTAAAAGGTTGTCTTTCAAGGCAAGTGGTCCTTTAAGGCAGGTGGTCTCTCAAGAGAGGGACCACTGCATTGAGTATTTCCTGTGTGCACTGATACAGAACAGCAGCACAGTGAAATCTGTCTTCATAAAAACTTCAGTAGGAGCAACCAAATTGTGATCTGCCAAGTCAGGGACTACTCCGCTTACAGCTTACTACATATACATTGGTTTTGTTTTGTCTGTTAGGTATTTCCTTCAGCCACGAGGAGCCATGCGGCCCACAGGTGCCTGCCTGGGATCACTGAGGGTTAAAATCTGTTACACTTCTGATCATGTCTTCTCCACACATTATTATGATGACCTACGGAATTCCTTACTCAAGTCACCAAAAGTCAAAGTAAGTCACACTTGGGCTACCTTGGAATATCTCCATTTCTGTGTTATAAATCTTCATTATGTAGTTTCACAGGTGGCAAAGGACCTGCCAAAAGGGAAATTTAAGGAATACAAACCAGGGACAGAATTTCGCAAAATTTTGCAAAAATCTTTTTTGATTTTTTTCAATTAGTTTTCGTTTTAAAGAAAGACAAGTTTAGGAGAATCTTGACAAGAATAGATTCTCGGATTCTCACCGAAATTCTGGCCCTGCAAACTGCTTCAACTTTATGAGGAAAATGCTCGCCAAGTAGCCTTGTGGCAGTAAATTGATGATTCTGTAGGTTTTGCTCATCAGATTCTGGTCATCATGCACCCAAAGCATGCTGGGTAAAGCTGTTCCCCTGGGTCATTCTTTTCTCTGGAAGTATGGCCTTGTTGTTGTCTCCATAGCAGACTTTCTTGGGGCGCAAGGTTTTGACCAGCCCCAGCAAAAGTTGGTGGCCACAGTCAGTTGAATGCCAGCCAAGAAGGTCTGTTTAGCAGGCAAGGCCATGTTGCTACTTAAAGGTAAAGTCCTATGAGGAATTTGAATTGGGAATGGTTATACCCGCTGTAAAGTTCGGAGGGTATGCTGTTTTTGGTCTGTCTGACTGTCCGTTCTTGGCAGAATCCTTGCCAGCAAAATGAATTCTGATTCACAGGCCAAATCAACTCAGAAGTCTCCTTCTTTGGGTATTTTCTCATTTCCAAATGTCCAAATTGTACTATGTTAGGATTGTTTAAACTCCCATGATTTTCGGGAAAAAAGTTGTCAGGGAGTTGGAATATCATATTTTCAGTCACAAAGATGAAATTTTCTGTGTTTTGCTAAGACTGCTTCATTTTTTTTTTCTGATTGAAAATGGATATTTGATACACTGTGGTAGTGGTTATGTCAGTTATCTGTAGACCATTTTATCATTGGTTACATTCACTGTATTACGGAACAGCAATGTTAGAAATTGACACATGACTGGGTTGCAGTTTGAAAGAAACCTAGAAGATGAATGGAGGTTGTTGAATGGTGTCTACATCTAGTGAGTAAAAAGGAAACTAAATTAGCAACCAGCATGAATTGAAATTTAATACATCATGAACATGTGACATGATAGAGTTTCATTTAAACCTAACCATTCAGTTTGAAAGTTTTTTGTGTCATTCAGGTGTTCACAAAAATGTTATGAAAGGAAACATCAGTTATGTAATTTCAAGTGAAACACTGTAATCTTACTTCTCCATGGGAATTTTTTTAATTAACAAGGATGTTATTGATAAAATAGTTTTTAAATTGACAACACATGATTCTGTGTGGTAAATTCTAAAGAGCAATTGGACGTAAATTACAGGAGGCAAAGGATTTATAATGAATGGCATAATTCCCCGTCGATAATGCACACTTTTATAGCCTAATTTATTTTTCTGAAGTCCTAGTGCGCGTTATATACAGGTACAGAAGTCAGGACACTTTTTTCTGGCCCCGTGTTTGTACGTTTTGAACCAAGTTCTCAATCATGGAGCGTACGGGAGATCGTAGGCAGAATTTATATTTGGGTGATAATACAAGCAATCACCGAAACACGCTTTAAAAACACTCTAAAGTCCCATATTTCTTCAAAAATCGTATCTGTCTGCTTTACTTACTCTCTTATTAAGCAAATCTTAGCAAAAGAGCAACTTTTCTTTGATCATTTCTGTGTTTTGATACCTCGAACTTGGGAGTGTTGTTGAAAGTCAATGTACTGACTTGAAATTGATCACCGCTAGATGTCGCTGCGACGTATAGTAAAAGATCGTCGCCATTTGCAAGTTTACCTGTACTTCACAAGCTCTTTATTGTGACCCACCTGCTCATTGAACTGATTGAACTGGGATTTCCAAAAGATTTGATATTTATTTTCCAAAAATTACCAATGCATGGACAAAATCTATCAGATATGTAGGAGAATGGATACGGTGTGAGTTGAAGGTGCGTGCATGCAATGACTGATGGTCACACACACGGCCCAGTTTACCGATAGTAACTGTTGTAGTGCATGATTCAGATTAGAAGTCTTCGACATTTAGATAATTGGAAATTTTGGACAAAAATTGAGTGATTTAATTGAATAAATGTACATGTAGTACAGAGAGGAAAACACAGTGGACAACCCAGTCATTTTGAACTGCTGGTTACACCTGTTGATGTGTGGGTTTGCTTGAGCGGGCGCATGGCGTTTGTTGTGGTATTTTTTACATGCTCGTCATACACAGGTATATGGCTTTTTACCTGGTTTCACTCGGCAAAATCATACCTGCGCGTTATACACGACTGCGCGTTAACTTTGGGTAATTACGGTAATCTCTTTATGTGGTATGTCCCAGTAAACCAAACATGGCAGGGAATGTTACAGAATCAGTCTTGGCGCCCTCTAGTGACTCAGATGTGTTAAGCATATCTCGTTCATTAATGTCAGTGACTGAGCTGGATTTAGTTTTATGGACATGTTCCGATTGATGTACTGATTGGTGATATTCATCATGTAGAATAAGCTAGTAGTTTTATGGACATGTTCCGATTGATGTACCGATTGGTGATATTCATCATGCAGAATAAGCTAGTGCTTATAAAGCATATGTTTGACCCTTAGAAAGAGCATGCCCATAAAGTACATTACTAGATGTTTGAGATCATTATTCCCCATCAACAACAAACAACCTAAAGAATCCATTGCAGCAATAAGAGCCATAGTTCTACCACCTGTAATGGGAAAATAATGGAACACACACAATTTAAGACAGCACAGACTAGTCAGGTCCAGTTTCTTCTTTTGTTTGCATTTTTTTCTATCAGAGATAAACTGACATGAGATTGTCATGAATTGTACATGTTCCTGTACAGAACGCCTTATGTACAGTACTATATTCTTACACACAAGAAGTGATAAGGCAACCCATATGTTTGCCACTTTTCACAGTTCTCAGCTCATCCTCTTAGTCTGTCAGTTGATCAAATACATCACTCCTTATGTTGTCCACCTAAAATTCACATTTTCTTTCTTATTTCTTGAAAATTGTATGTCAGATCCTCTTCATATAAGGTGGGGACATACTGTGAATGGTTCTCTACAAAGTTGATCCAATCAATCATGTTCCAGTGATATTATACTTTGTGTGATTGTTTTGTCCTTTTTTTTTGGTTGAAGGGAGGGAGGGCATGAGATTGGCAAATCTTTGAAAACCATCTTCTAAACTACTAGGCAAATTGTTCCCGCATCATTAAAAAAAATAAAATTCTGGTCACACCTGCATCTTGATTTGTTCCAGAGATGGTGCTGCAATTTTTTCCCTCTTTTCTTTTCTGACTGACTTTTCAATGCAATTTTATTTGTTTAGTTTTTTTTTACTCTTTGCTTTTTCACCAAAACTACCCACCAGATTTTCTCCAGACCTGTTGGAATAATGACTTGCTCTCTACAAAGCTTATGTAACAGGTAACACTACAGTCATTTCCTGAATTTTAAGAAACTTTTGACTTACATAACATCAGTAAGTGCACTGTAAGCATATTGTTAATATAGCTGAACTAGGGTAAAGGAATGTATATGTAGTTTCTCCCAAAGTATGTGAGTGGTTGCTTTAAAAATTGGCAGCGATATACCTGTGGCAGGTCTCTACAATCTGTTCACTTATGGGGAAAATCTTTTGAAAGCGTAAAAAAGATGTCTCCAAAATTTTTGGGACACTTGCTGTGAAAAGATATAGATATGGGTGGGAGGGTCTTAATTTCTTCATGAGGGTAACCTTGATCTAAGTCGCAAGGTCAGAAGCTTATTTTAGCAAATGTAGTTTGATTTTTGGTGATAGGTCAAAGCGTGTTTGTTGTTGGACTTTAACATTGGGCATAATGATGGTCCTGTTTAAGAAACGGAATCGAAGAGAAAATTTCAGACCTTGACATAGTTAAATAGGTCAGAGGATGTCTTTCATTAATTTCTGTCCGGGATGTAAACTTGAGAAATATTTTAGCTGGGACTTTGATATCTTGAACAATGAGGGGCCTCCAGATGGGCCAACGTGAGACTGGATATGAGTGACCTGATGTTCAAGGTCCTAGGGCTACTTAAGCAAATTTTGTGTTTGGGAAATGCCACAAGAACTGTCTTGTAATATTACAGGGGATGATGGTTCCGTGCAAGGGCCAAGTTTAGACTGCACGTGAATGACACTGATTTGATTCCCAATGTACAAGTCATCCAGGACCACTTTAGTCTGTACATGCTTGGTCAGCTGAGCACAGGTCTGTCAAGCTCCTTTTGCATATGATTTCCATCTTTTTTGCAATTATTAAAAGCTCCCGTGGTTTTCATCTGGAATACTTTGAAAAAGATTAATAACAGGAGACATTTTACGTGCAGAAATACCCGTTGGCACCAACAAGTGTCAATATTGCTTTGGCACCAGTAGTTTCATGTCTGAATATTCTCCGACCTGTGTGACTGCAATTCTCCCCAGCTTGTCCACAGCAAGGCCACTGGGGCACACTAGTCCATTTCTAATGTCTGCTAGGACATTCATAAATTTTCCATCTGGATTAAAGGCACATATTCGGTTATTTTCTTGATCTACAACAAGAATGTTATTCTTTTTCGTAACAGAAATTCCACAAGGATGGCGTAGGTGTCCATGTTTTTTGCAGTCTCCAAATGTAAACAGTAATCGTCCATCCATGTCACAAACTAAAACTTTGTGTCTCTGGGAATCAGAAATTAGGATTCTGTCAAATCCATCCACTGTGATGTAGGCTGGATGTTTGAAGTTGTGGTTGTCCCCATCGATATTACCAAAGGTGTTTAAGAGTCTTCCAGTGGAAGTATGAATACTGACACAGTGTTTCCATGTATCGGAAACGATGTAATTTTCGGACTGCGTGCACACTATGCCACGAGGCCATTCAAACCATCCCCATCCCCAAGACGCCTGGTAATGTCCATCTGAGGTAAACAGTTTCACAACTTTTTCCTCGCCGTCAGTAACAGCTAAGCCTCCGTCGGGGGTCGCACTGACACCTTGTGGCCATATGTCACGTCGACTGACCTGGTTTACCATATGGCCTTGTAAGTTGTAGAGTTTGATGGTATGGTCGTCTGTGTCTGCCACCACCAGGTGGTGCTCTCCCAGGTACTGGACATCATTGGGCCACTGTAATCGTCCATGACCAGACTCGTTCTTGCTGATGGACCAGATTTTTTCCATCCGAAAGGGAAGATAGTTTCTGTATCAGATAAAAAAGAAGGAAAAAATAGTTATCAGGTCATTATTTTCTTATGTGAGTGTGTTGAAAGTTTACTTCTACATGCGGTCATGTGGACCACATATTCTTATGGTTTACACAGACTTCACGTAATATGGATCAGAAATGAAATGAGGAATTAAACTTCAAGCTGAGAATGTCAACTATCAAACACCAGGTGCAGTCTATAATATTCTGTAAAAAGAATATCCATCTGATATAATATGAAGATGTATCATAGCTTGTGTCTTGCATTTAGTATAGAACAGTGTTTATTTCAATTAAAAAGTTACACTTATGTATCATTTTCTGTCATTAAAAATTCTTGTGTACTTGAGCCTCATTTGGCTCATGTTACATTTTAGTCAGTGCAATTGTTTTGCTGTTTATCCAAAGAAGCATTGAATTTGAAATGTATGCAGACAATTTGACACAAGAGCCGATCAATCATAGCACTCTTCATACGTTTGTAGTTGGATAAGCTCAGCACATAGAACACACGGTCATGAAATTTTTTCAATATTTCTCCTTTGAGTACTTTCTTCGACACGGTCTACCTAGCTGTTTTTATTGCCTTATAAATCACATAAATAGCTGATATATGTAAAAACAAACACAGGATGCAGGAAGTGGTGTGAGGTAAGGCAATGACCTGAATGTGTCAAAACAGCAACTGAGGCAAGAGCTCTCTACGCCATCTCCACTGAGCAACCAAATCACACATAGGCAAACTGTTATCTCCGTCTTGATTTTTCTCAACTGGGTACCCATAGCTTTCTTTCATATAAAATGTTTTGCCAGGCACAAAATTAAACAAAACAAAAATGGGTGGGATGCTATCTGAAACTACCTGTCCGTCTAGACGTGCAGCAAGGGGTTAAATCAGTTTACTATGTCCATGGTGTAAAAAGGAATTCACTCTTCCAGGCTTTGTTGTGTAATTAAGTATTTCGACACTTTGGTAGTGACTGGTGGTTATGTGAGTGGAGATTGAAAGTGACAAGCCTGCTGTGTGTTTTGATGGCTTTATGTCCAGTCATTAAACCTGTCAGAGGAATAACATTGCTGTGTGTCTGTACAGAGCCAGTGCCTGTCAACACTGTGATGACAGGTAAAGAGGCTTATTGCGTCAGTGGGGGGAGATTTTCAAATTAACAAAGAAGAAGAAAAAATAAATAGCTTTTCATTGAGACATTGTCCAAAAGAAGACAAATTTCAGATATAGAGTTTGCAAAGTAAGACAAGCAAGTAGGATAGGGGGGGGGGGGGGGGGTAAAGGAAGGATTTCTGCCAAGTGGGAGACTTTTGACAAGTGGGGAGCTCTGCCAAGTAGGAAGGTTCTGCTAAGAGGGGTATTTCTGCAAAGTGGGGGTAGACTTGACAGGCGTGGAGACACCTGCAGGGAAAGCCCCCTCTATTGGGATACCTTTTCGTGTTAATTATTATAGTAAAAAAGTTTTTGACATAGGCCTTTCATGTTACACATGCTTGTAGTTCTGCATAAGACCTAGAATGAGTTCGAAGATGGGTGACCTTGACCCAATTCCCAAGGTCACAGAGCCATTTTAGTGACTTGGTTTTCACGTGATAAGTTGAAATGTTTTTGACATAGGCCTTTTTATTTTGCTCATGCTTTTAGTCCTGCATAAGATCTCAGACGAGTTTGAAGATGGGTGACCTTGGCCCAATTCCCAAGGTCACATAGCCATCTCAATGAATTTGGTTTTCACCTGATAACTTGACAATTTTTTCACATAGGCCTTTCAAATTGCAGATGATTATAGTCCTGCATAAGGTCTCAAACGAGTATGAAGATGGGTGACCTTGACTTAATCCTCAAGGTCACAGAGCCATTTCGGTGAATTTGGCTTTCATGCGATAAGTTGAATATTTTTTGACACAGGCCTTCCTTATTGCATGGCATTTTAGTCCTATATAAGGTCTGGGACAAGTTTGAAGATGGCTGACTTTGACCAAAATCTCAAGGTCACAGAGCCGTTTTAGCAAATTTGGTTTTCACCTCATAAGTTGAAAAGGTTTTTACATAAGCCTTTCATATTGCACATGATTTTAGTCATACACGAGGTCTCAGATGAGTTTGAAGATGGGTGACTTTGACCCAAATCCCAATGTCTATTGGCTGATGGTAATGTAATCAGATGGTCATATGACCTATTTGAATAATTAACAATGAAGATTAGTCATGTGGACCAATAGGAGCATGGAGATCCCCCAGATTATCACTTTCTCCATGTTCTTCCATCCAGGTCTCGACAACATGTCGGTGAAAGCATGGATGCTTCTTTTGAAGCTTCCTGTTATGATTGTAAGACATAGGATATTCACTGCATATTTGGTACCGATGAAGGCAGTGTCGTGTGCCGGGACTCCATTTGCACATCAAAAGCATTGTTTTTTCCCAACATATTAGTTTCTGCCTTCTATATAGAACTAACCGCTTATTTTAAATAATTTGTAAAATAAGCGAAATGATATGATTTAATGCTGTGGAAAACACTGCATGTGGTAACAGTCATATATTGCAGTTTTGTTGTATGGATGTCTATCTGGAAATGCAAGTTAACCATACAAACATGGAAGATCAGCAGAAAAAATGAAAGGGACATGTCACTTATCAGAGGATTGAATAATAAAAAAAAAAATTATGTTCAATTTTATTTTTTTGTAGGGGGGGTTGGTGGGGTGTGGTTTCAAAATGCAGGACTATTTCTTTGGTGCTGATCAGAAAGGCAGAAACTAAAAGCTATTAGGCCCTGCCTTGACAGACCACCCTGCCTTGACACCACCCTGTCTGGACAGACTGCCCTGCCTTGACAGACCACCCTGCCTTGACTGACCACCCTGCCTTGAAGACTGCCTTGCCTTGAAAGACTGCCCTTCCTTGACAGACTGCCCTGCCTTGACAGACCGCCCTGCCTTGACAGACCACCCTGCCTTGACAGGTCACCCTGCCTTGACAGATCACCCTGCCTTGACAGACCGCCCTGCCTTGACACATCGCCCTGCCTTGACAGACCACCCTGCCTTGACACATCGCCCTGCCTTGACAAACCACCCTGTCTTGGCAGACCACCCTGCCTTGATAGACCACTCTGCCTTGCGGAACCACCTTTGGGACAGGCCCTGCTGCAGACCTCCCATTAAATTTCAATCACATATGAGAGATCACCATTTGGTGGTTTCTGGTGGTCGTTTTAAGACAGGGTTTAACTACAGATATAGATATTCAACACTTCAAGAGATGCAGGTTTTGATAGTGTCCACAGTATGGCACTATGCCTGTATCTGTAATTAGGTACAGAAGAAACAATATTGCTACAGGGTCAGTCCATCATGTATACTTCAATTTTCAGTCCGGTAGCCTCTACTTTATGACAAGGTGTGTGAAAGTGGTCGCATAAAGAAGGTGATCTCTCAATGGAGGCTGACTAAACAGCATGGAAAGGATAACACTGGGTACTTAATAAGTGTATTTGCAGTGGTTTTTCAAACTTGGGACTTAATTACAGATATGAAAAACGACCAGACAAGGGCCTGACAGCAAAAATGGTAACAGAATTAATTACAGACATGGCAGTGTAATACACGAGCTGACACATTGTCCAGTGCGTGTTGTGTCGTATCTTTGGGATGCTTGAAGAGAGACCATGGAGCACCTGTCAACATTAACAGTCGTAGAATCTGATGATGGTGGTTGCTGGATTATGTAATACGTTATTTTAATTTTAACACTTTCACTTCTTGTCTCCTCTGTGTTTTGATTTTTGTTTGTTTGTTTGTTTGTTTGTTTTTTTTTGGTCAACCTTTTCATATTTTTTGGAAAATTTCCATGTAAATGTTGACTGAATGGTTACTTCCGAACATGATACTGGGGACTAAAGAAACAAAAGACAAACTAGCTACAGGATGCCCCCCCCCCCCCCCCCCATATATATATATATATATATAAAATTAAAAATATGAAAGCATGATCAAAAGAGTGTTGAAACAAATGATTTTAACAAGTAAATGTTAAAATTGTATAGCGAAACAAGGTGTGACCTTTGGATGTATCCGTGTCATCATTGGATAGGGAAAATGAATATCAATAAATATACAATCGTCAGGCAACTTGAGTGCCGGGGATATGCATGCAATAACTTTAATTAATGTTCAAAAAACAAACAAACAAACAATAAAATCACACAGTGAGTTCCTGTCAATCATAATTAACCCATTTTATAGTGTTTGTGGTGCATTTTCCTGTGTTTACTTATTGGTGTTTACTGGTAAGTGTTTCACTGAAAGATCTTTTTTTCCCAAGTACAAACATAGATGTACACTTACATGTATCTAGTTTTTTATGTTTGTTCAGAGACATGTAAATTTGAAACAAGAAGAGGAGGGGTCACCTAATGAAAAGGACTAACTACTTTCACAAAATGACAAAAGAGAAAGCTTCGAAAGGTTAACTTTAATAAGTCTAATGAATTAACAGCATTATGTATACAGTGTGGAATATATATCAAAATGCACTATATAAAGAGACAGCAAATGTCACAGAGAGACATTAGAAAAAATACGGGAAGCAAAATGGAAAGGGAAGGGTAAATACGGCCTCTATTTTGAGCTGCATAGAATGCTGGCTGATTGCATACAACACAAAACCCAGTGACTAAGCAAGGTTATTGGCTGCTTACCAGATCAACACAGGCAGACCAGAGGTCATGGATGTGATAAGCTTGTGTGTCATGTATGTTTGAATGGTATGTATATAAATATATTTTTGGAGTGAGAGAGAAAGATAGAGAAATGGGAAACTGTAATGCAATATGGTTAATTTGTAGAACTAAGAACTTGGAAATGATGCTTGTGAATATGCACCATAAATCACAAATTGTCCTGAACTGTTGTGCATACTCCCTGAATTGGTGGAATTCAGGGCCAGAATTTCGCAAAATTTTGGGAGAATCTGTTTGGATTTTTATCAATTCGTTTTCTTTTTAAACTAAGAGAAGTTTAGGAGAATCTTTACGAGAATGGATTCTCGGATTCTTGCCGAAATTCTGGCCCTGGAATTGCTGGATTGCCTCAAAAGCTACATATCATCTCCGCTACACTGGAGTGAAGAAAACACAGGTTGGTCTGTTGTGCGGGCAATCAGCAAGACTGCATGTACATGTATTTCATTAACTGTGTGCACATCATACTTTACTTTGGCGTTGAAGACGTTCTTTACAGTTTTGACCAAAAAAATTACAGTTTTAACAGCCTGAGGTGCTTCATGAGTTGTTTACCACAGATTTTCTAAAAAAAAAAAAAAAAAAAAAAAAAAAGTACACCTATGTACTGTACTGTGAATGTACTGGTACATGTTTTCATGGTTTTTGAATGTACTGGTACATGTTTTTCATGGTTTTTGAATGTACTGGTACATATTTTCATGGTTTTTGAATGTACTGGTACATATTTTCATGGTTTTTGAATATACTGGTACATATTTTCATGGTTTTTGCATTTCAGCCTCTAGTATTTAAAGTTTTAATTAAACTATTTTGGACATAGATCCTATTTAATCTGATATGTTCAAATAATATTTCATGGTGTTTTTACTTTTACAATTCTGTGCCAAAAAACTGGAAAAATAAAAATACATTGCAATTGACTGACTTTATAGTATGTGCCATTTTAAAAAAAAAAAAAAAAGCGAGTTCCTTTGACAAGGGCAGGAGCATGGCAGACTTTCCTGGTAGACAAAGGACAGGTCACATCCATAAACTACTGCCAGGACCACCATATGCTCTGATCTTACTCTGATCATAATGACCTACCAACGTATGGAAGAAAATTCAGAATCTTTGACTTCTTTATCAACTTTCATGACTGATTGACCGCAAAACCCCAAATTTTTTATCTCGGGATTTCCATAATGGTCTTTGGTGTGGTACGGGCACTATACTACTGTGTACAGCCTCTTGAAACCACAAAAAGTGGTTAAGGATGAACACTGTAATGTAAACATAGTCTGTCCACCTGAACTGCCTAACACATAAACAGACTGATTTAAAGTGCTATTGTAGCAAACAGGTAAATCTATCAATGTCCAGTTTATTTTTGTGAGGTACACTGAATCGTGCTGTGTAATTACACACTTACCTGGGATTGTATAATAGTGGTGAAAGTGGTAAGAATCAAGATAGTATGTTGAACTTTTACAAAATCATGCACTGAAATATTTGGGCTGTGAACGAAAAACTCAGATATTCACCTGGGTGGCTTCCTTGAGAAAAGTCGTTGAAACCAAGATTTAGATTTCTTCATGGTTTTGTGGCCGGACCCGTTGGCAGCGTCTCCAGTGTCCATGGTCTCCCTGAGATAAATCACTGGACTGAAGCACACGAGAGAGTAAAGATGGTAAAAGCTCTTTACAAACCTAACTGTGCACACTTTGACATGGCTGGCTAGTGGTGCGTGAGCTTCCGTTTATAAAAAAGGCATCGGAAGAAAAAAGATGTGGCTACAGGGTACAATGCTGGGACAGGCATGTGACTCGTGAATAGCTTGTCTGAACACGATGAATGTAAATAAATATTTTAATACAGAGAATAAGGAGTGTCCGTTCTAGGAAGGACATTGTTGACATCTCTGTTTTGGGTATGCACAAAAAACAAGGCTGACAATATCCCAACATTGTAGAACTTCAATTAATGGCTACATTACTGTAACCGCAAACTCGGGTGAATCAACCAGGGTTGCTTGTTTACACGGCTTCTGGCTGTTCTCACAGATCTTTCAGGCTGTTGACTAGGTTATGGAGAGACAAAGGGTTAAAGTGATAGCTGTAATATAGTGGTCTCCTGATCAGAGACCACCCCTCCCGGGGGTGTACTCCAGCTACAGTGGCAGTATATAGGCTCTGTGGGAATGACCCCTTATTTTCCACCACATGTAGAGCTTTGACCCTCCTTTTTATGAACTCAGGCTCGAATATTGACCCCTCTTTTTCCAAAAGTAAAAAAAAAAATTACTGGATTTTCTTCATGCAAAGGTTAAAAAATACTGATTCTGACCAATTTTGGTATTGTTATTGTGGAAAAAGACCATTTCTTGAATGAAAATGTAGAATTTTGACCCCCATTTTTATGCAAAATGTAGAATTTTGAACCCCTCTTTTGGGGCAAAAATTGCATGTAGAAGATAGGATTTCACCCTGCCAGGGTGCCCACATACCCTTTTCGAGACCAAGAAACCCCCCAGTCACCCCCACTACAGAGACCACTTCTCCATGCAGCAAATAAGGTACTTTCATTTTTATTTTCCCCTCAAGAGAGTCCACCCTTCTTACAAGGTCACATTTATATTACCCTTGAAGTGGCCTTATTAGAGCAAGTTGACTTCTCTACCACTATGTAAGTTGTACAACTTTAAACATGCTCATTTTTAAGCAGTACACAGACAAAGTTGGGAACACGGCACGGCACAGACCTATATTTGGGGACAAATCCATTTAGAATTGCAATTAGAGTGTTCAGTTTCCATCACTGTCATGATGAGATAGCGTGCTTTATTCAAGATGGAATATTTTTAAGCCGAACCAAAGGTATCAGTCAGTCAGTGTCATTTAACAGGGTAGATGATATATTTACACTAGAGAATAAAAACTAAATTCAGTGGTTGAATGGACGCCCACAGGCACATGTCAACTTGTATTATCATGAGAACTGGACTCTACAGCTTTGGGGTGATATTTTTAGCACCACTGCATAGCCAAACATCCTGAGAACAGTTTTTTTTTTTTGCAAGAGAATATAAATATTGTGTACATACAACATTTGTCCAATGCTAAGCATTGTATGTCTCTGGTGTTTGTTCTGTATTTCAGATATGTGTGAAGGATTGAGAGCTGCACATAAGGCCATGTATCGTTACAGAACTTTGCTGTAAAACTTGAATCCCATCAATAGAGTGTTCAGTTACAGTGGGACTGTACATGTAATAGTTCCTGCACAGTCAAACTGGGTACAGAAAGCAAGTGGCCTTTATTAACAGGCAAATTAGCAAGAAAAAAGGACCATTATCAGTTCAGGAAAATATCAGAGGAGCTGGATGATATGGGGGAGGGGGTGTCTCAAGCAGGTAGTTCAGAGCCCTGAGGCTGATATTATTTACCGTTCTATGATATTAGGTTAAGGTGCTACTTTGATCAAGCCTGGAGGCTGATGTACATTTAGGCATTCTTCACTGGGTTTTACATCTTTCTGTAAACAGGTATTATCAACTGAATTACGTAGGAATTACATACCTAAAATTCCACTCAGTGAGTTTAATCAAGTTTCAACATGATAATTGTGACTGTTTCAAGGACAGTACTTTGTGCATTATTTGACAATTCAAATTTTGTTACCCTAGCTTTCTGCACCTCCTTTGTCAAGGACATTCTGTACCTCCTGTGTCAAGGACATTCTGCACCTCCTTTATCAAGGACATTCTGGACCTCCTTTATCAAGGACATTCTGCATCTCCTTTCTCAAGGACATTCTGCACCTCCTTTCTCAAAGACATTCTGCATCTCCTTTATCAAGGACATTCTGCACCTCCTTTGTCAAGGACATTCTGTGCCTCCTTTATACTAGGACATTCTGTGCCTCCTTTATCAAGGACTTCTTTGCTTTGTGCCCCGTCCTGGTCTTAAGTCCATGAACACCATAAACAAACATAATTAAACCGTAAATTTGGTTGCAACTGCAGCCTCCCCTGGCAAAATTCTTTTTGGGCTAGAGGTGTGTATTCCCATATGTGCAAGTATCATTCAATATATTGAGTAGTTTTACAGCAAAAGTTATCAAATTTACAGGGATATTTTAACTATATACAGCCATTTTACTACAAGTAATTTGGTGTTTCTAAGGAGAGTGGTTTTATAGTTACATAGCTTTAAATTACAATGGAAATTGATGGAAATACCCATACCTTGCATACCTGCCCACAGAGCCCCCTACTGGGAATCCACACAAACCACTTGATCTTAACCTTACCTGTTATTATAGCTGGGCTAACAAATCAAGCTGGAGTAGGGACAGCAGGAGCATGACATACCAGGTGATAAAAAACTAGAGCTGAAAGCCTTGATGTTGAGGGAGTGATACTTGCCTTTACAGGAACAAGCCTAAATCAGGTCAGGTGACCACTTTGTTCACCAGTGCTGCCCTCTACCTCGTGCCTGTTGGTTTATACCATTAAAATACAATGAAATCTCTCTATTAAGACCACCCATGGAAACAGGCTGCATTTTTGCATCAAAATGCACCAAAAGTGCACCATTTTACATGCATAATTTCAATATATTGGGGGGGGGGGGGGCACCAGGGAACTACCCCCAGAATCTCTCTCCCTGGGGAGCTTTGTGTTCTTCACTTGCTGATGCCCCCTTGACTGGCAGTGGTTACATCTTTGGGCCACCAAAATATTGATTTGCTGACCATTTTTTTTTTTACCACTTAAATGTGTATGATGGAGTTTTAAAGCTCTTAACACATGTTGACAAAAACCAGCAGAGTATCAGTCTCTTAGGTGGCTGAAACACTGGATTATGACACTCAAGAAGCCAAATATACAGCTTAATGTTCACAGAGTTATGGTCAACACGCAGTGTACAGCCACATATTGCCATAACGTTTTGATGATGTTATGTGTGTAACAGCTGCATGTCTCTGGTGGAGCCAGACACGACATTCCGATACTACATTAATAAGTCCCTCCAGCTTTCTGGGATCCCACTTTTTTGCATAATCTATCTTTTTGAAAATCTAGCAATAGTCTACAAAAGCCACATTTTTTTTTTTTTTTGCACAGAGATGAAATATATGATATCAGTAATATGTTTTTGCCCAGACACAGGCCTAGGACTTTATAGATGCGATTAAACTTAGCTATATTCTCTAGCATGTCAGCAAAGTAGACGTGATACACATTTCAGAAAGTGTTATTGCAAAGCGAACAATGCAAACAAAGAATATCATTTATCTTAGGAATAGTAAAAACAGTGAATTTCAGATGCATAGATTTTAGTATATAACACATGAAGTTGTTTTTGTAGGCTGGAATATACATGTATTAACTCTTTCAGGACCAAGCACATCTAAAGTCCGTCTATTAAAGTCAAAGTAGACTGAATTTTCATTAGGATCTCAGATTCGTATTCCTCGTAAAAGACGTTTTATTCAAGTACCAGTATGCCTCTAATTCCAGAGAAAAGCTCAGTCTAAAATTTGGCACTTAACCCTTTTCCCCTTGAATTAAGACTGAGTCAACAGCTTTCCTTGGCATGGGTTGGCCAACCCATGCCAAGGAAAGCTGTTGACCTGAGGCATGTGATCTTGATAAGGCTCATGTACGTTTCTCAGTCAAATTGTTTTTCATAACTGTTGAAATTAGTTGAAAACAGTGAAGCAGACAACATTTGACCACCAGCCGGTTTTGGCCGGTTTGAGGGGGAAAGGGTTAAAGAGTTAACAAATTTTGGCTCCAGAATTTGAAAGAAAATATTTGCAGAAAGTTAAAAGGTATCTTCAGTTGACTTTTGTGTGTAGAAAGTATGGTTTATTATGTACAAAATAGACCTTTAATGAATGATGTTTGTTCAGAAAAGCGACGCTATCATATTAAATATCCTGGTTATTTTGGGTAAATTTCTGAACCTTTTGGTGAGAAACATGAAAATATAAAGATATGGAATGCAGAAAGTGGCCTCCCATATAGAACACACACAGAGAAAGAAATCTATCACTTAAAAAAAATGTTTTAGTCCCTGTGTTGTCCCGTACTGGTTAACCCTGTATTGGGCAACAATGACCTTGACCTAAAGGGGACATTCAGTCACCTACATGTGCACATCTGTTTTGGTCAGTGTATTTGCCATAGATTAACTCATTCCATACTATGGTCACAGGCCTTGGTAGGTGGTTCTGGCACTGCCTGGCAAGTCATGCTGCAGCTGCCTTTGCAGTAACTGCAGCATGACTTGCCAGCCAGTGCCAGAACCACTGACTTAAGACTATAGGCATGTTAGTACTTGAATGAAAGCTCTTTTCATGAAGAATTTGAATATGCAATTGTGGTCTTAAATCCGCGTAAATATACGGAAGAATCAAGGACTTGTATAGAATGAGTTCAGTAAAGAACTGCTGTGCCTGAGACTGAACCTGAGGTAGATAATGCCACGCTGTCTGTTGCTTCTGTTTGATCGTTCTGTCTGGGGTGAAAAAAGATCAGTGACCATGACTGAAAATGGAGGCCTCATTGCCCCTGCATTAAGGCCTCCTGTGCAGGCTCCGTACATTATTTGTTCTCGTAGGTATGATGAGGAACATGTCTTTAAAAAGTAGAACTACCTTCTTCTGTATCAGTGCCAAAGTGGAAGATTGGGGAGAGTCTACTTTAGAGCATGATATCATCTTGCGTGGCAGTGAAGTGTCAAAAAGGATTTGGACACATTGTGGCAGGAGTATAAATAAGTGTAAAAAAAAGTTTGAAATTTGAATCTGTCTGGTTGAATTAGGATAAATCCCAATGCCAGACTTCCTTTATTGTGGTGAAACTACTTTCTCCAGGCTACAGCAGTGTAGGGATGACACACACTTCAAAGTGGTAATATCTTGTCCTTTGATTCCCACCTGGAATATGTCAGAAATGTGGTGCTGTTGAACCCATTGACTGTGACATGCAAAACATCCAGTTTGGGTCATTGTATGGCTTTGTACATTAACTCCTTCCAGACTGGTCTCATTTTCCAATACATGTGTAAGTTATTGTCCTATACATATTTATATCTTATTTTCTTGCACATATGTATTTCTTATTTTCCTATAAATGTGCATATCTTATTTTCCAACACGTGTGTATATACTTTTTTCTGACACATATATGTATATTATTGTCCTGAACATATGTATTTATGCCAGAGTCTATGTCTAGAACCACTTCCTGGTTTGCATCACCCTATTCCACACACCAAACTATACACTCCATAAGCTGACCTGTCCCTGTCTAACCTATATATATATATGCGGAAGTACTGTTGTACATGTTACACATGTTCCTCTGTAGAATTTGGACATAGGCTGCATCAGCCCAAATACATGTATATTAAAGGGTCTTCAGTGGGTAACTACTCAGAACATGATTTGGAGCTTGTACCAGTACATGTCTCTCTGCCTGGCGGCTCCTTGTCTACACTAAATATTCAGCACAGACAACCCACATAATAATGAATAAGTTTGAACATGGCAAATAATGAATTAGCGAAATAAGTGAAGTTTTGCTTATAAATGCAGAGCTTCAATAAGAATACTTATCAAATGAAATATAATTACAGTGCTCCCTCTTTATAACACCCCTCATTACAAGGTGGTTTCTGATATAACATGGTGTGTATCATGGCTCCCACTGAAATAATTTTCCCATTACTTCTATGTTAAAAGTCCCTCTGTTATAAGGCGGTTTTGCTATGACACAGTCTGTTCTGAGGATCCCAACACCAGTGTTGTAAGGAGGAAGCACTGTACTAAATTTTTGTTGAACAAGTTCAGATAAGAATAACTTGACTTTCCGGTACCACTGAGCTAGTATGTAGCCTTTTGTATTACATGTTGTATTTTCCTACACATGTATGTACTATTTTCCTGCACATACGTATATATTTACCTGGGTTAAGATGATGGTTGAATAACCATTTCCCCCTTGAATTAAGACTGAGTCAACAGCTTTCCTCGGCATGGGTTGGGCACTAAGTGCCCAACCCATGCCAAGGAAAGCTGCATGTTGACCTGGGTCATGTTGTTTTGACAGGTCTCATCTTCAATTCTCAGTCAAATTGTTTTTCATTGCTGTTGAAATCAGTTGAAAAGGCTGAAGCAGACGACATTTGACCACCAGCCGGTTTTGGCCGGTTTTAGGTGGAAAGGGTTAAGATTGTGGTGCATAATCAGATTCTTCATTAAAAGAGTTGCTGTAAAGTTATAGGTCTTTGCGTTGACTGACAAGTCATGCAACAGGAGCCTTTGTTAGTGCCTGCAGCATGACTTGCCTGGAAATGCAAAAACCACTGAACAAGGCTTGGACCACCATTATGAGAAAATAGTCAAGTCCTTTGGTAAGTCAGTGTGCACGTGCTTGTTTGGAATCTGGTCAGTTCTTCAATGAATTCATTATCCTGAATCTGTATACAGTAGTCCCTCCTTTGAAAGACCACTTGCCTTTTGTGACCACTTTTTACTGTGTAAAAGCAGCTTCAAATGATAATTCAACTCTTTTAGGAGATTATCTGCAGAACCTGACCAGTGATCATGCCAAAAGGCCACTTGTCCATCCAGAAATTCTCTATTTCAGATTAGAAAAATTCACCTATTTGAACAAGATTGGTAGAATAATTTGTCAAAACCAGCTTACTGATTCAAATTATGTTTTGTAATCATGATAATACCCATACATGAGTGAGCACATGACTGCAAGGTGGAATGGGGTCTAATAATTTGTATGGAATCATGTTTGAAGTAAATTTATGTATTAGTATTCAAAGTAGTGGTTACTTTTTATGCAGGTGGTTCAAGAGTCAAACCTCCTTTGGGGGACCATTTGTTTTATGTGACCACTTAGGCACTAGGGGTGGTCTTTCAAACGAGGGACTACTTTATACAAATGCTCCATCTAGTGGTAGTTTTCAACACTAGTGATTTGATGGCTGTCCTGTCTCCACATTAACCTTTTAAGTGCTGGTTGGTATCTACACTGAGTCAACAGCTGTCCCCTGTGCACTTCACCTTCCCAGGTAACAGTAAGACAAGTCAACAGCTTTCCTTGGTGTGCACTAGGCACATTACACCAAGAAAAACTGTTAACTTGTCTTACTCCCAACCTGCACCAAGGAAAACTGTTGACTTGTCCTATTGCCCAACCCACACCACAGAAAGTTATTGACTTGTCTTACTGCCCAACCCATGCTAAGGAAAGCTATTGACTTGTCTGACTGCCCAACCCATACTAAGGAAAGCTATTGACTTGTCTGACTGCCCAACTCACACCACGGAAAGCTATTGACTTGTATTATTGCCCAACCCGCATTAAGGAAAACTATCGACTTTTCTTATTGCCCAACTCACACCAAGGAAAGCTATTGACCTGGGGAATGACATTATAATAGGTCCTACAATCATGCACAAATCTCAGGAAAAATGTTTCTGGTAACAAGAAATGCAAGTGAAAACAAAAAGCAGAAGACAATGTACATCCGGGTACTTATGGGCAATTTGAGCAGGAGAGAGTTTGACATTATAGGCGTCAAGGCAAGCTGTGTACCTAGCCCACTGTCTTTCAAGGCAAGCTGTTTACCTAGCCCACTATCCTTCAAGGCAATCTGTTTACCTAGTCCACTGTCTTTCAAGGCAAGCTACATGTGTATGTACCTAGCCCACTGTCTTTCAAGGCAAGCTGTTTACCTAGCCCACTGTGTTTCAGGTCAAGCTGTTTACCTAGCCCACTGTCTTTCAAGGCAAGCTGTGTACCTAGCCCACTCTCTTTCAAGGCAATCTGTTAACCTAGTCCACTGTCTTTCAAGGCAAGCTGTGTACCTAGCCCACTGTCTTTCAAGGCAAGCTGTTTACCTAGCCCACTGTCTTTTTTGCTTGAACTGCCAAATTTGAATTAAGTGTGCTGGTACTTGATTTTTGAATGAGCAGTTTGAAGGTGGAGTTACTTTTTATTACATTTGGTAATTCAGGTACCTGTGGTTACTGGCATAAGCAGGACTAAAAGTGTCACAACGTGTTGATGGGACAAATTATAGGTTAACAGATGACTTTCAGTTGTCCTACTGTTAACTTTACCTTTTTGACACAATAGGTCTGCTAACAAAGTTGGGATTCTGTATTTTGTTATGTCAGCAATGTGACTGGTTTGGTGTTAAAAAAAAGATATATGTAAGGTTTATCCTTAAAGTGCTAATAACAGCTATATTCATTTTCTTATTACTGTCAAACATAATGATGGTTAATAGATTCAGTTTCCTCACGAAGATATCTTTCATTCAAATACCAGCAAGCCTAGTCTAAAGCAAAAGGTAGCCTTAGTCAACAGCTTTCCTTGGCGCGCATTGCACACAGTGTCCTGAGGAAAGCTGTTGACTCACTCTTAAATCATCACTTTGAGGATTAAGTTGTTGTCTTAATTTCACACACAAGTCCTGTGCTTTTTATATAGTACTCAATTTGAAAAGTTGCATATCTTAAAAAAGTAACCCATTTTTTAATATATATATATATATATTTACATATTTATGTATACATACATATTGTTGGCCCTCAGTTACAAGCATCTAAATTGCAATTATTGACACCACAAGACGGAGTTTGTAAATATGTCCAAACTTTTTTGTAGCAAAGTTGACAGAGTTGTGGTTTTTTCTTTATTTCATTTTTTCTGAATGCTCTTTTCAAAATGTTCAGCAAATGGTCTTCAAAGGAAATGTCGGTTGCAAGTTAAGTGGGATTTACACCATTCACTCAGCGTTTTTTTTTCTCCCTGGTTTAACTTGCAGAGTGTTAACTCACTCCATACTATGGTGACAGGCAGTGCCAGAACCACTGACTTAAGACTATAAGCATGTTGGTACTTGAATGAAAGCTCTTTTCATGAAGAATTTAGATATGCAATCATCATCTTAAATCTAGGTAAATATACATAAATATCAGGGACTGGTATGGAATGAGTTAAATGTGGCACACATGTATCTGTTTAATGAGGTATCATTCTGCGTTGGTGGGGTAACCTGCCAGCCTTTGCGTGGCATGTTTGGTTGTTTGTCCAGTGTACTCTCTGTGTTTGCCAGACTGTCCTTGGTGTGGATCCACTTGCCAGTCAGGTCTCGTACATGTAAACGAGGCACACTTCTCCAGGGGTGTGGTATCGGTGCCTGCAGCCTATCACATTTAGTGACTGCAATGGGAGACTTGGAGACGTTGGGGGGGGGGGGGGGGGGGACAGGCAGAGAGTCAAACTTCCTACAAGGTTCACTGTTTGTGTTCATGCTTTGTGGAATTTTGAATCTTGCATATAAAAGCATTTCTTAAAAATCTATATCGTACATGAAAGTTACAGAAAATATAAATTTTCAAATGATTTTGCATGCCATATATCATTGAATATTGAATATTCTATTGAGCATACACAGATTAGAATCTGATGAAGGGGTCTAACTTACTGAAAGAATGATAATATAGGATCCTGAGCCTATGGTTACTATTAGACAATAACAGAAAACTGGTGTTGATTAATTCTGACTTTGACTTTGAAAGGTCAAATTGAAATATAGGCTTATGTGTCAGTAATGGTGGATCCAAGGCCCATGATTTCTATTTAAAAGGAATGGTGGGGAGGGGGGGGGGAGGGGTCAGGAAAGAAAAGAAAAAAAGAAAGCCAAAACCAAAACAAGTGCATAGTTTGAAATGTCAACTGCTTTCATAATTAGTGATCTTTGTGAGTCATGAGTATATTAATATGGAGAATAATATTTAGCAGCGAACTTATTATCCCAGAGGTTTTCAAAAAGAAAATAACTGAGTTTGCCTGCAGGAGTCTGCATGATGATGCCCCACTGTCATTGTAGCCATGTTTGATAGCCAAATATCTGCAGGTCCTCCAAAGTACAAAATACTGGGGTCAAATATGTTGAGTGAGACAACTGTCTGCATTGTTTTCTTACTTGACCTACTGGATGTGCTAGGGTGAAAATAAAAATAACTATTTGAAAAATTCTGAATTTAGATGTAATGGCTACAATGTAGTCAGTGATGGAAATGGACAGGGACAATATAGAGCTTAGAGCTAATGGATTTCTGGGACCATAGTATAACATGGCAGTAGTTGGGGGAGCTTATGAATTTGGTATAAAAGGCAGGTGGTTTTTCAGAGGAGGGACTACACTGTTGTTAAACTTGTTAAAATCAAATCAACATCTTGTCGCCTTATGGCCCCAAAGTTAAATGGTAAAACTTTTTCTTTCTTTCTTTCTTTCTTTCTTTCTTTCTTTCTTTCTTTCTTTCTTTCTTTCTTTCTTTCTTTCTTTCTTTCTTTCTTTCTTTCTTTCTTTCTTTCTTTCTTTCTTTCTTTCTTTCTTTCTTTCCTTCTTTCTTCCTTCCTTCCTTCCTTCCTTCCTTCCTTCCTTCCTTTCTTTCTTTCTTTTTTCTTTCTTTCTTTCTTTCTTTCTTTCTTTCTTTCTTTCTTTCTTTCTTTCTTCTTTCATTCCTTCCATTATATATATATATATATATAACTTTACCCTGTTTCCTTCCTTCCTTCCTTCCCTTCCCTTCCCTTCCTTCCTTTCCTTCCTTCCTTCTTCAATCCTTCATGAGATATATATAACTTTAACCCATGTTTTGGACTTGTTTATAGTAAAAATATAGCATTATACAACTTACCTTTATGGAGCTAGGAGGGCTTGGAGCCAGCACTTGCTGTGTGTGCTATAGTGCCTTGTCATGTGGTGTTGTCAGTGGTGCTGTGTGGTCCACTGTCTTGTTTGCCTGGCAGCAAGTTAGGACCACAATGTAAACACATTTATATTAACTCTCTGGTCGTCGCTCAACCTGGCATAAGATCTTATAACTCATAAGGTAGTCAAACTATTATGAATTATGAGTTAATTCTTGACTTTAGTGTATACATGGATTATGTGTATTATACACATTGTTTACACTTCATGGGTTTGACTTGTGAAATCTGTATGCGGAACCAAAACTTTTTTTTAGGATTTCAATACAAAAAGGGACAGTAGAAAAGGAGGGCTCAATAATGGTGGCTATGAGAGATTAGTACGTGAACCGTGAGATATACATCTTTGCTATGTAAGCCATGATTAACCCTTTAGTAGATAAAAACCAGTCAGAAAAATGATCCATAACTTTACATCATTAGTAACTTTAAAAAACATAAAACTACTAGCATAAATCCAAGATGTATTAATGGACATTCATCTTCAAAGTTGGCACATTAGTAATATCAGCCTCCATGTGTAGTGGCACTTCACTTCTGTGGAGCAGTGTAGTTTGTGAAAACAGGGCGCACTGTCATTCAGAGATGGGTTAAATAAACAAGGTGAACCTAGCCTGTCACATAGATCAACCACGCCTTTGTGTGCATCAGAACAAAGATGCCAAGGAGACCTGATGCATGAGTTGGCATTTTCATATTGGTTAAGATGTAAACCCACCTTTATCAGGTGAATTATATAATGCCAGACATGACGGATTTGGAGAGAGGGAAATATTATGTGCATAGCAAAAATAAATTTGGCATGTATGACGATGATGTTGCTGCAGGTGTAGTAAACCTGTAACAACATCTTGTAATGAAGCCAAAGTAAACCAGACAAGAAACTTAACTCATTCCATACCAGTCCCTAATTTTTCCGTATATTTACCTAGATTTAAGACGGCATTTGCATATTTAAATTCTTCATGAAAAGAGCTTTCGTTCAAGCACCAATACGCCTGTAGTCTGAAGTCAGTGGTTCTGGCACTGCCTGGCAAGTCATGCTGCAGCTGCCCTTGTGGCAGCTGCAGCATGACTTGCCACGCAGTGCCAGAACCACTGACCAAGTATGATGGAATATGGAATGAGTTAAAAAAAAAAATGACAAGAAACTTTCATATGTTATGAAGCCCACTGAAAATAGGGATCGTATGATGTAAATACGGTGCAGTAGGATGTAAGTTATGAACAAATAAAGTACAAACATACTGTAAAAGTGGCTTTGCTTTATGTGTAAAAAAGTTTTACCTAAGTAAATATAATACTACTGGCTCCTGAACTGTTATGTTTGTAATATTCCATAGCGTTGAGTTCACCAAACAGCCTGCAAAAACTAAAACTAAATCCTGAAATTTATCATCATCATCATCATCATCATCATCATCATCATCATCATCATCATCATCATCATCATCATCATCATCATCATCATCATCATCATCATCATCATCATCATCATCATCATCATCATCATCATCATCGTTGTTATTAAGGCATCAATCATTGAAAGAATGTAGGAACTCCTAGGTACTAATTGAAACTCTGCTTGCAAGGTTATTTGAATTCAGTTGTAGTTAATTGCATTATGCTGTGAAATTGTGAATACATTTATTTTCACAGGCATTAATTTTCAAGGGTTTTGCAATTTGGACCTTTGGGCCAAGGAAAGCTGTTGATCTGGACAAATATTGTGGTCTCGACAACTGAGTGTGTGTTGATATTTGAATAAAAAGCTGGTTTACAAAAAAAAACAAATCTAGTATGGTTATGTCAATTCAGAGCACAGCGACGATTTGTCTAATTTGGCAACAAAAGAGTTAATGGGGGATGAAAAGCTGAAGCCAGAACCGTAGAGGTCAGCAGGGGTCAGCCACCAGGGGTCAGCCATCACCTGCAGCCACTGACAGGTGATTTCTCATAGAGTGCAACTAGAGCAAGTCATTGGTACCGAAATTCCAAAGTATCAAACTGTTAAGTTCAATGTAAAATACGTTTTGTTTGAACCCTGACATCCTCTATTGTACCCAAGCCAACAAATAGCATCAAATATGCAAGCTTAGCAGCGATGGAAGATCATGCTGCCAGACTCAAAGGTCGAGTAGATCTGTCTCTCTTTCTGGAAAACTGGTATTTCAGGATGCTGTCTAGCCAAAACATTAGCAATCGGGTCATGTCAGTGAGTGAAGGACAGAGGAAGGCCATACAGTCCACTACCCGCAGTTTGTTGCTCTTGCAAAAGTAGCAACGTACAAAAATCAACTTTACAAATGTCAGTATTTTCTGAGCACCAAGCAGTCATTTAGCCTGGAATAAGAAGTTGTCGTGCTCTTTGAGTCAGCACAAAAGTTACCGACAGCCTCCGTTACCCATCCATACACTTGTATCATGGCGAGTGACTGTTATCATTGTCTGGCGACGTGGTCGGAGATTTTGATGGGAAATTAACATGCATGCCATGTATTACCATATATTCCCTGTTTGTATGACACACCCCAGCCACTGTGTTTACTTTCTTTGGAAACTTATCTTCCAAGATCTAGGTTTTTGCATGTCAAATCAGATTTAAGGCAAGTGCCTTCCAACATTTGGTGAGATGGTCTCGTCACATATATGTATAAAAAAAAGTCTACTGACGCCATGCTGGGGCAAAGGGGACTCTACTAATACCATGCTGGGGCAAAGAGGACTCTACTAATACCATGCTGGGGCAAAGGGGATTCTCCTAATACCTTGCTGGGGCAAAGAGGACAAAGGATTTGGAAGATGCTTGCAAAACCTGATGGGGAAATTCATACTTAACTATATCTGTGCATCACTGGTGACGTGGTGAGAGGGAAGAAACTGCTACAATTGGCGTGAAGGGCCTAATACTCAACATGCTGTGCAGATATGATTCACAATGATCAATATTGAACCCTGCGAGGTAATCACATTTAGTTGGTTACTTAGTAAAGCCCTTTGCAGTAGTAGCATTGTGCATGGTGACCATTACTGGTGGATAGGAGTCCAGGAGACTGAGCCTATAGGCTTTATGTACTTGCACTGTCATGTTTCATTGGTATAAGCCTGGTATATGAGGTATGACTTTCAAGAGTTAACTGGCCATATCAACTGTGCAAACATCAGGTGTGGATCCAGGATTTGTCAAGGAGGGGAGCTGAACATAGCAAGTAGGACCTGGGGTCCGGGGGCCGCCCAGGCCCCCGGCGGGTCCAGGGCGGAGCCCTGGCGGGGGGGGGGGGTTAAGGGGGGCGGAGCCCCCCGAAGCTCCAGGGTTTTAATGCATTTAAAGGGGCATAAACTGCTTTTTTCTGTCAATAAAATACAGTGGCTCCCCTCTTACAAGGCACTCAAAATGCAGCCTAAAAGTGGCCTTGTAAGAGGGGTGGCCCCTTCTAGAGGGGGAATATATATATGATAAAATGTTACACTTTCTGCATAAGAATGGTGACTTTTCAAGAGGAGTGGCCTCTGGTGAGAGGGGCCTTACACAGGGGACCACTGTAAGAGATATGATGTCTGGTTTATCTTCATTTGGGATTTCGTATATCCATCGTGCAGTTCTGTTTGCTGCTTCATTTAGTTACTTATCTCCAAAAACACAGTCAAAACAGTCGTAAGAAATAATGTCTCGCTACTCTGGCTTATGCATTCACGTTGGGAACCAGTCTTCCTGCACCCGACGGAGGGCGCTGCAGTATTTGTTGTTGTTTTTGTGCCTGTCAGCCTGAGGATCTTTGACACCAGGTTGATTAATCAACTCTGTGTCTTTGAAATTTGGTGATTCGGAAAGCTCGGACCAAAGATGTAATAGGTAACCAACCCCCCCATGCTTTCTCTTGTGACCGGAGATGACCAACAATTTTTGGAGGCGCCAGATTTTTTTTTTTCCTAAAATTTTTTTCTTTTCTTTTTTTTTTTTTTTTTTAGGGGCGGGGGGGGGGGAGTGTGCGCTCCCGGCGCTCCCCCCCTAAATCCGCGCCTGAACATCTATAGCTTTCTGCAACCATACATCACATTGTTAACACTGACTGAGGAGGTTTGTGTGTGTTATCATCAGACCAAAGTTCTATGCCGCATAAAGTTTTGTACATGAAGATCTGATTTGCTAATCCCAAAGGCAAGCTCAGCAAAGGTGAAAGCTCTTACTTAATTGGTTGCTCGAAATTGCTGCCCACGAGATATAGCCGCTATCCCAGTTGACCTGCATAGTATGTTGAGCTTTATTAGACCCTTCAGCATTTATAAGGCTCCAAAACTAACAGTCAGGGCTGGATGATGAGACATGTAGGACACTCGTACACGTGACGCCGCATATGAATGACCAATATTTTGTGAAGCAATAGAGACAGCATGTGGAAACAATTCAGGCACAATATGTGATGGTATATAATGGTCAGGCGCATGCATTGATGTTATACCATTTGTATCTGTGGAACAATGAGGACCCCCCACTATGGCCAGGCTTGTAGATTATGGGGCATGGAGTTAATGCCTTTTTCATTTCGTGTGAGTGTCCTTGTGCTCATACATGGTTTTGGTCTCATCCTCTGCAAGGACTCCCATGCAATACGCTGTATGCGCATTAATTTCCCGCCACAAAGCACAGGTTTGACGCCAGGCGATCACGGGTGACGTGCGGGTCACATCACTGTCACAGATGGGGCTATATGTTCATTTCTCACAAAATTTGTGGAATTTTTTGAGAAACTTAAGTTCACAAATGCCAAACTGATATTCATCTAGTACTTCCCATGCCATATATGAGGAAAAATTTTCATCTGCCTTTAATAAGTATTCTTCATTTCCAAAATATTAGTAATATCCCGCTTGTCGATCCCACAGGTTCCGACCCGTATCACGCATTATCCCACCAAACGAGACTAGGCAATAAGGTATGCAGTACTGGCGGGAAATTAATATGCATATCTCCTATTGAAGTTGTATGCAGGTATGGACCTACGACCCTATGTTATAAATCCATGATATGGGAGACCTTGACCTGATTTCCACGGCCACATTGACACTGCCCTGAGTCTTGGTGGCACCACCTGCTTTCTGTGTCACATGACATTTTCAACCAATGAATGAAGCAAGCTTTGTGAATCCCGAGGTTTCTGCCTGCAACACATGGATACCAGGGGAATGTTATCTGTAATGTCACCTACAGGCAAACATGCTCCATTTGGCAAATAAAACTTGGTAATTCAAATAAATATACATTTCAGTATCAATAATTGATGGCCATGTCAACGTTTTAATTTTTATTCTGTAATTTTCCAGTTTGGTTCGAGGTTTTCAGGCCTAGAAATCAGTCCCTGTCTGATCATGTTCAAGGTTAAACATTTTTGTGCTTTCAGTTAGTTTCTTCACACATTATACACCACTGTATCAGGATTAAAAGATTTGCATTTATCAAAACTAGGTCACTGGATCAAGTTTCTGGCTCAGAGTAATAAATCCACAAACTACACTTGTCAGGAGAGGTGCATGTTTCTATCAGTATGTGATTGTGTTTTAATATATTTTTAACAAAATTTTGGGCTTGTCCTGGAAGCTAATTCATTTTAACCATGAGGGACTAACTTAGGTGTATCAGCATGCCATTTTTGCAAGCCATCAGGCCCACCTCCACATTCAATAGAATGATAGAGTGTTAGCGTGGGCCACACCAATGCAAATGTAAGAGATTGCAATACTTGTAAAGCTCCACAATGTACACCATGGTGTATGATGTGATAGCGGCCATTATGATGTTTAATCTGCCAAAGCCAAAAAAAAATTGTTGCTTTTTCATACATTGAAAAAAATAGTTTGTGGAGCCTGTCCACTCCTACATTTGTTTGAGATCCTTTCACTAGCAACAAAGAGATACATTTTGTCATGCAAGGAAAACCTAAGTTTAGTCACATCATATTTAACAAACCTACAGTTTCAGCATTGATGGTCAGTATTTTTGGCAAGTGCAACTAAATGTGGCAAATTTAAAGCTTTTTTTGGCATGTAAATGGTCTGAATATATTCTTGTGCAAGGGGGAAGGGGGGGCACATTGTATTGAATATAAAACAATTTGTTACATTGACACAATATAATTAGACTGTAGTCATGAATTATATATGATACCAAGTTAGATTCACATGTTGAAGTATTTTATTAACAATCATTACTCAATACTTTTTATGTAAAAAAACCCATAATCACCATGCAAACCCTGCCGAGGGAAGTAGACAGGATCTCACTAATAATGCAAGCCTGCCTCACAGTGCTCAACTAAGGCTGGTGGAATGGCATAGTACAGAGGTAGACAAGTCCCATGGGGTCACTGTCTCAGCACAGGACATGCACGTTTGCACAGGTTTGTGTATGGGGGGTGGGGGTGGGGGATGGGGTGGAGGGGTAGGCTTACAGAATTTTACATGTGACCATGGTCACAGCAGCATTTTCCTGCTTCGCTATTACTGTCAGGCTATTTTTGTATGTGGCTGGTGGCTCTGGGTCCCTGTCCAATTGTTAATGGTGCTGGGTGTGCTAACAGGCAACAACAGCATCACCTTGAACAGGGACCGACGTCAGATGAATTATTCTGCGATAAAAATTTGAAAGAGGTGATGACTGCTCTCAGTCTCTCTCTCTCTCTCTCTCTCTCTCTCTCTCTCTCTCTCTCTCTCTCTCTCTCTCTCTCTCTCTCTCTCTCTCTCCCTCCCTCCCTCCCTCCCTCCCTCCCTCCCTCCCTCCCTCCCTCCCTCCCTCCCTCTCGTATGTACAAAATATGAAGATTTTGACAGTTTTAGGCTGGGGAACAATATTATTTATGAATATTTTTAGCAAATGTCATTATTGTTTTTCCTTCAGATAAGGTTCTTACAAATATTGTACTAGTGCATTGATCCTTTAATCTTGACCTTCAGCACAAATTTTAACATATCCTACAAACTGACTTTATTTTACTATAGTGCTACATTTTTTTTTTGCTTGTTTTGCTCATGAAACAAATCCATAAAAAAAAGAATCCTGCGAGTAAAGAATATTAACTAAAGTTTAATGGATCCTTTTCTCCAAATAGTGAATTTAAAACTTGAGCGAAATACCTCAAATAAAAAAGTGTGAGAAGTTATACTCATGAAAATAAGGCAATTTACAGTACAGTGGTCCCTGTCACCACAGACCACCTCTACAGCCACAAAAAGTGGTCTTGTGAGACAGTTGGTCTTTCATGACAGGTAAATTAACATGGGAAGTATAAGACTTTGGAATCTGGAAAGAGGTGTCTCATGAGAGGGTGATCTCGCTCAAGACAGGGGTGTCTCGTGACGGGGCTGTTGTTTACGCATGTAAACAAATGGTCGGCATCTGGGGCCTTGCCCTTGTTTCCTTAAAAATGTCCTGCAAGAATCAGGTGTCATGCATTGTGCATCTTTTTAATGTCATATTAAAATAATGTGTCATTTGTCTGCTGCTTTCTTTGGCTCCGTTGAGGTTTGTTGAGGAAAGCTGTTGGTTCAGTCTACAAAGGGTTAACATGTAAGATGCATCGAAGTTTGAGTATGTGACAGCATTCCTGCTTGATCAGATCTGAAAATGAAATATGCTGGGTGTGGTCAACTTTAAAAGCTTCAGATAAACAATCTTTCACTTGTATACATAGCACGTAATATTATTGGTATTTGCATGTGCACAGTTTTTTGCAAAGAAAGTGAGGCATGTTTACATCTTTTTGACGACCAGATCTTTCCTCAAGCTCAAAACAGACCTAGTAGAAAGTAATGCTAGTAAGTATGTGCAATGTATATAGAGTCTTAGCCAATAAGAGCTGACCTTATGTGAAGTCATGACTTGTGGATTAGAAATAATACTTTTGGACTGAAAGGAGCTTGTTTTCTTTGTTTCCCTCTGTTTTGTGGGGAGATTGTTAGATGAAATACTCCAGATGTGAGCAAAACAGTTCACGACAAAAAAAGAAAAAAATGGTAAAATGGAACAAACATGTTGACAATGGTGTGCCGAAATGAATAACCTATAAAGGTGCAGTTTTTATTTTACTCCTAAGACAAATGCTGTCAAATACAGTGCGTTTAGTGTGATATTATGTTCAGTTAAACCTGCCCAGCCAAACATCTCTAAAGGTTGAACAACTGCAATTGCCACACACTTTTTTAGTCCCAAATATTTTACATGTATTTTATAGGAGAGTAGAGTGTTCGACCCTGTAAACCTTGAACACCTGTCATCCCCGAGCCCTGAACACCGAATTTGGGTCCCAAACCCCAAAACGAACCTTTAAAGGCCGAACACTGCCATTGAATGAACAATAAAAAAGAGCAAAATGTTGCAAAGTTTCTCCTGCCATTCTACAAGAGCCTATTGCTTTTTATTAGTCCCCCGCCCACTTGGTGGGGGACTATAGGTTTGCACCTCGTCCGTCCGTCCTTCCTTCCTTCCGTCCGTCAGTCCGTCCGTCCGAAGCTTCTCTGGGCCATATTTCCAACACCATAACACCCACAGCTACCAAATTTAATGTGTTTGTACTTCCTAGGATAGAGGTGTATCGTGTGCCAAAAGTAGGTCACTAGGTCAAATATCTGGGTCACAGAATACATATGTATGAAAAATCTTGTCCGGGCCATAACTTTTTTGTCCTTTTACTTAGAGTCATGAAATGTTACACAAAAGTGAAGCTTAGTCTAAGAAAGTGTCATAAAGCAAAAGTAGGTCACT
This sequence comes from Hermodice carunculata, assembly GCA_964020975.1. Taxonomy (NCBI): domain Eukaryota; kingdom Metazoa; phylum Annelida; class Polychaeta; order Eunicida; family Amphinomidae; genus Hermodice; species Hermodice carunculata. The sequence goes on along the minus strand of OZ026621.1, from coordinate 270,654 downwards.
AGGTCAAATATTTGGGTCACCACGATATGTAAATATACAGAATTTTCAGGTCCTGACTGTAATTTTTTTTAACTTTTGGACCTCTTTTTATGAAATTTTACATGATAATGTACCTTGACCCAAAAGTGTGTCATGAGGGGAAATTAGGTCACTAGGTTAAATATATAGGTGACACTATAAAATTCTGTGTAAAACCTTGTCAGCACCAAATTTCTTATACCATAATACCTCCAGCTACTAACTTTGTTATGTGCATACTTCTTGGGGTGCTGGAGTGTAGCATGGCAAAAGTAGGTCACTAGGTTCAAAATCTAGGTCACACAGTGTGAAATCCATGTAAAAACTTGTCGGGCCATAACATTTTTGTCCTTTTACTTAGATTGACGAAATTGTACACAAATGTGAAACTTAACATGGAAATGTGTCGCAAAGTAAAATTAGGTTACTAGGTCAAATATTTGGGTCACAGTAATACATAAATGTACAGTATTTTCATGTCCTTGCTGTAATTCTTAAAAAAAATTGACTTCTTGTTATAAAATCTTACTGATAATGTATTGTGACCTAAAAGTGTGTCACGACGCAAAACTAGGTCACTAGGTCAAATATCTAGGTCACAGTGTAAACTCCATGTAAAACCTTGTCCATGCCATATTTCCCTTACTATAATACCTACAGCCACCAAATTTATTATTTTAATACTACCTGGGAGTTGTTGTGTCACATGGCCAAAGTAGGTCACTAGGTCAAATATCTAGGTCACTGTGAAATCCATTCAAAATCTTGTCCGGGCCATAACTTTTTTGTCCTTTTACTTAGATTAATGAAATTTTACACAAATGTGAAGCTCAATCTAAGAATGTGCCATAAAGCAAAACTAGGTCACCAGGTCAAATATGTGGGTCACAGTGATTTGTAAATGTTCAGTATTTTCACGTCCTGACTATAATTTTGTGTTACTTTTGACTTTTGGTAAGGAACTACACATAGCTATGCAATACTTGATCCTCTTGGGATTAAAGGGCCTTTTAATTTTTTTTTTTTTCATCTAGGTCACACCCCTATATAGTAGTCCATTCAACCTCGTGGGCGACGAGCGGGGGACTATGTATTGCTCTGCAATACTCATTTACTTGTTTGAAAAAAAACTTACACATTACACCACCACAGTGTGGGTGGTAAGGGTTTCTTGGAATGTCACCTTTTGTTGTACGAAGTTTTTTTAAGCACATCTGTGACAAAGTTGCTGTAATCAAGTAAAGTAGCACATAGAACCAGAGATCATGCTGAGATTGAAGAAAGGCACACCATGTTCTGCACTACACAGAGATCCTGCACAGTGAGGTACAGACTGCTCAGTTATGTTCAGATTTGCAAGGATCTGACATGAGCATTGTTTCAGGATTAACCATTTCTGAGGTAACAAACACAAAATGTCCATGTGAATTCAGTCACAGTGACAAACTCTTACAGGTGTTACAGGGTTAGTACATCTACTCCAGCATCTCTGCCTGCAGTGCCAGTTTATCTTTTTCTTATTTTCAGTGAATAAAGAACCAAATTCCTGTTTAAGTGGATACAGAACTGAACTGTGAATAAAAAAAATGTATAACCTTCTACAACTTACAAGATATTGAGGAGACATATTGCAGAGATTAAACATATAATGTAACATCTGGCTATAGCAGTCTTTTTCAATATACCCCCCCCCCCTTCCCAAATCTCCTAAGGTTGAACACCTGCAACCCAAAAACATTTTATTTCAGTCCCTGGGGTGTTTTGGAATAACAGGTTTCACTGTACATGTGTGTGTTATAAGGTTGTCCATTCTGTCAGTCCAAATTGGGTTTATATCTCTTTCAGCAAACAGGCTGAGAGGGAATTGTTGGCATATCTGTGGATAATTTTCATATCTGGGTTCTAACTTTTGTATGGTGACTCAATTACATAAGACTTGACACAATTGCAATTGTTAGGCCTAAAGGATAGATCATGTTTTGAAAGTATGCCACAAGGTTTAGTCAGTTGGGTCAAAGGTGATTGATCCTTCAGCTATGTGGTTTGGTTAATGAACACAAGGTGGCAGCACCATACAGTCAGACTTTCTGTGCTTCAGTGACCAATGTGTGCAGTAGTGATCACTAGGTGGCAGCACTTTAAAATTTCAACACATCAACTGGCCATGAATCACTCAAATATTATCTGGTGTGTTACACAATAAACATAGCACAATACCTGTATAAGTAGGGGTCACCTGAAAGTCTTGACTGCTTAGAAAAAAGTGGTCCAGGTACACAGCTTAAGTCAGTGCGCTTTGGGTCCATTGTGCACTCATTACATCGAGAAGAGTTGCAGAGGTAGGCTAGGACCAAAGCAAAGCTTTCTTTGGTTGAAGAAGTCAGTTGAGAAGTCATGACACATTGTCTTAGTAACACATACAGTTGTTTCTGTTTAAACATGCTAGTAAAACCACTGTTACTGCCATAGAAAACTACCACAGTAGAATGAAGACGTGTTTGCACACCTGGCCCAGGAGATAAACGTTCACCTTTCGGACATTTTAGGCTAGCTTGTTTTCTGTTAGGTAAACCCCCAGGGGCTACAGGTAGCAAGAAGCGGCCTACGACAGTTACAAGCTTGCCTAATTGTACTTGATATCTGGTTAATATTTTCATTGCATTCTTTTGACATAAATACAAAAGACTTCCATTCTTTTCTGACTTGCCCTATAATTCTACTGTTAACATCCAAAGATTATTAGAAAGTCTGGCTGCAATAATCTACAGTTTTTAGACTTGTCTGTTTTGCTACTTAACTTTATCTTTTGGCATCTTTCTGTTTTAATATTCACCATCAGACATTTTAGGCTTACATGTTTTCTGTTAGGTAAACCCCCAGGGGCTACAGGTAGCAAGAAGCGGCCTACGACAGTTGCATGTTTGCCTAATTGTACTTAAAATCCTGTTAAGAAAAATTGTTTTGATAGCATGTTTTTGGCATAAATGCTAATGACTTCCATTCTTTTCTGACATGCCTAAATGCACATTTACTCACTATTAAAAAATTACTCAAAATTGACAGTATTTTCTCAAGTGTCACAAACCTGACACATTAAGTTGACACATTGACTCAGGGTTGGCAGTTAAATAGAGCTTAATTGTTTGAGGAGTAGGTGTCATCATGGAGTTTGTTTTACATCTCTGGTACAGGATGTACATTGTTGCAGTCCTTGTTAGGATTTTCCTTGGTTTGTACAGGTGGTCAAGCTGCAACTGTTTATTTTACAATCACTGGGACTGAATATAATGCCCCAGCTTGTTTCCACTTCAGTTAAACATTGGCGGATGGTTTAACTAGGAAAAGCTGTCCAGCTAGAAAGGGTACATTTTGGTTCAGGGGTAAGTCAAATTGTTCTTATCTGAACCTGTACTATGAAAATTTGGTAATTATGGTTTGTTTGACAGGTATTCTTCTTTGATATGAAGCTCTGCATTTACAAGCAAAACTTCACATATTTAGCTAATTCATCAATTGCCACGTTCATATTTATTCATTATTATGTGGGTTGTCTTTGCTGAATATTTAGCTTAGGCAAGGAGCCGCTACTCAGAGAGACGTGTACGGGTAAAAGGCTCCGAAACACGTTGAGTAGTTACCCGCTGAAGACCCTTTAATTTAATTGGGCTGATACAGCCTATGTCAAAATTTTACAGAGGAACGTGTGCAATATAGACAATAGTAATTCCATATATATACAGGTTAGACAGGGACAGGTTAGCTTATGGAGAGTAAAGAGTTCGAACTGCGGAATAGGATATTGACTACTAGGAAGTGGTTCTGGGCAAAAAGACACAAATACAATACATTTTCAATCAGACAAGTGAATATTTCACAGAATTTGCTTTGGGGCAAACAAAAATTTTGCCTCAACAAACAAGATTTGAATGGATAGGCAAATGAGTTTACTGTTCCATACTATCGTGACGGGCCTTGGTCAGTGGTTCAGGCACTGCCAGAAGCGTTGACTTAAGACTATAGGCATTTTGGTACTTGAACGAAAGCTCTATTCATGAAGAATTTAAATATGCAATTGTCGTAAATCTAGGTAAATGTACTGAAAAGTCAGGGACTGGTATGGAATGAGTTAAAGCAGATTGTGCAAGCAAAATATGATATTATCTGACTGTGTGGACTTGAGGCTACAAGCACAAGGCAGAATTGGTGCGCCCTGAGTGATAAGTTAAATTTAGTGCCATGGACCACTTGCTGTGGTCATGATACAGAGAATTGAGTGTGGGTGACCCATTGAGGATGACACTGGGATCAAGAGTTGTTGGATTTTCATGTTTTTGCTGGGCACAGCCTCACGAAATCATGTAAATCTAACGAGTGATCCCGGAGGCATCCCCAATGGGCCACCCATACTGGATTTTCTTTCTCCTGTGTCTAAAAAGGGCAACTATGCACCAAATCAAAGTTCTATCAGAGAAAAAAGTGTGAAAATGATGCCATTTTGAAAGTGGGAGGATATCAGTATTTTATTAAATACACCATGGCCTCTCAATGGTTTGTCTACTACTTGAAACCAATGAGTGACAAATCAAATGAACGATTACAATTACTCATAAAACCTTATCCTTCATACCCATGCAGGATTACCCATACAGGATAAGCTACAGACATAGGAGAAAATGATATTATTACCAGGATGTGTGATGTGGTTTAATAATGTTAATCATGAAAATATGGATCCTATCCTTTAAGAAGCCATCAGTCATTCACTAAAGACTGCCACCAGCTGATGCAGCAAGTATTCAATCCAATTGAACTGTTCACCAGACATACAAATTGTTGAGCCAAGTGTTTTCTGGTGTATGAATAATGGAAGATGAGTGCGTGTACAGGGTGTGTACAGGGTGTGTACAGTGTGTGTACAGGGTGTACGGTGTGTGTACGGGGTGTGTACGGTGTGTGTACGGGGTGTCTACAGCGTGTCTACAGCGTGTCTACAGTGTGTCTACAGCATGTGTACAGCGTGTGTACGGCGTGTGTACGGCTGTGTACGGTGTGTGTACAGCGTGTGTACAGCATGTGTACGGCGTGTGTACGGTGTGTGTACAGGGTGTGTACAGGGTGTGTACTGTGTGTGTACAATGTGTTCACTGTTTTATCATTCATTTGCTTGCAGCCCATTACAGCAAGTGCGGCTTACATTTTGGGAGAAATCGTGGATAGCAAGGAGGAGGCTGCCCATCCATTGGTCCGCATCTTCCAGGAGCACTGCCACCTAGTGGAGCTTGTGGCCGCTCTAGCTGACTGGGAAATATCAAAGACCACGTAAGTGGAAAGTCGTGGTAACTAGATGGTTGTTAAACCCAAGAATGCTTCCTCTAATTTATGTCATTTTTTCAGTGGATTGTTAGTGGTAACAAATTTTAATGTACTATGTTGTTTGGTAGAATTTTGTAGGCAAAACTTAATTTCTTGAATCAAAGTGGTAACATATTTGTAAGTCACGTAATCATGAGAATAATAATTGCTCTCAATTTACCAACAACATTCTGCACAGCTTGGGTGCTTGTCCTGTATATGCAGATATAAATTACTGACTTCATTAGCAGATTTAAGAGCAAATGGACTCATGTAAAATTCTTTTGGCAAATACACATGGATAACCTTCCACTTTTTTTAATGTGAAACTTGGAAATCATGGGGAAATTATTTTTTGCTTCAGATATGAAAAAGGAAATTCTGTCTATGTTGCAGGGATCCCAACACGATATTCCGTGGTAACACTCTGTGCAGTAAGTGTGCGGACGAGCTGATGAAGCTGGTGGGTTTAGCGTACCTTCAGGACACTCTGAAGAGTGTCATAGATGATGTGAGTCTACTTTAAGGGATGCAAATACTCCATAAATTTTTTCAAAAGTGAAATGTCAAGTTCAAATTACCAAGTTGATATCGCCAGAACAAACTATATAATTCATGTGATTTATCCGGAAAATAGATTTTAAAAAATGTATTTGCATGAACCAACTCTTAGTAAATTGTACCAGTGCAACTGAGTGCAACGTACTGCTAAGTTTTGGACATGTCAGTAAGCCAAGCTGAGATCTCAGAACACAGTTAGCCATTGACAGGATGAAGATCACAGGTCATTGCAGACAGGAAGTGACCTTTCCCCATTGATTCAATGAAGTTTCCAAAGTAACCAGTACAGAACTCCCCATTTATAGTAAATCTGTGGAAATGAAAATGATTGTACAGAATAATTATTTAATACATCAATAACAAATACCAGAGACTTCTACTAGTGTATAATCTTTCTCAAATCATGTGCCTGGGTGCTTTTTTGTTTTACCTCTGTTATTTTCTATGGTAAGTCATTAGATTTTATCCCAAAGACCCGACACCTGATTGGGGTTCAAACTGTGATGAGTAAGCTCAGATAAAATAGAATAAAAGCACACAAGTCAACTAAAGTAATTCATGCACAGGCACAACTCTATATGTCTGCTCACAATTTTTTAATATAGGGATGCATTCTTGATATCAGAATTAGTCAAACATTTTAAATCTGAAAGAATCTTGAACAAACCTGACCATCAAGCAAAAACCTTGATCTACATGCATTTCCAGGCTTCATGAATGTCTGCCTAAAATAGTCTCTTGCACATGATAGTTTTACAATCCTTTCATCAGCCCATTTGTTTATTACCCCTACGCCTTCTAGGCTGGAGGGGTATTGACGTCATCTACGCAACTGTCCGTAGTGTATGAAGCTTTTAAGTTTCAAAGGAGACGTCCGTCCATGCCTTGTTAACGCTATATCTACAAAAATACTCACTTTACAGCAACCAAATTTTTATCACTGATGGCCATTGAGGTGTTTCAGGTGCCTATCAAAAATAGGTCATATATTTAGGTCACAGTACTACATTAAAGAAACAGACAGCGTTAACACAATATCTAAAAAATATTGAATGTAGCTTCATCCATTATTTATGATAGTTGGTCCTAAGGGGGCTTCAGAAGCCTATCGAAAACTAGATCATTGGGTCACATTTAGGTCACAGTGCTGCATTGAGGAAAAATGTCCGTACCATGATATCTTCAAATCTTAATTTTCTCACTGTAGCTGCACCAATTATTTATGACAGTTGGTCCTAATGATGCCTCAGACACCTAGTGAAAACTAGGTCACTGGGTCACATATTTAGGTCACAGTACTTCATTGAAGAAAAATGGCCTTGCCATGATATCTCTGCTCATTGCATTTGCACCAAAGCTTTGTCATTAGGTCAACTGAAGTAACCTTGACCTACCACAGGCGTGTTGTCATCACCTAAGCATCCGTCCTATACTCTATAACAGTGATTCAATCACTTAACTTATTAATTAGATAATATTCCAGATTCATAGATATCACAAATACGATATAGGCCTATTTTCTACTTTTGCTATGAACTCAGCTGACGAGCTAGTCAGAAGAACCAAAATAGTGATAGACCTACCAATTCTCCTATATCTTTTGCAGAAGTAATAAAATTTGGATTTTGAGTGGTCGGACCTGTACATATTGGAAACACTATAGTCTGTATTTAATGAAGAATATTTCAAAGGTGTAGGGGACCGGTTTAAAACCACCAGTTGCCTTTTGTGGATGACTGCCTCCTCTCTCAAGTCAGGAGTGAAATTTGTTTCTTCACATTGGTATTAGAAGATAAATGTTGATGCTTTGGTAACTGTGGAATCTCTTTGCTGTCATTGTTGGGTTTGATATTTATGAATATGGGTCATGTTTTTGTACATAAGTGTATCATAGTAGAGACGTCCGTTCTGGCCGAGGGTTTTCCAGTGACTGATCGGCTTCTAGTTTATTTTTTCTGTACAAATCTTGAGCTTTTGTGTCCCACTATTGATAAACTGTACAGCATCTTAATATTATGAGCTACACAAAGTCTGCCAGTATTTATTCCAAGGATCCCTGGCTGTAGTGAAGTCATTTAACCACTGGGGCAATGCCATTAATTTTCGACAGTTTGAATAGTTAATGTGGTCAATTGTTCTGCTTTTGCTGTATTTGTAGTGCATGTCTTTCCGTGGTGTTGACTCATGATGCTTTAACCGTTGTATTTTGTGTGCAGATATTTTTGGAACACAAGCCGTGTGAGATTGACCCCACCAGATTAAAAGAAGGGGACTGCTTAGAAACCAATATGGTTGGTACATGCCGTTCTTTCTCCGCATAGGTTTCTTTTTCTTAGTCCTTATAGAGCTAATGCCTGTGTATACTCATGGAAGAACTGTCCTGTAAAAACTACCAGAAACAGTCTGCTGTCTTTAATATTCTCTACTTCTCTCAATTTTCATCAAAAACGATTAGTCACTCATTGACGTACTGTGTAATCTCCCACAAAGCAAAACATATTGATTGAGGTGAAAACTGTTTTCATGAATGTGGGATAAATACTTTTTTAATAATAGGGAGATACATGTTAGTGTCTTGTGATCCATTAAAATGAAGCTGATAACCATTGCGAGCAAAATGCTGTTTAAGTTATGCTTAAAGTAATATAGTTATTTTCTTGAGGAACTAATGATCATTATGACTTCTTTTTTTTTTTTACTTTTCAGAAAAATTTAGAGAATTATGTGGAGCAGATCTTCAAAGCCATAGTTTACTCAGGTCTTAACTGCCCCATCACCATGTGTGAGGCCTTCTTTGTTCTCCGAGAGGCAGCACTGCGATATTTCCCAGGTAAATACTGAGGGAACCTCACTCTAAAACTGTTACAACATTTGCCATGCCAAAAATTAATTTTCTGTCTCACCAAAAATGTTTCAAAGGTACATGTAAGTAATGAATGGTCCCCAGTTCTTGAAAAAAACATTGGCTAGGTAAATCAGTAAATGATCTCTTTCAGTGAAATATTTTAATATTTTTTACATTTTGGTAATGAATGGGCTCCCTCGCTCAAAGTATATCCCAGGTACCGTAATTCCCCATAGTTAGCATGCAGTCCTGCACAGCAAGCAGATACAATTGTGGTCAGGCAAAGTTGGGAAAATCCATACACCTGTATATAACGCACAGGTAAAAAATACACAAGAGCAAGAGGCCAAGCACATGCAAGGCATCAACAAGAATTGCCCTAAAACCAGCCATTTGAAAACATCTGGTACCTTTAATCGGTAAAATCATTAACGTTTTTCCTACATACCAACTCATCATTAGTCCACAGCACAGTTTTACAAGGGAAACTAAACAGTGCTTTACCATGTTGTGTGGAGATCATGTCATTGACTTTACCATTGTCACTTTCACACCACCTCGCACGTACTCTCATTCATATTTACCAGATTTTGTTCAATCATGCCTCGTTATGTTGTTCTGTATGACAGGGTGTCACTGTAAGTCCATCAATTGAAACCACCAGACCAACCAAAGTTGGTCAGACATACACTTTGTGTAATTTTTGCACATGTTTTCCTTGAAATTTCGACATGTCACAGTGTCACCATCTAGTGAGCACAATGCAAAACTGCCACTCAGGTCACCATGGAGACCAGATTAAACCACCCAAAACTTAAAACAAAGAAACGATCAGAATAAAGTTGATTATAAGGCATAACTTGTTCAAAAAGAGCATCAGGAAAGGAGGCACGCACATCTTTTTTTTTATGAAATATGCTAGTTTTAAGAACATTTGAAGACTGTTTCGATGAACGCTTGTTTATCACCCAACTCCCATTCACCGCAAATGGTGATGATTGGAAAACCAGGAATCATGAATCTGGAAAAAAAATTCTCAGCCTCTGTACCTCTGAAATAATGTGCACCAGGACTTTTTGAATAGAAATTTGCTTTAAAAGTGTGTTAACTATCGGGAATTACGGTAAGTAATGGCTGATCCCTCTTATGAAAATCATTAGATGTAACTACATGTAGTGAATGGTCTCGCTCTATAAATTCTTCTGTCAGGTGAATTACTGAATGATCCCTCTCACTGAAGTTTGTTTTCCATGTTAGTAATGAATGAACTTTCTCACTTAAAACATATCCCGAATAAAAAGGCATGAGCCCTCCAGTGAAACATAACACTTTTGTATGTCATGATTGGTCCAGCTCCTTCAAATTTAGTTTCAGTTTTCGTATCTAAAGTTTGTACAGTTTCATCCAAAATGAAATGTGTTGGAGGCTTCTGTTGTCTTTAAGAGATCACAGCTTCACATTTTCCTTTTACATCATCACTCAAACTGTGACAAAATAGATCTTCACATATACTCCAAGGAGAATATTAAGGCAGCAAAACTTTTATAAAGCATATGAAAAATTAAATATATACCACTGTATTATGATATTTTTAGATTTTTTTCAGAGGAGATTTTTTCGAAGATATTTGATGTAGGAATTTTTTTGTTACTGAAGTTAATGAATCTGACTTTTGCTCAGTTCATGGAAGTAAAAATCATGAAATTTTGTTGTAGCACCAATCCAGAAAATTAAATATATGGGAAAATGTAAAATTTTTAACAGTATATAGCACATTGTATTAACTTGCAACCATGGCACTAAAACAAGTCTTTTTATGCTAATGATCAACTAAGTTTTACTTCCACATTCATCTTTATGTGCACCCTTTATGCTCATTGGCGACTTCGTAATGGACATGGTTGGTCATGCATCTGTGATAGAGATTTAATGAGGGTTCAATATTCGACAGATAATAAGGAGGTTCGGTACCAGGTAGTGAGTGGGTTCGTCTTCCTCAGATTCTTCGCTCCAGCCATTCTGGGACCAAGATTATTTCAACTCAGGACAGACATGCCAGTATGTAGTCACAGAATTATGGGAAATAAGCAATGCATGTACATTGTATTATGAATATATTCTAGTACCAGACCAGTTTCATCCGGTCCTGGCACTCCTGATTGGCTAAAGGACAACAGATTACACTCCTGATTGGCTAAAGGACAACAGATCATTACATAGCCTTATATACCCCCAGCATGAGACCAGTGTCACAGAGTACTTGGCCCCCTTCTGAGTAATTGGCAAGAAAAGTCAACTTTTATATGCATATGGAATTGTATTATTGAAATTATTTCAAAGATAATATCTTCACTATTTTGTTTCATTTACAGTGCTCCCTCTTTATAGCGCTGGTGTTGGGGTCAACAGGGTACACCGTGTTATAGCAAAACTGCTTTATAATAGAGGCACTTTTAACATAGAAGTAAGGGGAAAACTATTTCAGTGGGAGCCATGGTACCCACCATGTTATATCACAAACCACCCTGTAATGAGGGGTGTTATAAAGAGGGAGCACTGTATATGTTCCAGTGGGAATTCAAAGATTATAATGTTGATTTTTTCCAGTTAAAGTTTAATATCGTATTTATTAAAACATCTTACTAAGCCACAGTTGCATGGAAATATGCATATGAGACCCTGGGCATGTGCTGTGTGAACAACTAGGTGGCTTCGTCTGCTATCTGGATCATATCAGCTGAGGGCACATAGGGCATATTTAACCAGGTGTGGATAGGAATTGTAACAAAAATAGTGAATTTAAAGTTTCAGTGAAAGATCCAAAATAAAAAAACTGCCCAAATTAAAACCTGTAAAAATAAATGTAGTTACAGTACTTTGGAATTTTTACATGGTAAAGTGCATACTACAATCAGAGTGCATTGAGTATGCTTAATGTAAAGATCTTTAAAATTTGTAAGTGTCAAATTTTGGACTGAGTCAACAACTTTTCTTGGCGCGCATTGGGCGCAATGGGGCCAATGCGCGCCAAGAAAAGCTGTTGATCTGGGATATTTTCTCTGGAACTAGAAGCATGCTGGTACTTGAATGAAAGGTCTTTTTATGCAGAACATGAATCTGTGATCCTAGTGATAATTGAGACTAGTTTGACTTTAGTAGATCGACTTAAGGCATGATTGGCACTGAAAGAGTTAAACAGCTGAAGATAAACAAGGTGGCCAAATTAGAAGGTCTTTACTAGCCAGCTAATCTTATATGTTCTGTGTTTCAGGACATGTCAACACATCGGACACTGACACTTATCTCAAAGACCATACAAAGTCTGGGGAACCTAGTTAGTACAAAGACAGTAAGTGTTAATCACAAAATCTGGGGAACCTAGTTAGTACAAAGACAGTAAGTGTTAATCACAAAGTGTGGGGAACCTAGTTAGTACAAAGACAGTAAGTGTTAATCACAAAATCTGGGGAACCTAGTTAGTACAAAGACAGTAAGTGTTAATCACGAAGTCTGGGGAACCTAGTTAGTACAAAGACAGTAAGTGTTAATCAGAAAATCTGGGGAACCTAGTTAGTACAAAGACAGTAAGTGTTAATCACGAAGTCTTGGGGAACCTAGTTAGTACAAAGACAGTAAGTGTTAATCACGAAGTCTGGGGAACCTAGTTAGTACAAAGACAGTAAGTGTTAATCAGAAAATCTGGGGAACCTAGTTAGTACAAAGACAGCAAGTGTTAATCACAAAACCTGGGGAACCTAGTTAGTACAAAGATTGTAAGCCTGGGGAACCTAGTTAGTACAAAGACAGTAAGCCTTGTGAACCTAGTTAGTACAAAGACAGTAAGTGTTAATTACAAAGTCTGGGAACCTAGTTAGCACAAAGACAGTAAGTGTTAATCACAAAGTCTGGGGAACTTAGTACAAAGACAGTAAGTGTTCATCGGGCATGTCAGTGTTGGCGCTTACAACATCACATATACAGTGGTACCTGCTCTAAAGACCACCTCTCGTGAAAGACCGCACTAGTTTTTAAGACTGCCATTTCAAGACAATGGCCTTTAATTTCTTTGAAAGCTTACCTGCAGTGAAAGACCACCTGCCATATGTGACCACTTTTGTCTGGCTTTAAGGGTGGTCTTAAATAGGAGGTACCACTGTACTCAATAGTGTGTCTGAGAGTTTGAAAGATGTGATGTATCTGTTTGCACTAATCATGCACTGTATTATCCATTTCTCCCTTGAATTAAAACAGAGATGACCTGGGGCATGTGATCTTGATAGGTCTCATCTACAATTGTCAGTCAAATTGGACACTGACACTTATCTCAGACTATACAAAGTCTGGGGAACCTAGTTTTAAGTGCCAAATTTTGGACTGAGTTTGTTATTTATTAATGTTAAAAACACTGAAGCAGATAACATTTGACCACATGCCGGTTTTGGCCAGTTTAAGGGAGAAAGGGTTAAGGGTATTCCTTATGTTGGTGAAAGTCTGTGAAACTTTTAGGGTATTGCAAAGATCAATAGAAGATTTCAGGTGTGCAGCTATGAAGACTTCTGTGCAGCCGGGTGAATTTATCAGAAAAGCTAAAAATTGGTGAAAGCTTCAGAGACAAAAGAAATCAGTTGCGCTAAACTGCTTGTGATGTGCAACCAAAGATGTACTGTGGGATAACAGTCAATCTGCTTATTTTCATTCATAAATTTTTGCTGTTTTTGCGTTTCAGACATTTAACTGATGTTTCAATTTCCCAGTTTTGGAGATAGTCCCTGTTACATCTGTGTTCAAATAATAGTGCATTGTGTTT
>OZ026621.1:192871-256871 GCA_964020975.1 Hermodice carunculata | reverse complement strand
TCATTTTCAGTTTTGTGTCATCAAAAAAAAAGGAAAAAATAAGAATACAACAAAACTAAGAGAATTTAGATTTTTCTGTAATTTTCAATGCTTTGGATTATTGTACAAACAGGTGCATGGTCCAGGTGATTGTGAAGCCCTCAAAGTAACAATGCAATCCCTCTATGCCCCATGTTAACCCTTTCTTGGTCAGAGGACAATTGAGTCAATAGCTTTCCTTGATGTGGATTGGATGCAATGTTTCGAATCCAAGCCAAGAAAAGCTGTGGACCTAGGGTGGGCCATTGTGAATGGTCTTACACACACATCTCAGCTAAAATGTTTTGTAGTACTGTAAATTGGTTTAATTTTGCTGTACTCTTATTTTCACTTATTTCGCTGATGGCACAAAACTGTGAAAATAAAATAGTGAAATAGTATTTTAACATTGTTTGAATAGGAATTATGTCCAAAACAGTGAAATCAAAACTACAGTGAAATGTCAGAAATACCATGAAAATTTATACATGCGAAAATAAAGCAATTTACAGAAACAAGAAATTTAAGTTTAAACTTTCAGGCAGATGACAATTTACATCCAGCCACTTTTGAGCAATTTGAGTGGGAAAGGGTTATGATAGAACCTCCTGTTGTGTGCCATCATACCACACAACCAAACTTTGTATAACTATGATGGTTTTGTTATGTGAACTAATTATGCAATGGAAATGTTGATCCTGCTGTAGAGTGTTGTAGTAGCATACACTGATGTTCATAAGGGTAGAATCTTGACTGTAGCATTCAGTGGATTAAAGTTTTTTACCACAGCAGGACAAAGAATTTTCCTGCCAGCCCCTGTGATAGGGCATCAGGTGCAAAAGTACGCAGTTCACCTGGTAAACAGCTCCATACTTTTACACTGGTTGACCTTTAACCAGTATGTTCAGTTTCCAAATTAGGAATTTGAACAGTTCAAACATTTGTTTGAAATTCCGAGTTACGTGGTAACGAGAATGAAACTAGGCCTTTGGCCAAGAATACGCATGTGCATGGACGTGCACAAGGTAGCAACGTAATTGTTACCCCTCACTATAAATATGGAAGCATTTTCAAATCCCAACCAGTGCCTGATGAGACCTATCTAAGGTCGAAACGCGTCTCACAGCTGTTACTGCCTTGGCTACTTGCCTTGTCACTTTTGCCCATTCAGTGGATTCAGTTGTGACTGTTTCAACTCTTCAGACTGCCTACGGATTCAAAGAAGAGTACATGATCCCGTTATTCAAGAAGTTTACCAACGCTCAGCATGTGGAGGCAGTGAAAACGGTAGGCAGGACACGCACAGCCTCCCAACAAACTTGACATTAACTACAGTTACCTTATCATGGAGGAACATGTACAACTCAATCATTGAAGAAAGGCTCATAAACCAGGGTTACATTATCATAAGGATGAATGTGCAACTCAATCTCTGAACACAGTTTACAGTTACCAGGGTTAAACAAAATTGACATTTACTAGGGTAACATTATAAGAAGCATATATTTTTGTCCATGGTAACAGATTTTATAAGAAAAAAATAGGTTACTTCAGGTTAACAGATTTTTTAATTTTATGAATAAATCCGAAAGAAAAAAAGTTTGCATTAAGCAGAAAATTTTGACAGTTCAGAAATACTTTTTTTTTGTCTACTTGAGTGGGGACAGTAACTTGTTCTCAGTTGCGTGAAAATCGAGTAATGATAATTGTATCACTATGTTGTCAGTCCTTACTGGTGAAATTTGACAATACAGCAACTGCAGAAAGTAATTAAATCAAAGCCAATAATGTACCTTATTAATAGGGGACATAAAATAATAATATTTAACCTCATGCGTAGCATACAACTGGCTACATTTATGCATCTATTTTGCAGTTTCTAGATATTATATCTTCATTAACACGGATGCATTCCAAGAGCATAGAAGCACCCATTATATTGAAAGAGGGGTGAGTATTTATTATAGCAATAATGGGAATCAGAGCAGTGGTTGACTTGGATTATTGCAGTAAGAGGATAATGTAGATAAACATCAGAGATTATTGGAAGCTCTCATGTCTAAGCCAGAAGGTGCCGCTTGTTAACAGTCAAGAATGATTCAATCTCATTTATATACAAATAGTAAAACAGTGAAAGCTTGAAACAAAAGGGTTGTGTGGTGTAAGTAACATTACAGTTGATGTTATATTTAAGATCTGTTTATCAAAACTGCGAGGCATGCATATTAATTTCCCACCACATAGCACGGGGTTCATACCCGTCAATCACAGAGGACACAGGGTCATATCACTGTCACAGACAGGGCTAGATACACCTTTCTCACAAAATTATGTGTCTTTTACGGAAATTTAAGCTTACATATACCAAAGTAATATTCATCTAGTACTTCCTAATTGGTTACAAGAATAAATTTCCGCCTGTCCGTACTAGGTATTCTTTATTTCCAAAATATTAGTAATATCCTGCTTCCCTGCACAGGCAGCAGTCCGTATCTCGCGAGACTGTGGTTACTAAGACAACCATGTATGCAGTTGTGGCGGGAAAGCAATGTGCATGCCTTGTGTTGGTTCTGATGAAGCTGCCAAGCTGCCTTGCATGGGCACAGGATACTGCTGCCACCTGGTGGCAAATTGAAAAGTTAAAAGTTTGAGTTTCAGTATTTGTGCCTTTGCTAGTGGTCCTGTACTCCACAGATGATGACACAATAAATTGTGTTGATCACTGTGAAATGTAGCAAGAAGAAAGTGGTCTGCAGCTTTACTGTGCCTGTAAATGGAATTTGTTTCTGCAGCTGTGCAATTCAGGTTTTAGGTACAGAACATATTAATTATATTTCTTTGGATGACCAGAATTTAAGTGCCCATTACCCAGATCAATGTTTTATAATAAAACTTCAATAGCTTGAATGGAGAATTTGACTCTCTGTACAGGTATTTGACCAAGCGAGCACAGGGAAGGAAGAAATGGGGATTGAAGAACTTCAAGCGACGATACTTTTGTCTTACCAACCAGAGTCTCAGTTATGCTAAAACCAAAGGTATACTTACACTATGGAAAAACTATTTTGAACATTCAGTTACTTTGTATATTTCTACAGGCTGCTATTTCCTTTTTTTTTTTTTTTTAAATGGACATAATACACACAGGTGTGAAAGGCAAGTTAATGCTTTCACTGCCAACTGGTTCTAAAATGGAAGACTTCAAGATGAACTTCTCTGAATCATCAAATGGACGCTATATTAATATTGTATGGAATATGTTATTACTGGTACTAAGATTTGACATGATAATGAATTTTTTAACTTATTTTGGTACAATCTTTCGGGAAACGGTCACACAATGTTTTGACTCCCTTCTAGGAGTCTTGGTTATGTGATGATTTGTGGCAGGTAGAAAACTGCCCAGGAAATAGATGGCTATGCAACCATCTATTTCCTGGGCAGTGTTTTTTCCTAAAATTCTGTATCTAGAAAAGTAATTGGACTAGACTTGCCAAATTTATAAGATGTATAGACCATATCAGTGACCTTAACATCGTTTTGTGAGGTCAGCAGGCCTGTTAAGTTAAAAGAGGTGATTTTGTAATGGCAGGGTGTAGTTTGGACATCAGTGGCAAAGAGAATTTAGCCTTTAGATCAAAATTGCACTTGAGTACATTGTACATGTAAATATAACTACTTGGTGGCATACTTTTGGGGTCACCATGACCAATTGATGTTTTATTGTCATTTTGTACCTGCATGCCTTTTGTCATGGGCAATTTATCTACCTGAGCAGAGTCAAGTTAAGAAATAAATTTATATTTTTTTCGTTCTGTGATGTTTTTACATATGTGCAGTTCAATTAGTTTGAATATTATTATTGAAGGTGCCAAAAAATTGTGTGAAATTCCTATCCAAGACATACTAGCGGTGGAGAGTCTACAGGAACAGTCCTTCAAAATGCAGTATGTAAGTACAAAAGTGTAATCGTGTGCATGATGGAAAGGCTTCAGTTACAGTTGATTGTCAGAATAGACTTTATTTCAGTTTTCTGTTATTCATACACATGTATTAAGCCTTAAGTAACAACATGGAACTTTTTCCCATTAAGAATTACCAACAAGCATCTGATGTCAAAAATATCGCCTGAGTTTGTTGTACATGTGTATATGTACAAGGCTATAATGCTAGCAGGCAACAGCTTGCCTTGGGCAGATGTACCCACAGGTCACTGATGAAAACTGGAGACTCCGGCTTCCAGGGACCATACCCACAAAGAATTTGGTCTGATTCTAACTTTGATTCCAAAATTAAAATCAATGTGATTTGGGCCGTAAACTACTTAACGCTTGGCTCAAGGTTTGATCAAAACTTCGTGGATTAGTCAATACATACTGTTGGCTACAATATGAGCTTAACAATGTACAGGGTAATTTTATTAAATCAATCTTAGTTTGATCCAGGATTAACATCTGGATTAAATCAAGATTGATTTAATAAAATGGAAACTTTAATTCCAAAGTTTTTGTTACAGCGGAGAACATAGATTAATTAATCCTGCAAGTTTAGATCAAACATTAGGGCAAACATTCAGTAGTTCAAGGCACAAAGGCACATTGACTTTCATTTTAGGATTAAATCCAAGATCAGATTAAACACTTTGTGAATATGGTCCCTGATGATTTAACTCATTCCATACTATGGTCACAGGCCTTGGTCAGTGGTTCTGGCACTGCCTGGCAAGTCATGCTGCAGCAACCGCAAGGGCAGCTGCAGCATGACTTGCCAGGCAGTGCCAGAACCACTGACTTAAGACAATAGGCATGCTGGTACTTGAATGAAAGCTCTTTTCATGAAGAATGTAAATATGCAATTGTCGTCTTAAATCTAGGTAAGTTTACAGAAAAATCAGGGACTGGTATGGAATGAGTTAAAGTGGTGTCAGCTACAAGTGCAATGTACTTGTACATTGTGTGGCAGTGTAAGCTGGTCAAGATGTACTCATGTACATGTACTTGCAGTAATACACTGTGCCAGGGTACAGGGTAGTGTTTTAAATCTACAGTGTCACTTGATGAGAGTTTGATTATTCTAAGCCTTTTGGAGTGAAACTAGAGCTGATTGAGGTTATCATTCACTTATGAGACACACCAAGTCTTTTTGATTTAATATCACATTTAAGTGAAGACATGTACTTTGACAGATGTTGCAGGTGATTCAGCCAGAGAGGGCGCTATATGTACAAGGAAGTAACTGCGTAGAAGAGAAGGAATGGTGAGCACTTCTATATTTTGGAGATCTATTCCTCTTTCAAAACCGCACTTATGCTCTTGTCAAATTTGTCATTCCTGAATGTAGACGTACATTTAAATATTTACCGTTGGTATGCTAGATTTGATTTGATTGATGGAAAAGTAAGTGGGTTTCAGCATTTGATCACTTTATCTGCAGAAACTTGAGTGGTATTCAGTCAGATTCATCCTGCTTTTTGCTTTAGCAGAGCATAGAGAATAAAACCCATCACAGCTTGCCATTATGGGTGGGTGATGTAGAGTTTTCAATCTAATACTGAAAACCAACATTCAGGAATCATTTGATTCTGATATGAATATCTGATACTGATGTTAAGTTCAATGGTAGGCAAAATACTGAAAGCAATATGAAATATGTACAGGGTGAGATTTTCTTGGAGTTGATCCAGTTATTGATCCAGGTGTTGATCCAGGTATTGATCCAAGTATTGATCCAGAAGTTGATCCATGTATTGATCCAGGTATTGATCAAGGTATTGATCCAGTTATTGATCCAGGTGTTGATCCATGTATTGATCCAGGTGTTGAACCAGGTATGATCGAGGTATTGATCCAGGTGTTGATCCAGGAGTTGATCCAGGTATTGATCAAGGTGTTGATCCAGTTATTGATCCAGGTATTGACCCATGTATTGATATAGGTATTGATCCAGGTGTTGATCCTTGTATTGATCCAGGTGTTGATCCCAGTATTGATCCAGGTATTGACGCAGCAGCTATCAAAATTTCTATGAAGGTACCATTCAATAGATAAAACTTGTTGCCAACTACCCTCATTAGAATTGACTTGAAAAACTCAGATGACTTGCTTGAAAATTTGCAACATTTTTATGTGAGCTTTGTGAAATGCCAGGTAAATTGGGTTCAATATATAGGGGTTGGGATATTTGATAAATTGAGAATTCTGTATTGTGTTTGAGAAACCTGTCTGTTTTATTCATTGTATATTTTCAAATTTTCCACAAGTTTCCCTACATCATTGAGATCCATAATGTGGGTATTGGATGACTTTTCTATCAGAGATCTGATCTCATATCTGATTTTGAAAAAAGGCCTGATATGCCCAATATCTGGTAAGAATATCGGCCATCACTAGTTGCCATCTGGTGTAAGTGTTGGCCCTCAATAAGCAACTCAAAGAGTGTTTTAAGACTTCATCCAGTCAAAAAGAAAATTGCTGACTGGTGACAAACTTAAGTCTTTCAATGCCAATCACATCTAAAGTCGATCTACTAAAGGCAAACTAGGCTGAATTATCATTAGGATCTCATATTCGTATTCCTCATAAAAAGACCTTTTATTCAAATACCAGCATGCCTCTAGTTTCAGAGAAAATATCCCAGGTCAGCAGCTTTTGTTGGCACACATTGGGCACATTCCACCCAATGCGAGCCAAGAAAAGCTGTTGATTCAGTCCCAAAATTTGGCACTTAAAGAGTTAATTGTAGGCTACACCTTGGATTGTTTTTTGTTTTATTCTCCACCTCAAGAATGTTGTTTTTATTTCTAATGCCAAAATCCACACAATTGTCTCTGAGGGTGTGGATTTTCATTCTTTGCTGATGTTGCAAGATGTATAATGCGTGAAGATGTCAAGCGACCATTGGGATGTTGAAATGTGGTGTAACAATGAAAATGCACTGTCTCAGCTTATTTTGTGTCTGAAGTGGGATTTGCACAGAGCTATCATTGGCATATAGTTGTAGGGTATGGTAGAAAAGTTTTACCATTTTGTTTTTGTGATACTTATCTCTGTCTTTAAGCACATATATATGTTGGGATTGTTTTAATATTTTTATTTAACTTTTTACATATATGCATGCATACAATTGTCCGTCACATCCAATTTAGATAAGAATACATATACATTTCTCACAAAATGTAGTTAAAGTAGACCAGATACAATAGTTGACCATCTATTTTCAAATATGTGTTGTTTACCCTGGGAATTCAATATATGCTGTTCCACTGATATTTTATGTTTAAGATAATTCAAATATTCAGCAAATGAAAGTTTTCCTTTTTTACACAATTCTTTGTGAATATAATACTTCCCAGTCAATAGACAATTGTTCAAAGTGTAACATGATTGTTTGTGAAAGAAACCAAAAATAACATCTATTAGGGATAAAGAGATTATTTCCCTGGGAATATAATTGTACCAGCCCACGAAATAAGACCAAAATATATTGACATACCTACACTCCCAATATCTATGTATAATAGTATCTTTTCCTGAGCACAAATTACATGCATGTAGCTCAGAATCCACAAAGCACATTTTATATAGTCTTGAATTATGAACAACAAATCTATGCAAGATTGAAAACTGGAATGCTTGTAATTTACTTTCCATGGTGCATTTAAACGAAAGACTAAATTTGCTTTCCCATTCTTCATTTTCAATACCAAATAGCTTACGCCATTTATTTACACAATTAGGAACATCTTTCAAGCTATTTGCAATAATACACTAGTAGAAATCTTTACAAGTCATATGTTTAATGTTTTTTCTCACACTTTTTTTTTCACACTACCTATTATGAAATATAGAGTAGAAGGGCCTTCTCTAAAGTTTACATAGGATGAAGGCAGTTTTGTTTCCGTTGTCTGGGAATGGCTGATCTGAGTGAATAATATTCTACGAAGTTGTATGTCAAACGTAGCTTCTAAAATGTCTGCATTCAAGAATTCTCCTGTTTTATCTATTATATCTCCAACAAACCTGATACCCTTCCTGCAGCAGTGTTTATAGAATATAGTATAATTCCTATCAACTGTAATGAAGGGGTTGAACCACAAACATTCAAAACAAATGTCCCATGCAGTATTAGGATGGAAGTAACTTTTGAAATTTCTTCCATGCTAAAATTAGATTATGGTAAAACAAAGGCCAATGAAATTGGGATACATCAAGATGACACCTACACAAAAATAAATCTTTGATGTTAACATAATATATAAAAATTTAGAATACTTTTACCCACTTTGCATCGCTATTGTTGAATATAACCCCATAATGTTTGTGTTTCTTGTTGCTTACAGGAAACATATCCTGACTAAAGTATGTAATATGAACAAGAATAGACTCAAGGTCTACCACCCAGGAGCATATCTCAAGGGTCACTGGCTGTGGTGAGTGAATGACAACATCATCAGCCAATCAGAGTAGTGGTGTGACAGGCTCATCAGCCAATCAGAGGAATGGTGTGACAGGGTCATCAGCCAATCAGAGGAGTGGTGTGACAGGGTCATCAGCCAATCAGAGGAGATGCTTGTCAGCCAACCTTTATACTTAACTCTTTCAGTGCCACATTTTTTATGGAATGAACAGCTTTCCTTCAAGCAACTGTGGGTGCATTGCACCAAAAGTGTGCTGAGGAAAGCTGTTGACGTGGAATTGCATTCTGTGTAACTTCAGTCATGCTGGTACTTGAATGAAAGGTCTTTTTACAAGGAACACAAATCCAGCATCCTTATTAATTCATAGCAGTTCCTTTGAAGTACATTGTAGTTCCACTTTTATCACAGTTGGCATTGAAAGAGTCGACCCAGTGCTAAGTTGATGACTAAGTCAACAGCTCTCCTTGTTCACTTGGGATTCAAGATTCAATGTCACTTTATTTGACCATATCAATACATAGGAAATGTAGACAATCGATATATTAACCCAGCCGGCCAAGGAGACCCATGCCGGAACATTGAAGTGATGTACAGTTGTAGTCACCTGGGCCACCGTATTACATGGTATATTCTATGCATTTTTACAAAATTGGGTTGTAGTATTGTAACATGATTAGAGTGAAGGAGCCAATCAGTTGTCTGTGTTGCCATACGGAACTCTGACAGTGAGAAAAAACAATGACTATGTAGATTATCCAGGTCTTGTTATAATGAGGTGCTTTAACTTTTTTATTTTAATATTTTTTTCCCTAGTTGCAAGTCAACAGATGCCAGTGCACCGGGATGTTCCCCAGTTACAGGAGGATTACCTGCTGATATTAAGATTGATATTGACTCCGACAGGGAGATGGAAAGAATACATTCGCTCTTCTTTGAGAACATTGAGAAGCTGGAAAACCTACAAGGTGAGTACAATATAATAAAAAGTTGAGCAGATATAAAAGCAAACATTGTTCCTCTGAGAACTGTGAACCCTGTGTTCACGGGAGTTGATTTGCTAAAACTCACAACATAAATGTGATTTCATAGTTGCTACCACTTGCAGGTACCTGATTTTGTACGTAAATTGTAATTTAGTTTCAGGGTGCCGAATTTATGTGTTTTATTTTTATTTTTAATTTTTAAATGGTTGGATTACAGTGGTAATAAATGATAGTGATGGCTGTAGAGAAGTTAAATATCACTTAACCCTTTGCCCCCAAAATTGAGATTCACTCAACAGCATGTCTGTGGCTGGCTATTTTGACAGTGCTCATTTACAATTTTCATTCACCCGTTTTTCATTAATGTAGAAATTCATTGAAAGTTTATTTTTAAAATCAGTGAAGCAGATGACATGTTACCTCCAGCCAGCTTTGGCCAGTTTACAGGCAAAGGGTTAAAGTATTTCTCCTCAGAACAATCCAAAGATTAGACCAAAAGACCTGGTAAGCACATACAGAGGTCACCATGCTTCAAATCTTTCAAATTCATGTTAACCCTTAAAGTGCTGTTTAAGATTGAGTCAACAGCTTTCCTCGGGACACTTTGCATGCAATGCACACAAAGTGTTGCAAGGAAAGTTGTTGACAAAGACTACTTTTTGCTTTAGACTAGGCAAGCTGGTATTTGAGTGAAAGGTATCTTCATAAAGAACTTGAATTTTGTAACCATTATATGTTTAAAGGTAATGAAAAAACGACTATAGTCGTGATTAGCACTTTAAGGGTTAATAAGTTTGTTTAAATATATATATACATTGTATATGTATAACTACTGCAATGTCTAATTTGATATATTTGTTAGTTTTGTCAATTGTATAGAATAATATAAGTGACTTCATTCCACAGCTGTCCTGAAGAAGGAGTTTGGTAAGACCAATTTGTGCAGTATACCCAGTCTCCTGTCACACAACATTCTTTTCACATTGTTTTGGTCAGGAACCCAAGATGCCAAATCTGACCACAAATTCAACATGATGAATCTTGATTCATATTTAGATTGGAAGCTTGACCTCAATACATATTTTGAAAAAAAGATAAGTAAAAAAGAAGAAGATAAAAATACTAAAAACTGGAAAAATCTTAAGTGACAATGTGAGAAGAATGGGAAGTTAAAGCCAATAGGGGCCGCTGTCTCCTTGTCTTTTGTACTGACGTGTTTCCAACTGATTTTTCATGTCGGCGACTGCTAGTTACTGTTATGGTTGGTGTTTGGGTCTATAGCATGTGCATTTGAAGATATTGTTTTTTTTTATCTTTTTGTTTGTTTTCTCCTTACTTTCAGCCTTTGCTAGCCCTTGCATATCATTTGGGTTATGGTAAAATATTTTTTTGCGTGGCTTTGTTGTCCTCAGGAAATATTACGTACCACTGTTGTGTAGACGCTATGAATTTGGATAAAATGTCTAGGTAACATGTCACAATTTCTAGAAATAACAGTCGGGAATTCCAGCACTCATAATAATTAGGAGGGGAAGGTTTCCTCCTGTGGGACGATTTCCCCTTGAGGAAGTCCATCTTTTCTGTCGAAATATTAACAAAAAAATTTGCTGATTTTTTTGTAGAGAGCTGCAGCTTGATTAGATTTAGAATGATAGGGACAGATAAAGTGATTGCCTCAAATATTGTCTGCAGTGTAGAGCTCTTGGCCTGTGATAATCTATGTGGAAGTCAGAAGCCAGCAAGCATCCTGGATTGAGTTACCTCTCATCCTTAATACTCATCCCACTGATAACATAGTATATCTCAAATCTTTATATAAGATGGAATAAATTCATGCACTAGTCAAGAGATACAGGTAAAAACATGTTTTTAATCCTGATTTAAAGATTAATTTTAAATCTATAAAATGATCCATAAGGGCAGTTTTAACATAGAAATCAAAGATATTAGATTCACCTACAGCACATTTTGTGCGTTTATAATGACAGAAGTATAAAAGCAGTGAATTGGGAAAAAAGAACTATGAAAACATCAATAACTGGGTTACTGCATTCACTGGTTCCATACAACAGTAGTAAAGTCTCTTGTCAGTGGTTTTGCCATTGCCTGGCAACTTCTGTAGTGCCCTGGAGACAAGTCTAGCATTACTAACAAGGCAATGCAAAAACCGCCGACTCTCAAGTAGGCATTTCCACTTGTTACGTGAATGAAAGGGATTTCGGTCAAGCATTGAAAATGCACTGTTTAGGTTCAGTTGACATAACTCTGGGAACATTGACAGGCAGAGAATTCAAATGAGTTAACCCATCCTTTACGCATCCTCTTGTTTTGAGTTCGTTCCTTATTCCTTTTGTTTGGTGCATGTGGGTCTTCAACACACCTCTCTGGTGTGTGTGTTGACAAATTAATTATCTACTTCCTTTTAACACAAACTTACGGGTGTGGTTTTTGATTTTACATTATTTGTGTTGTTTAAGTCGACAGTCAGCAGTCGAAACACTGTAAACTAGAGCATACTAATGGTATGACAAAGACTTGTTCAAAATTTCCAGAGTCAGGATTTGGAAATTAGCTAGGCTTTTACAGAACAAAAGAGTTCTTTTCTCAAAAGACATTTTTTTAAACACAGCAAGTGTTTTCTTATCCAAAATTAAAAGTTGACAATTTAAAAAATAGCACAGCTGAGTGTTCTGTACAGCATGATATGAACTTATTCTATTGTGGTAGTCACTGTCACTGACTGAGGTACAGGGTATAATTTGATACACTGTATCAAGCATTAAATACTGTAGCAACTACTATTGAAGGCCAAGAAAAATTAGTCTTCCACAGCAGGTGGTCTATAAATAAAGGTAAATTTATCACAAAAATAAGTTCTGGTGTCATTAGAAGACCATCTGACAAAGAGACACAGTCTTTGATGATAGGCAGTCTTTAAAGCAGGTTCCATTGTACGGCATACTTCAAATTTATAACTAAATTTATGCCACATATACTCCTTATTTTCATTCAGAATTTGCATGTTTATCATTCCTGTGTCTGTCGAAAGTGATAAGTTGCATACAGTGTCTTGTCATTGGTGATATAATATTACTGGTACACACCCATGGACATTGTGTTACGTGGTTACATTGAAGTACTTTTTGCTAAGAAAAGTGTGAAAGTTTTCATGTAACCTGAAACTATTTTGCCACAGTGT
The DNA here is from genome assembly GCA_964020975.1 of Hermodice carunculata. Taxonomy (NCBI): domain Eukaryota; kingdom Metazoa; phylum Annelida; class Polychaeta; order Eunicida; family Amphinomidae; genus Hermodice; species Hermodice carunculata. Next base: position 244,255 of record OZ026621.1, on the reverse strand, counting down.
GCATCCTGTGACCCTAATATTGATAATTTAAGTGTACAAAATGATCAAAATTCATTCATGAAAATAATAACAAAATTTATGAACAGAAATATATGAAAACTAGGAAAGATGATTTGCTGCATAGCAAATCAGTGTGTGTGTCTTCAAAGCATTTTGGTATGGCAATGTACAACTATTCCATAACACAGGAGTAGAAGTTGGAATGGCATCTCTATCTATTAAAGCTTTGAAGTTATTCAAGATTTAAAATTTCTAATGGGTCTATTTAGCATAGTTTAAATTGCTACAACTTTTGTTTTTAATTCATTAGGTGCGCAATGGTCAAAAACAACCCCTTAGTAGAAGTTGGAATGACATCTCTATCTATCATAGTGTTGAAGATATTCAAGTTTTAAAATTTCAAATGCTGCTAATTAGCATAATTTAAATTGCTACAACTTTTGTCTTAAATTCATTAGATGCACACTGGTCAATAACCCCCAGTAGAAGTTGGAATGACATCTCTATCTATTATACTTTTGAAGATATTCAAAATTTAAAATTTCAAATGCCCCTAATTTGCATAATTTTAAACTGCTTCATTCCTCTGTATAAAACAGTCAAACTCCTTGTATGGAGGTACAATCATGCCAAGTTTTGAGTTTCTGTGTATAATAGTGTCAGAGAAAAGTGTCGAACAAATTTGCTGGTAAAGAAGAAAGAAAGAAACTAGAAAGAAAGAATTTCAGGAAAAACAGAAAAGTGTGTGTTGACACACACACTTTAATAAGGTCAGTGACGTCATGTTATGTGTATAAGGACTTAGATGTAACAAAGGATATGATTCGCTGCTGTCTGTGTAACCTGTGTTGTGATTGGCTTCCTTCAGATGCATGTGCTAGTCAGGAGGTGTATGCAGGAGAGATGGACCTTCAAAACATGCCAGTCATTGAAGACACCAAGACGTGCTTTGAGACATTGAGCAAGATCATGGCGTGTGTGATAAGTCTGGAGCAAGAACACAAGCAACACTTTAAGTATCTGCAGAAACAGACTGTGATGGGAACACAGTAAGTGATGAAGGGCACCAGATCAAGGGGTGTCCAACAGCCCTGATCTTGACTATGCCCTAAGTTTGTTGAAAGTCTACATACACTATGCAGTTTTTTTCTGTCAAGACCTTGCAATTATACCTGTCAGAATTTGTACGTGACTGAAGCAAGTTCTTGATGATACTGAGACCATGTAGCAAATTCATGATGATAGGGAGACCAAGTAGCAAGTTTATGATGATACTGAGACCATGTAGCAAGTTCATGATGATACTGAGACTGTGTAGCAAGTTCATAATGATAGGGAGACCATGAGGCAAGCTTTGATGATAGGGAGACCATGTAGCAAGTTCATGATGATAGGGAGACCATGTAGCAAGTTCATGATGATACTGAGACTGTGTAGCAAGTTCATAATGATACTGAGACCATGAGACAAGCTTTGATGATAGGGAGACCATGTAGCAAGTTCATGATGATAGGGAGACCATGTAGCAAGTTCATGATGATACTGAGACCATGTAGCAAGTTCATGATGATACTGAGACTGTAGCAAGTTCATGATGATAGGGAGACCATGTAGCAAGTTCATGATGATAGGGAGACTGTGTAGCAAGTTCATGATGATACTGAGACCATGTAGCAAGTTCATAATGATACTGAGACCAGATGTGGCCTCACTATTCCTGGCAAGCTTTGCATGTAGCAAGCATGTGAGGCTAAAAGACTTTAATTTAGAGCTTTCAAGGTCCTGCAAGCAAATTGCCCAAGAAAAAGTGCAAGTATCAATTCATGTACAATGTTGGTACAATAAGTAAGGTCAAGATCAGCTGTTTCATGTGGGTTCTCAATAGAGGGCTCTGTAGGCAGGTGGGCTAGGTATGTGTATTTCCATTGTAATTTGCACCTGTAAAACTTGAAAAGCACTCTACCTGGAAAGTCCAAATTTTTTGTGGTAAATAGATTTATACAGTTGAAATACTCATATAAATTTGATAACTTTGCCTCAAAACTATGCAATGAATTGAATGTTACTTTAACATAGAATTATGGGAATACAAACCTCTAGCCCATAAGAATTTTATGTATTGGGTTGTGTTTTCAGCCAAATGCACATAAAAATTGCTAATTGCAACCTCTCTTATTGATTGATAACACTCATGAAAGCAAATGCTTGTCATCTAATCAGGCTGTCCATGGTAATAGATACAACCATCATATTGTTTTGTAATGAAATATGTGTCAGTAAATCACAAGACTTATATGAGGGTTTTGATTAAAATGGCCTTGGATGCGATAAATTAAACCCTGATATAGGAAAAGTGAAGACAATCCCCAGGCCTATTCAGCTTATTCTATATGTATGTAGATGTAAGTGAACGGAAGCGCCGAGTTGTAATTTTGGCATTGCAGTTGTCTTGTTCCAGCTGTTCTGTGAGCCTGGGGCATCATTTGCCACATTTTAGCTCAGCTGACTCATCAGTCAGCCAAGCTTATAGGAAGGGTGGTGATCTGTGGCCCGTCGTCTGTTCATTCACATTTCACATTTTCAACTTAATATCCAAAACCACGACCATATTCTCTTCAAACTTGCATGTACCGTGGGTGAGTCTGTACTAAGCTTGTACAAAAGGTCATGGTCCAGTCATTTTATTTATTTATTTTTTCTTTTTTTTTTGGTTCATTTTTTGGCAAAATATTTAAAAAAATCTCCAAAATCACTAATCTAATTACTTTGAAATTGAATAGGGACATTTGTGGAGGCTTCTAGACCTTAATTTGTTTAACTGTTGGCACTGATTTTTTTTTTTTTTTATTTCTGTGTGTTCACTTTTCTTGACTTTTTCTCCCAAACACCAAGTTGTATCCTCTTCTTGGGAATGTACGTGGACTTAATCTTCACCAAATTTGTGGACTACGTGGTACTGTGATTCTCTGATTTTGAACCAATTTTCAAAATTTGGAAAAATCTGTCAGGGGATATGTTCGCATTAGCAACACTGATGATGTCTTATGGAAAAGTGACCTTGATATCATTCAGAAGTTCACAGGACCACTTTGGTCTTTGCATGTAAGGTCAGCTGAGCACAGGACTGCCACAGTCCTCTAGTTAAGATGCTTGAAGAGAATCAAAGTGAACTATGGTGTTATTTTGCATATACCTTTCTATTATTCCAGAGAATTTCCATTTGGTGACGAAGATTACGCAAGAGCCTGTCAGACTCGATTATGACAAGATGCACTTGTGGCAGGCCCCATCAAATATAAGAGCCTTGTACACACCATAAAGTGAGGACTGATAATGAGGAGTATTACAAATATGACTATTTCACCAGGGATTGGAATAAAAGTACATTCCAAACGAAGGACCGGCATTCATTTTTATTGCACATTTTACACATTATTGTGAATATGTATGGTTGTTAAATTATTTTGTTTTGTTTTTATGTTGTGTAGGTAGGAACCATTGCCTGCTTGGCTGGCCTTCTGGCCTTACTTGATTTTGACTGATGGCCCTAGGGCCCCAGTCAAAGAGTTAAGGACTTGATGGTCTGCAGAGCAGGCAGGAAGTATACCACAAATTCATGGGTGGCCATCAGAGTGACAAAGTATCATAGACTGAGTTGATTGCAGGCTGGATGGGTTAACCTTAGTTATTTTTCATGAAAAGTAAAATAGATAAGTAAATAAATACCTGAACAATAGGCAGGGCAGTATATTGTATGCTGGGAAGTTTGTCAAAAATCTTGGTGTCAACAGCAATTTTTCTTTTTTTTTTTTGAGACCCATTGTGTACCAAAAGATTGTTTTCTCACTTGTTATTCCAAGGTCAAAGTCAAGGCCGTTCCAAGGCTGTGTCCACCTGTCGCACGATTCACTGCGTTTGATTAATAGTTTGTGAGACAAAGCTTAATAGTATCTACTGAATTACACCTGAATATATATTTGAAAAGATTTTGTCACTAGTAGGCCTATATTGAAGGTCAAGGTCATTTGAGGGTCATCAACAGGCCACATACATAGCATATTTCACAGCTTTTATTGATGTGGTATATGACAAAATTTCAAATTTTCCTGCAGCCAGTAAGCTTTGAGTGTACATTTGGAAATTAAACCCTGACATGAAAAGTTTTCTCAAATGAAGTTTCAAATTATTTTGACCCTGAAATTTAAACTCTTCACTGAAAATTTTAGAAATATGTATATAGAAGGTATATTGGCTATGATAGGTAATTTTAGTTCAGTAACACATGATTCAGAACAGAATGCTGCAAATATGCTGCAAACAGGTGTGACCTCAGAAAGCCTTCAGATCATGATAACCTTGGAATTCAAAAACTGAAACTAAACATTTTTGAAGAGAAGGACCTGAATGACATCTTGGTACAGAAGTGCAGGTTTTTTTTGGGGGGGGGGGAGGGAGGCTGTTTATAGCTTTGTCCACCTACTCATTTGTTTTTTCCGAAGTCTCGCACAGGGGACCTTAACTTTGAACCTCATGATGGCTGCCTCACTGCACAGTACTTGATCTGCTGCTGGTAAAATGTTCACTTTTATATTGATGGCATATTATCAAAAATATGGCATATGGAGTCCTGGTTTACCTCAGGAAAGAAAAAAATATTAAACAAATCCTGAAAAGAACACATTTTGAAATATCACTCTCAGGAAGATGTTTTCAACTTGCAAAGTTTGTCAAAGCTGTGTGAAGAATCTGAAACTTTTATCTAAGTTGCGGTATCAATGCAGGGTTGTTCAATAGGAACTTAAAATTGTGGGTGAAGATTGAAAGTGCATTGTAGCTTTAAAAGGAATCCATTATATCCAAATTAGAAGTAATAAACCCAGGCAACTAATTTGCCCAAGTGTACTTATTGTCAACAATAAGGTGTGAACATCAATACATGTATTTCAAATTGGTATATTTATATATTTTTAAAATTGAAATGTACATGTAACTATATTAAAATATTTTTAAAAATGCCATGATTGATGTACATGTATATGCACGCGTATGTTACCAGGCAATGTCTAATGGCACCAGAGTCCTCTTGTAGATCCTATATTTTACTTAACCTTTTCCCGTTTGAATTGACACTGAGTCAACAACTTTCCTTGTGCCCAACTCATGCCAAGGAATTTGTTGACCTGGGGCATGTGATCGTAATAGGGCTCATCTATAATTCTCAGTCAAAATTGTTTTTTCATAACTGTTGAAATTTGTTGAAAAGGCCGAAGCAGACGACATTTGACCACCAGCGAGTTTTGGCCAGTTTAAGGGAGAAAGGGTTAAACCTGTGGTCAACAGGGCATTGAGAATTTTCTGCTGTAAACTTGGTTTCTCACTCAGGCAACTTAACCTGCTTCTGCAAAGTGTGCCTTATACCAGAAATTCTGAAATACAAAGAAGCTGTGGCCATCTCAAGTACCACAATGATTCCAAATTTAATCTTTGTTGTTAGGAACCCTAAAGTACCAGCGTACCTGTATTATCAGAAAAATAGACGAGATTAGCAGCTTATCTCACCATGCATGGGAGCCAAAGGGTGCCAAGGAAAGCTGTTGACTTGGTCTGTAATGTAGCATGCGAGGGGTTAATTATGCCCCATGTATTCAGTTGGAAGTATGGTGGAACAGCCTGTACAAATAGGCTGAAAGAAGACCTTTTAGTCAAGTACCAGCATGCCTAAATACAGTCAGTGCTTTTAACGTTGCCTAGTGAGCCATGCTACAGGTGCCACAATGGGCAGCAAGAGCATGACTTGCCTGGAAATTTTAAAAGTGCTGACCATGTCCTTGTAGAGAGTCTAGCGAAGTGTGGAGTGAGGTTACGTCTACTCACTATACCTTGGTACCTTTATTACCAAGAGATACTTCTAGGTTTGGAAATGGAGACCAAATTATTATTTATTACTTTCCTTGTACAAAGAAGTACTTAACTGGTGTTTGTATATACCTTGTAAAAAACAAAAGTGAAACTTAACTGAGATTGGAGAAAGACTTGTGTATATATAGAGGTACTGAACTAATTATAATGTGTTGACTTAATTATGCTGGAAATTGGTCATGACTTGTATGATGAACAGGGAGCAGATGACTTCACATTAGTGCAGGTATTGATGAATATTTATTAAAGACGTTGAATGATCCCAAGGAAGATGGCATAAAGTGAGTGGACTAAGTGTTGACAAATATTTATGGTACTTGTAATTGTTACTAAGGACGGCTGTTTCTGACTTGTGCAGACAGATTCAGTCAGCACAGAATCACGTTATTGTCTGTTCTTTATTATGTAGAGGTAAAACTTGTGTAAAAGTGTTTATGATTTTGTGTTTTTGTTCATATATGTTAAAAATGATATAATTATTTCATTTTACATTTTGTTTTTGTTTTTAAGCACATGTCCTAATTGATGACACTGCCCTTTCCACCTCCTCACACCCCCACCCCACCTCCACCCCCACCCCTACCCCTATTTTTAAGCAAAGGGGTACTTCTGCTGCTGTGTCAATGCCAGCTTGTAAGATAAACCAAAAGGCTGATTGTTGTAATACATATTATGTTCGTGCTCCAAGGCTGTGGTTCGTCTTTCATTATACGTGTACAAGTGGTTTTGGTCAACATCAGGGTCAGTTTTATTGTTGTAATATTGCTAACTGTTACATCTGATGCTAATCATTTGCAACTCTTGCCTGGTGCCATTCCTTGTACAGCCAATAAGCAGTCTTCTCTGAATTGTCAATACTTTCTTGCTCAAAAGTGTCTAACTTATCAAATTTCTGAGTATAATGGACCACTTAACCCTCGCCCGCTGAGAATTAGGCTAAGTCAACAGCTTTCCTTAAGACAGGTTGGATGCAGTGTGTCCAAATCACAACACGAAAGCTGTTGACCTGGGATGTGTCATCATGATAACATCCAAAATTCTCGGCAAAATATTTTCTGTTTACAAGAACAGTAGACAGCGGGGCACTTTTGGGTGCTTTGATGAGGAGAGGGTTACACTGTCAGTACAGTGGTCACTTGATTAACATCTCACTGCTCTTCAGTTTTTGGCATCTTCTAAGTGTAAAATATTTTTTTAAGTCGGGAGTTCGTGTCAATTAAGTCTCTTTAAAAATTCAAATACTCTCAAACACAGAGATGGGTACAGAGTCGCGAACAATATACGAGACTGTGATAAATGCGTACTAAAGATTGTCCTCGAAAGACAGTCATGTTGTATTTCCTGATTGTACGCTGAAGGACTTGTAGGAAAGCAATCCTGTAATGATTATACATGTGTGTCGGGATATTTTTTTACAGTAACCTGTTTTTCTGGTTAAGAATATCATAAAACCTGGTTAAAATGATGCCATGTTTTCTGTGCAAAAAGTGTCAGATGCCTGAATATGTCGGATATACGAGTCAAGTGGCAAAGGAATTTGACCTTAAGTCCCTCAAAACTTGTGTTAACTCATTCCATACCAGTCCCTGATATTTCCGTATATTTACCGAGATTTAAGACGATAATTGCGTATTTAAATTCTTCATGAAAAGAGCTTTCGTTCAAGTACCAACATGCATGCCTATAGTCTTGAGTCAGTGCCGCAAGGGCAGCTGCAGCATGACTTGCCAGGCATTGCCAGAACCACTGACCAAGGCCTGTGACCATGGTATGGAATGAGTTAGTTAATTTGTTGGATATGTGAGTGTTGTTTTAATGAGGTTTCCCTGTAGAAGAATGAAGCATACATTGCTTTTTGTGCTGATGATTAGCCGGGCCTCCAGCACACATCAAGGCTTGCCTCCTAAGCAGACTTTCTCGGAAGGGGATAGATTGGTGGCCCCCTGGCGACGGGGTTTAATTACTGCCAAGAACGTAGTTTAGCAGGCAAATTAACGAAAACTGCACCAAGAGCATGTTGTCTTGTTAAGTCTTGTGTACATGTACAATTCTCATGCAAAGTTTTTTTGTTTTTTTTTCCTGGTATGAGGAATTAAGTTACAAATGTTGAAGCAGACAACATTTTAGATCAAGTCAGTTTTGGGTGTAAAGGGTCAAATAATTCACATGTAAATGGCAGCTCTTCCATTGCTGGAGCAGTTCATATGGACTGCACGTGTATGGTAGAACCTGTCTTAAAAGGCCACCCCTTGGGATGACCAAATTGTGGTCTCTTAAGACAGGTGGTACCGCATAGAGGGTGTAAGGTGAAAAGTACTGACGTATTCTGTCATTCCACCCTGATAGAAGACCAAGGCAACAGCTTTCCTTGGTGTGTTGTGGGCACGTTGCACCCAGAGTGTGCCAAGGAAAGCTGTTGACCATCGACATGTAATTTGAAATGATCTTACATGCAAGTTTCATCCAAAATTTTGAAAAATAATACCTAAATTAGTTCAATACAATTAGCAGACAACATTTAAATATTAGCGGGAAAAAGCGTCATTAAGGTGGAATGAGTTAAGTGCCTTGGGCACTTAGGAAATTTAATTGAAGGGACCTTCAATTGTTATCCCAAATTTGGAACATTTTAGCTGTAACAACTGCTGAATTTCACAAAATGTGTATAATTTTCGAATATATCAGAACTTTCATCCAGTGGCCCCCTTCTTATAAGGCCACTCCAAATGCAGCCAAAAAGTGGCCTTATAAGAGGGTTGCCTCTCTTGAGGGGGAGAATATAATGGGAATACCATACTTTCTGCACAAGAATGCTGGCCTTCCAAGAGGGGTGGTGGTGAGAGGGCCTTTATAAGAGGAGGACCACTGTACTGGAAAAATGGGGAAGGGGGGGGGGGCTTCAAAGTGCAGGGGTGCTTGAAAGGGGTAACACAATAAGTGAAGCATCCTGTTTTAAGACAGTTGGCCTGTCTGCAGTGACCTTGAATACAGGGCCACTGTGAATACAGAATATGTAAGCACTGATCTGCAATACCATGTTTTCTCTCTATTTTCCCTTCATGTGGCAAATTGACCAAACTATTGCCTGATGAGGATTTGTGTTTATTTTGTGGATCGGGGGGGGGGGGGGGGGGGGGATGTGGTTGGTCACACTTGTTATAAGAATGAGAAGGTTGAATTACTGTAGTGAATGGAGTTCAGCTTTGGCTAGTTTATGTTAGTGTATTGAGAACATGGCCAGGTATGATTGGCTTATTGCCATGGATGACGATAATTTATAAGACAGCTCTCAGAGTCATGCACCCATCTGGGTTGTGGAAATTAGACCCAGTTCAGTTTTAATCTAGTTCCACTTTTTGATCAGTGCAAAAATGATGAATTAAATACCAGTTTGAATGGGACTTCTTTTTAGGCTGGAAAGTTCAAACCATGTCGTAAATTTTTTATTAGCGCAGCGGTCCTTCATCCGTCCACAATTCACAGTGGACATTCTAATGCTAATTCACATTTTTGACTCCTTTTCTGGAACCATCAGCCAGACTCACTTTAAACTAGGTGGCAATGTACCTTGGACGGGTCTTTACCAGGTTTGTTCAAATGGTCACACTCCAGTGATTTTTGGATTTTTTATGATTTTTTTTTGGGGGGGGGGGTCTTTTTTGGGCAAATCTTGAAAAATCTTTTTCTCTAAAAGCGCTCAACTGATTGCTTTGATATCACACAGGGACACTCCTAGAGGCTCTGAGTTCTTAATTTGTTCACCAGGTGGCGCTGCAATTGTCTATTTTTAGCTCTGCTGACCAAAGGTCGCAGAGCTAATGCGACCGCTCATGTCTGTCCGTCCATCTGCTGTGGTAACTCTGGAATCTCATTGCTGTTTTTCTTTGGTTTGATATTTATGCATATGGGTCATGTTTTTCTACATAAGTGTATTATACTAGAGACGTCTGTAAACTTTTGTTCTTTAGCGCGATACCATCCACAGTTTTCAAGTAAGCCCAATATAACTTTTAGGACTTATAGGGTGTATGAAAATCTAGCCCGAGTTCGATATTGGTGGCACCACCTACATTATTATGTAATGTAAGGGTCAAAATGTGAAAATCTTGTGAACACTCTATCATCTTTAATTTTTGGTGGATCTTCACCAAATTTGATGGGATTGTGCGGGAGGTCAAAGTCTAAGTTGTTAATGATACTAGTGGCGCCACCTATAATTTGTCAAATTATGAGCCAAAATGTGTTTTAAGATGTAAAATTCCATGTTTGGAAAAGAAATTGGATTAGACTTGCCAAATTTATATGATATATATAGACCATGGCCAAAGGTAGAATGTTATATGATATCAGTGACCTTGACTTATTTTTGAGAGGTCACCATGCCTGTAAAGTTGAAGAGGTGATTTTGTAATGGCTGGATGAAGCTTGGATATCAATGGCAAAGAAAATTGAGCCTCCAGATCAAAATTGCACTTGATTACATAATACATAAAAGTGTACTTGGTGACCTGCTTTTTGGGTCACTGTAACCCAGTAATTATGGAGTTTGGCACTTGGCCAAGTTTATTGTTTTAGTCAATAACTCGAAAAGTTATTAACCAAATTGAGCAAACAGACTATGGATGTTGGGCGCATATTTTGAACTTAACAATTTTTTAATCTGAGTTGAAGGTCAAGGCCAGTTTGAACATTGGGTCATCTCATGAATGCTCTGCACCCCACAATTCTTAATTCGTAACGTTTAGGAGTTACAAAGTGTATAAAAATCTTTGTCGAGGTCAATGTTGGTGGCACCACCTGTAGTATTATGTAATATACAGGTCAAAATGTGAAAATCTTGTGACTGTGATAATGTCCAAATTTTTCAAGTTAGCCCAATATAACTTTCAGAACTTCTAGGGGATATAAAAATCTAGTTTCTCTTCAGTATTGTGGCGCCACCTACAAGATTATGCAATATAGGGGTCAAAATATGAAAATGTTCTGAACACTGTAGCATCTTTAATTTGTGGCAGATCTTCACCAAATTAGGTGGGATTGTGCGGGAGGTCAAAGTCTAAGTTGGAAATGATACTAGTGTCGCCACCTATAATTTGATGGAAATTATGAGCCATAATGTGTTTTAAGATATAGAATTCCATATCTCGAAAAGTAATTGGATTAGACTTGTAAATTTATATGATATATGGACAATGTCCAAAGCTAGAATCATATTTAATATCAGTGACCTTGATGCCTGTAAAGTTGGAAGAGGTGATACCGGTATTGTCATGGCAGGGTGTAGCTTGGACATCAATGGCAATGTCAGCACAGCACCAGGCTACAGGCTTCTTGTACTACATAATCTAGGTGTCCTTGATCTTCTGTTCCAAGGTCACTGAGGACATAAAGTTAAGGACTCACTCATTGTTGTCTTGGTACATGCAGCAATATCCATCACAGGAATTGCACAAATAAACTATGATTACATGTGGACCGAAGTGCCATCTGGCAGACAAACAAGACATTAAAATCACATAAGCTTTACATGTTCAGAAACCACTTGAGGACTGGCAACTTTGAAATGAACAGGTGCAATATAGCCATAGTGCCAGCAGAGCATTTGGCCCATGGGCCTCTTGTTTAATGATTTTTGTGTGTTTTGGCTATTTTCAACTTCTCCAGAACTGTCACTCTTAAGCTGAGACTTGGTGGATATTTTCCTCGTGGACGGGTCAAACAAAGATTTTAACTAGGTGGCACTGCTGTGGATTCCTGATTTTTAATGATTTTTTTCAATTCAGGTACTTATCAGTAAATGCACCTTTTCTATTGATTACCATGCAAGACAATGGGCATTTTAATGCTAGTTTACATTTTGGACTTCCCTGAAGAAACTGTCATTCAGATTGACTTCAAATTTGGTGGCAATGTACATGTACATTGGGTGGGTCTCTACCAAATTTGTTCAAATGGTCACTCTCCAGTGGTTTTTTATATTTTTTATGACTTTTTTTTTTTTTTTTTTTTTAAGAAAATATTGTTAAAAGTTTTAAGAGGACAGTTTAACATGGAAATAATCTTGTACTGGTTATAACTTCAATAATTTTGGCCAGATTTGTGTCAAACCTGGTAGGGATTGTACCTTTTAAAAGTGTTTACCTATTTGTACAAGTGGTCTGCTTTAGTGATGTTTGGACTTGGACCTCATTCCCAAGGTCACAGGACAACTGACATGAAATTTATTGTTCTCTTGATAACTGGAGATCCGTTTTGAGTCAGGACCTTGATGTTTCAGATGTTAATGTTTTTCTTTCAAGGTCATGCTTAGACAGTACATGAGTGACCTTGACCTCATTTGTGGGATCACAGTGCAACATACATGAATTTTACTCTTCACTGTAACTTGAGAAATACTTGAACTGGGACCTTGATGTTGCACATGTTAGTGTTCTTTGATAAAGGTCAGACTTACTCAGTACATGGGTGACCTTGAACCTTTCTCAAGTTCACAGAACCACAAGTGTGATGAATCTCTAGGTCAGCTGAGCATGGGCTGTGTCTGTTGTTTTAATATCTGATAATGTTTATTTTAAACTTGAAAAGGAAAGAAGAGAAAGCCAGCATAAGGGACAGAGACTGGGGACCAATCCAATCCAGTAGACAGTTTAGTATAAAAACTGATGCACATGTACGTGAAAACTTGGACCAAAACTATGATTACATAACAATACAGGACATTCATATTAGCTGTGGTGCCTCTTTGTGGAAGTGGCTGTATGTATATATCCCTGTATCAAGTTTCGCAAAGCAATATGCTCTTGACAAACTTTCGAAGGTGGATAAAACGAACTGTTTCAAATGTGATGATCATGTTACCCAAACACACAGTGATGATCGTGTGACCCAAACACACAGTGAGTGTGATATACCATGGGGTTATCGAATGGTCGCAATAAGCACATTTTATTCCCATCTATTTTACTAACATCCTTTGCTTTCCCTCAATTGCACCTGTATCAGAGCGGCTCATTGACACTGTTGCCTAGCAACAGAACCAGAGATTAAGCCAGGAGGTTGTCATATGTGTCCCATATTGATTTTCAGTTGGAGAGAAGGGGTTAAGTTTGTTCCAAAGTAGCCTCAGGCTGGTCAAAGCTGGAGCGTGACTGGCCACAAAATGAAAAAAAGTCGCTAAACGTAGGTCTACTTAGTAAAGGGTTTAAAGTGAGACTGTTGTGCCATAAGCATTCTAATGGTCCATCCAATCAGTTAAACTTGCATTTCTTGTAACCATCTTGACATTAAATTTGAATGCTGTAAATTCACTTAATTTTGGTGCATTTTTTTTTATTTTCACATGTTTTGCTGATAGCACAAACCCTACAAAATAAAAACACCACAAAGTAGTATTTTTACAGGTGTGTGATTGGAAGTATGAAGTAAATGTACATGTATTGAAATTAAAACAAGTTAAATGGCTGAAATACAAAAATATTGTAAATTTATACATGTGAAAATAAGTGCATTTACAGTATGTGCAGTGGAAGTAAGTGTGCATACAAGCTAGTGCAACAATGTCAAAGATAAGGTATTTGTATAAAATCACTTCAGGTCTGTGTTCAAAGGTTACAATATCAGAAAATTAAACTGAAGTCAGAAGTGCACAGTCTGGGGAGTGGCATAGAACAGAATGTCCAGCAGGGCGGTTTCTACACAATGCAGTTTGTACACATCTCAGTACAAAGTCCAAGAGCAGGAATCTGGCTGACACATTCTGTGTGAAGTTTTTGAACTTGGATGCAGAGAAGTTACTGTTTTCTCCTAAATCATGATCATATAGTGGAATTTGCTATATAGTGTTGACTGCTGGTATAGCAATATACAGGGCACTTAACCCTTAAGTGCTAATCAGTGCTATAGTTGTTTTCTCATTACCGTTAAACATATAATGGTTAAAAAGATTCAGATTCCTCATGAAGATACCTTTCATTCATATACCAGCAAGCCTGGTCTTAAAGCAAAAAGTAGTCTAAGTCAACAGCTTTCCTCGCGATCGGGACACTGCTTGCAAAGTGTCCGGAGGAAAGCTGTTGACTCAATCTTAAATCAGCACTTTAAGGGTTAAGATAAATGTGGTCCAAAATTTTATGGAATGGAAATCAGTATCTGCTGAATGAGGTGAAAACCTGAATATTTTATTTGCAAATGCAGGTTTATAATGTACTGTTGATTACCATGCCATAATTGATTACATAAAGGTTATCAAAAGAAATCAAACATGTAAGTAAACAATACCAGTTGATATTTGCCCATTCAATGTTGAATCGGATGTTAATAGCATTGTATCCCAAATACAAGTCCATGAAACAAGTTGACATTGTGTTGTCTTATAATTTTCAGATCTTCTGACTTGTCAGTGAGTTCTTCATGTGGCATCACTCTATTTGTATGAAAGTTCAGTTTCTGCATCTGTCCACTATTCACATTCTAAATTTCTGCAGAACAGGGAACCAAATGCTCTTCAAACTTGTTATGGAAGGCTATTAGACCATCTTACTCTCTATGGATACAAGTGAAAGTAATGATAAACGAAACTGAATATGTACAGCATTACAGAATTCAGACTAGGCAAGCTATTCTGTTAAGAGTGGTGTACAGTGTGTAGTTACACATTGGCACATGAGGCAGAAGGGTATAATTACTTTTTACCACTGTAAGTTGTAACTCTTGATTGGAAGACAGCTGGCCACCTTAGTGTCAGACAACCAAACAGTTTATACATGTAGTGGGGTCAGAAGCTTTTTGAACGTCAAGGTTATATCTATATTTGACCCAATTTCTAGAGGTCAGTGCTTAAAACAATGTTACTATTTCAAGGCCCTCAGAATTTTACAGCTTAAGCATCTAAACGTGTTTTAGAAGCCTACAAAAGGTCAAGGTCATATCACCAGACCCATTTCTGAGAGGTTAAAGGTCATCAACCAAGAGCATTTCAGCCCAGTCTTTTGAATGAATGCAGCCAGCCATTTGAATCAATCATCAGTTGAACATCTGCAAGTAATTCCGAAGTGTATCTATATTTGATGGTTATGAGGAACAGGTTCCTGCACAGCCAGGTCCATGAATTCTCCTGAGCCAGCAGAAACCTGTATTTACCTGGCATCTCAACATTCTCAGTCTTGTTTATCATGTAAACATAGCCTCCTATTCAGTATGATGGATCAGCTTCCATCCACAGGCTCTCACCAGGTAGCGTCACCACCTTGATGACAAGATAGTTAAAATGATAATTAGCCACGTGCTAACCATAACACATGAACAGACATGAACCAACACTGTATCAAGTTGGTTAGTCTTCCTAACGTTAAGACAAAAGGTTTTCTGTCCTGCACACACGGTAACGTAGCACATTACCTGGGCCCATATAAGATACCAAGGTAAAAACGAATGCGGCAATCTTGGGTAGTCTCTGAAGAGCCCAGGATGGGCAAAACCAGTCAGACTCTTAAACCGAAGTGTACTGATTTTTAGAAAGTAAAACACGACACGGCACCATAGACGGTCATCTTTGCTGTCATGGCCCTTGTCTAGCTTTTACACATATCTATATTTGACCTGACCTCTTGGGGGGGGGGGGGAGGGGGGGAATCAAAGTGACATTGCCACTTTTAACTCCTGGAATGAATGCAGCCACCTAAATTCTGTGCGAGTCGAGCATCTGGAGTGTGTCTGAAGCCTGTTAAAGGTCAAGGTCATTTCTTTATATTTAACTCATTTTTAGAGGTCCAAGGTCAATTATCTTGATGAAAGTATATATTGACTTTTCAGCAGAAAATGTTGCCTTTTAAAAGCATGATTACCATAAAACTGGAATTAGAAATTACTTTTGATTTCATTTGGGACTGTTACATTTGACTGTGAGGGGCTTGAAAGGTCCTATCAAAGTCCAAGCATAATATTGGCATATATCTGGATATTTTTTTTTTTTTTTTTTTTTTTGTGAAAGCTAGAACTTCTATTATCCCTGTAGTGTACAATAGAAATATCCAGCACTTTAAATGTTATTGACCACAGCAGTACAAATCAACACTTTCCTGCAAACCCCTGTGCTGTGACGGGGCATTGGATGTAAACACACACAATTTACCTGGTTAAATGGTGCCTGTAATTTTTATTTTTAACCCTTGCAGTGCTAATCACTGCTATAGTTGCTTTCTCATTACTGTTAAACATAGAATGGTTAAAAGATTCAAATTCCTCATGAAGATACCTTTCATTCAAATACCAGCAAGCCTAGTTTAAAGCAAAAAATAGTCTTAGTCAACAGCTTTCCTGGAGACAGTTGCAAAGTGTCCCGAGGAACTCAATCTTAAATCAGCACTTTGAGAGGTAATAGTATTTTAGTAAGGGTTAACCCCAAACCAGTATGTTCACCTTCCCAGTATGGAATATAAACCTCTCAAACATAAGTTTGAAAATTAGAGTTATGTGGTAATCAAACCAAAATTTTTGCTACTGTTGAAATTGTGCATGAACACAGACTTGCCCTGCATAGCAACGTAATTGTTACCCCTCAATATAAATATGGAGCAGTTCTGAGTGCACAACGAGAGCCAGGTGGGATGGAAGATGTCGCACACTGATCACCTCTCTTGACCCTTACTCTGTCAAAATTCGTATACATGTATCTGGTAAATGGTGATCTGAGCACCATGGTTATACAATGTACCGCCTCGTCATACATTACTGTGGCAAAAAAAATACCAACTGGAGTTTCATGGAGGATAAGCTTTATATAAAAATCTTCATATGATAAAATGTGTGTTCTATGCCTTTTGCCTGGAAAGAAGAATAAGAAAGCGTGAACATCTGAGGTGAAAGGTGTATATTTATTCCACAAAGTATGTCATTACAACAAAGTAATGTCTGGTGAGGAGACAACCTACTGAAAATAGGCTTTATCAACATGTCAAGTTTTCATTAAAATGTAGAATATAGTTTTTGTTTAAACATAAAGTTTTAATTAAAATGTAGAATATACATGTAGTTTTTGTTTAAACATAAAAAAAGTTTTAATTAAAATGTATTACATATCATTAAAAATGTATAACATAAAAGATCGAGTGATTAATAGTCACAATAAGAAAAAATATCAGTAACCTACTTTAGAATTGCACTTGATGGACAATATAACATATAACAGTTGTCAGTTGTTTCTTTACTGGGCAGCAAATGTTGGTCTGAAGGACCGGAAACATCCAGGTATTTCCAAGGCTACATGCTTTTGGTCCCATGTGTTGCATAATTTCCAAATATTATTTAATCTTGACCAGTAGTATGACCCCATCTTAAAATATCAATAAAATATCTTAACAAATAAGGTACCCGTACTTCATCATACATGTACATGTTACCTTTTAAATTACCTCCATTATGCACTGGCTTACTATATAGAGGTTAGTGAAGCCAACTGTTAAATTGTCAATGTTATTATATGTATAGCTACTCCTTGATCGTGTGTTTCTCTTTATTCTATATTTTTGAAAACAGCATTGTCGTACAACGCCAGCCCACACCAAAAGCACTTTGTGGTGGCTGAAGTAGTATGATGATGGTAAACAATAAACTTCAAAAAATTGACATATGTGTATACATATACCACATAAAACTTTTACATCTCACCAGCAGTATAACAATCCAGCAAAGCTGACCTTAATATCTCATTGGTATTTTTGATGTTGATATTTAAAAGAAATGAACTTTTGCAACTTTAATTAATCATGCTCCTCAACATGCAACAGCATGTGAAAAACACAATGAGTGTTCAATTTTCATATACATGTACAACGACCTTATATATTGTGTTTAAGAGAGACGTTACCATATAATTACACACCTAAAAAGTACTCAAAAGTGTTTGAATAAATCAATATAATATTTATAACACAAGATACATGTATGACTTCAAAGTATCAAAAGTGTAGAAAATGTTAAGAATAAATACACATGTAAAAATAACAGTAGACAAAGAGGACTGTGAACAGTCCGTTGCTCAGCTGATCTAGATACATTCAACCAAAACTAAGTCACAAACTTCAGCTTCGCCTTCCAATAAGCTCACATGAACAACGTAAAGCTAGGTTGAGCCGAACTCAGAATTGATAGCATGTATACATGTAATATTAACTCATACACATGTACTTTACTTGGTGACTTAGTTTAAAAACAGAAATACATATAGTACGTGAATTTATCATTCTGTTGCTGATATTGACCGAGTCAGGGACTGCTGATGCCTCCATAGCAGCCTCCCAGACTGGCTAAAGTTACTGATGTGGGCGCTCGTCAGCCAACAGAATATCAAACCCAGTGACAGCTGCCATGGAGGCAAGGACCGCTGGTGCTATTAGCCAAATGCTAATGTTTTGTCACATCACTAAAGATATTTGCAAATGGTTAATTTATCTTAGTGTGAATTACATGAGTTAGATTGAATACTGTTACAGTAGTGATTACTGTTTTATTTCCCCATTTGGCCAAAAAAATTGAAGGCCTAGGTCTGCTCCTGTGATGACCTAGTTTTATAACATGCCATAAACTAGTTTCCAGAAATTGTAGCATACATGTATGCAATAGCATTGCCTTCCCCACTGAAACATAAAATGTATAACATTTGCTACTGTACACCATTTGAATGAACGTGATGCATATTAAAACTTTGAAAAAATCAGGCCATGGTAGCAATCTCTTCTGTTACAAAACTCCAGCCACCGGGGTTTTTGAAGTTTTACAAGTGTCTCTATATAAACCATGGTCACATTTACTCCTACAGATTGTTACACAATTTCCAAAATTTGTCAACAATTAGGAAGTGAAAGTGACGCCACCTGGTGTATACATTTGAGGTAAACTGAGTAGAATCCAGCAAGTGCTTTGTGAGTAGAAAACGACAAACACAATGATGAAAATAAGATAAAATGGCTCTTCCACTTTTCACGCAAATTAACTCATTCCACACCAGTCCCTAATTTTTCCGTATAGTTACCTAGATTTAAGAAGACAATTGCATATTTAAATTCTTCATGAAAAGAGCTTTCGTTTAAATACCAACATGCCTATAGTCTTAAGTCAGTGGTTCTGGCACAGCCTGGAAAGTCATGCTGCAGTGCCAGAACCACTGACCAAGACCTGTGACCATAGTATGGAATGAGTTAAGGTTCAAAGGACATATGTAAACATGTCCCACGTACTGCTGCTTCAAAACAATTGCAAAGGCAGTTTCAGATTTTTTTAGATCCTGCTAGAAATCCAAAACTTGTGACCATTTAAGCAGACTTGGCAGACTCACCCAAGGCAGGCTTTGAAACAGGTAATGTACGTTAAAACTTGGCCATAGGTTCCCTGAAATTCCAAGAAAGTAACCTGTCAGGTTACCAAAGCGGTTTCTACTCAAAGGAATGTAAACAGACATATACCATATTCATTCTAATAGTAGCACATGCCCTAATAGAAGCACTTTCAATCCAAGTGGTCTAGATTCAAAATCAAGATTTTCCCTGTAATTTAGCAAAGACGACACTTCCAAATGAAAAATTAAATGTCACTGCAGTATATTAATGTTTATCTAACACCTAAATGAACTGTACAGCCTTCAAAACGTTCAAGCAAGAAAAGTACTTATTCCATAGTCCCGTGAAAACACTGCAAGATCTGGCAAATCTTTGCATGCTACTATTAGGATGAATACAGTATATACATGTAATGTTATTGTGTGGAGAACAGAGATAGGGTTGCATGAGATTCATGGCCAGTAATCTGGTTATGTGGGTTGTCATTCTTCACCTACTTCAAGGTCTGTAAGGTACATAGCCATCAACTTTGACAAGAACATGGCAAACAATTTTTGAGAAATCTTACAAAGTGATGTGCTGACAGATGATAGTCAGATGTTGTAGTATTCTGCAAACTCAGAGGACTGACAAGTCAGCTGAGCTAAAATAACTACATATGCACTAAGCAAATGAGAATTTAATAAATTGATACATGAGCAGCCAACATGAAAATGAGATAAATTCTGTACAGGATATCATATGGCATTGCACCTGCAAAGATCTTAATTATAAACATATAATAATGGTATCACAGAGACACTAACAGTACTTGGAAAAGCCGCACAGAGAAATCAGACAGTGACAGTCACGAGGATTGGTCACCCTTTGGGGGTCTGGAACTTCAACTGCATCAACAAAACTGATGGGGAACACAAGCACACAATAATACTGCGGTTTAACTACATGCAGAGAACACATATGCCTCCCCCCCAACTTTCTGATAGCATAATGCCTTTAGTGAAAAAATAAGAGTGACAGGTACAGAACCTCTTTGAAACATCAGAATATTTCCACATTTTTATCAAATTTACACTAGTATGTGTAAATACAGGCCACAAAGTCAGAATGATTTCTGATAAAATCAGGACAGTCTGCAGCAATAAAATTTGAAACTGTGCAACATACATAAAATATATAAGAAGACAAAACACTTGACACAAACCATGTACATTTTGCAATTAAGAAAACTTGACCTTTTTGAAAGACAATGGTGAAATGTCAAACGTCAGAAGTAGGCTAGTTAATTTTAGCTTCAGTGGTCTGTCTTGAGAAACCTCTCCCACACCCAGCCCTCAAAGCCAGTCAAAATCAGCTGGAGGTAAAATGTGATCTGCTTGAATGCTTTTTACTACTTTAACTGTTAATGAAAAAAACAATTTGAATGAGAACCGCTGATCACCAACCACACAATACAACAGAGCATGTTGCCTGTAGGGGGCACTGCTTGGTATCCACCTATTGCAGGCAGAGACACCTGGTGGATAAACAAAACCTGGTCATTTGAACACCGGTTGAAAATGTCATGTGACACAAGAATCAGGTGCTGCCACCATGCAGAATAGTGTATGTGACATGCCTTATCATATTTCTACATTTTGTCCATCAGGATACTGTTGTATCTGCTTAACCCTTTCCCCCTTAAAGCGGCTGGTGGTCAAATGCCGTCTGCTTCAGCGTTTTCAACTGATTTCAACAGCAATGAAAAACAGTTTGAATGAGAGTTGAAGATGAGACCTGTCAAGACAACATGACCCAGGTCAACAGCTTTCCTCAGCATGGGTTGTGCACTTAGTGCCCAACCCATGCTGAGGAAAGCTGTTGATTCAATCTTAATTCAAGGGGGAAAGGGTTAAACTTTCCATTATGGACAGTCACCTTATAAGACCGAGAGGAGGACTTGTCAATGGCTGTAGTACATTTAGGTGTATGAGCATGCAAGCTGACACAATATACACTATATGTTAACACTCAAAAGACTTGGAATGAAAAGAACTTATTACAGCCCAGCAAAATCAATGACACCACATTAGAGATTTGTTACCAGAAGTCATGTCATTTCTGTGTCAACCAGCCTGAGGGTTTCTGCTGGACATAAATTTTAAGGTATGCAGAAGTTTCAAGTTTCAAGGAAATAAAACTTGGTAAGGACAGATCATAGACCTATTGTGAAGCAAGGTCTTGAAGTTCAGGGGATCTGTAGCAACAATTTGGGGTACATGGGCATACCCTCAGGAAAATTTAGGGTACAATATTTTACCCATTTTACCCACTGACAGAAACTCTGTGAACATCATGATATAGGCCTCTACTTACAACATGGACATTAAAAAAAACCAAACAGATACATTAAGAATAAAAATATGGTGATGTAAACATTTTGTAGATCAGACCAGATCAGATTAATCCAAGTTGTTTACTTAACCCTTTCCCCCCTGAAACCGGCAGGTGGACAAATGTCGTCTGCTTCAGTGTTTTCGACTTATTTCAACAGACTGTGACAAACAGATTGACCGAGAATTGTAAATTTAGTTCATAATATTTTCTTATGCTGAGTATCCAGGTTAAATAACTATCCCAAGCACAGTACCATAGACATCATAGTTATCCCATTCACATTAAGTATCATGATGTCATCCATGACTGACGAACTGACCTATCAGAAGTCAAGAAGTGATGAGTGTGTAACAGTATTATGACCTCCCATGCACTTGTTTGGAAAAACTGGACAAACAGCCCAAAAACATGTATCAAGTTATGGTGTGCATTTGGATATGTCAACAAACATTATTTATTACCCTTTTAAGACTATAATTACAGTGCTCAGGTTTCTATACATACTGTGAATTCATGGACATGTAATTTTACTGATTTTAATTTTCGCTTATTTTTCTGATGCTTCAAAGCCACTAAGATAAGATCCCGGTGAGACAGATTTTTGACACAGCACAGATAGGAATCATAACAAAAATAGTTGAATTTAAAGTTTCTGGGCATCTGTTGTCTTTTAAATTTGGTTGACCGTGAACTGCCAAAGTTTTACAGAAGGCTTGTCTGCGAAGCAGGCCTTCTACCTCCAGCGTAAACATCAGAATATTACAAAAAAATAAAAAGTCTGCTTCACAGGCAAAGAGAAGGCAAAAAATAGCCCAAAGTGACCATGAACAGATAGTGCGAGAGGCACTTTGAACATACACAAGGCCTACTGGAAAATAAACCAGGCCTATTGGAAAACAGAACCCTGAAGCTTTCTGATTCTAATTATGATTTTGTAGCTGTAATTGTACTTTTTGTTAAATTATATTGGAAGCTGTATCTCTGATTAAGTAATTATTTCTACAGTATTGAAGAGATGTATAAACATTTTGTGGTCACAGTTTGATGTGGCTGCAGGTCCAGTCAACTTTGACGTGCCTCTATGGTGCTTTTTTGTTTCAATTTGTATACTTTTCATGTTTTGACCATGGAAGAGTGGATCTTAAGCCATCAACCTTCGGCACCTGTCACCTGACAAAAAACAAGACATGCATGTTTCTACGTGGTCACACCTCCATTGCTAAATAAGGATAATTCAGTAGGGGTAGCAATATTAATACCATGATCAACATGGCCTACTACATAAGGGACCATTACAAAGCACTTTATATCGCAGTATCCCACAATCAGGGACTAAAGTCCCCAAGCATAACGGAATACTGGAAAACGTTTTCATGTTTTGACCACTGAACAAAAGACTTTTGTATTTCAGATTTTCACCATGATAGAAAAAGTGATTAAAACTGTCAACTGGAGGTTTGTTCCTGCAGCCAGTTGCAGCTGATTCCACTGCATCCACAGCGTGGGCTCCATGTTGTGCCAGCAGCCAGGTTATGCCATTGCCACAAACTGCTCACTGCTCGTATCAATCTTTCTAACAGCTCACTCAAGGCTCAATACAACACACACAATATTAACTCATTTCATACCAGTCCCTAATATTTATGTATATTTACCAAGATTTAAGACAACAATTGCATATTTAAATTCTTCATGAAGAGAGCTTTCGTTTAAGTACCAACATGCCTATCGTCTTAAGTCAGTGGTTCTGGCACTGCCTGTCACTATAGTATGGAATGAGTTAATGTCCTCACACAAAGTATGGGGTTCACACCTGTCAATCACAGAGGACACACAGGCATATCACTGTCACAAAATTAGTGTCTTTTAGAGAAATTCAAGTTTAAAAATACCAAAGTCATACTCATCTAATGTTTCCTAAATTAGATATAAGAAAAAGGGTACACTTGATCATCATACTGGCTAGCACTCACAGGTTCTTGCGAAGCCTAACGAACACCTGAAACAATGTCAAGCATGCAAATCAAGTGCCTGGTAGTCTTCATTTTTTACAGTGACTCATAACCAAGTTCACTGGACATTTCCATCTGCCTATACCTAGTATTGATTATTTCCAAAATATTAGTAATATCCCATTTGCCCCCGCAGACAGGTGCCCATATCTTGACAGGCGAGACTATTGCTACTCAGACAACCACTTATGCAGTTGTGGTGGGAAATTAATATGCATGCAGATCCTGGAGAGACAACGAGTCCTGCTCAAGCAAACTTTCCAGATCCAACTGACATAAACTCTGAGCAAAGTCTACAAGCCTGACAGGCGATCATCGGGAAAATTTTTTACCTGTTGCAGCTTGACAGAAATTAATATGCATGCCTCAGATTGCCGTGAGGTCACTGGGTCAATGATACCATCATGCTGCATTGTGGGATTGATTTGGCTTATCACTTCTCAGCTTCTTTGCTTTTCTTGTCCGCAGCGTCTTTTAGAAGTTTTTCAATTTCCTCAATCTGCTTCAGCATTTTCTCTGCACGTTTCATATTTTCTTCCCTTTGCTGTGCCACAGCCTGCTTGGCTTGTTCCTGTTGTGCTTTTTCCTTGTCATCTGTAACACAACATCAAACAAGAATAAAGTAAAAACTCCTGGCTCAACATCTGATTGCACCCACCAAGCCAATTTTGATCTCAGTCAAATTAATAACAAGTACTTGTCTAGTTGCACAACCAATTTTTTAACGCAAAACCCCAATTTTGATCGTAAACAAAAATTTTGTGACATGCTTACAAACCATGCTTATTTAGCAGATATGGGGCTTATTGACAAGGAATGTGGAAAGGTGACAATACTCAATTAGAATAACAGTTTTAAAGTCTGAGTGCCAGTGTACTGTTCAGGTACAATGCCTTGCGTTGTCAAGCAACCTGGGGTCCAAACAATCAAATAATCCACTGCAAAAACAATGTCTTTTTTGGAGTTCTCAAACAACAGAGATCTAAGGCAGAAACGTGCCCAATGTTAGAAGCTGGGCACAACGTCAGTGTCACTGCCAGGTTTCATGGCTGGGATTGCAACACAGATGGGAATTCAGTCACTGACACCCATTCAATAGGCCTCCAAACTCAGGTATAGTTCTTACGATTTTGAACTATCTAGGAATCCGAACAGCAAATGATCAAAGCAGAGCAATGTAAGAAGCCAGTCACAATTTTAACATTACATGTAATACGGACAGTAACCCTCCAACCCCCACCACCACCGATTTAGTACATGAACATCAAAAATGCAAATTTAAATTTTTTTTATGGCCTGTGCCAGCAAACATAGAGCTAACCTGGGACTGAAGCCTTCTAGCTTGCAGAGTAAATGCAAAAGACAGATTTGACATTGAAATTGGCCGGGTAACCTTTCCCGACCCACTTTTATTGTCCTATGGACAAAATATCAACTTAATGCCAAACTGTCTACGCTGGGGTTGCATGGAGGCAGCACCCAGCCTATTTGGCTGGACTACATTGCATCTGCTCTGCAAAGGCAAAGGGGCAAACCACCTGCCCCTTCAGCTGAGGTCGAGCTCAACACTGTAAACAATAGTCATCAGGGCGGCAGGCAGGGAAAGGGGATGGAAACAGGGCTGACCAGCAGGGTAAACCATGTGTGAAATTGCACCACCGCAGACTTTTACGAAAAACTTGCGACTGGCAAATGTGTCTGGACACCAGTAGTGTACAGACTGGAATGGTGCAGAGGATTGAAATCTGCACAAAATCCACTGTGGCCAGAAAGACAGCATCAGCCAATGAGGCCTACCTTGCAGACCCGTGTTGGAGCAGCCTCAGCCAATCATAGCCTGACACTCATGTGCATGGAGTGTGCTGGGGCGGTCAGGCCAGGACCTGGCTATGTAATACCACGTGACCTCCTGCAACCATACCTTCACGGGTAGTGCAGGGCATAAATTCTGCTATTGTTATAGCCGTTTCCTTTATGGCCTGTTCCAGCAAACATAGAGCTAACCTGGGACTCACTACGTGTTTGTAGTTGCACCCTTGGCAGTCTTGCCCCCTGTTAAATTTGATACAGAAGCCTTCTGGCATTTGGGTCCTGTTCCGCTTGCCGTGAAAGGGTTGCTTATTTAAGTTTGAACCATAAGCCTGAGAGCTGTTGAGTCTCTTGACGCTCCCCCTAGAGGCTGCAAAATTCAGGGCCACATGATCTATGTGATCCCAGTCTAGCTGCTCCCGAGCCATTTGAATGACAGAAGATAACGTCATAGAACCTTCAGTCTCCTCCCTCATGAGCAATGGTGTGAATAAGGTTGCTACATTTCACTTAACTGGATGCGGCATTTGGTTCTTTTACAAGGGCAATGGACATGAACAGATGGAAGGCATCTGTCCACTCATTGGGTGACAATAGATTTTTCTTAGATTGTCGCCAAACAAGCAGGGGAATGTCATCTCCATTATCGAAAGTGCCAAGGCGAACATTGCGTTCGTCTTTGTTCAATAACAAGGCAAAGTCTACAAATTCCCCTGCCCAGTTTTTTGTCTGTAACTTCATGCTGACCTATGCATATATTGCCTTGGTAGCGTAGAATTGCCTTCACGTTTCTGAAACTAAAGGTATGGTCAACCTGTCTGCAGCATCTGTAGCTGACATCTCCACAGCTTGTTTGGTTGACATTACATGAATGTTGTTACCCTGCAGGTCATCATATACTAAGGGTGTGTGCGTCACATTACCTATGCTCCCTTGCGGGACTTGTAACGCATTTAGCGCTTTAAGTGCCTCTTGAACTTCCCGTTGAATGCCCTCTCTGACCCGCCCCGCAAGGGCTGGGGCCAAGGTAGAATGCTTAGCTGGTGGTGGATGGGCTGGTTCTGCTGACATATCGGGCCTGGCCCCCAGCAGCCGTTGGGGCAGCCATGTTGCGCGTTGAGAGGGTCTCTGCGTGGAGGTGGAGCCTTGAACTTTACTACGTGGCATGGTGACTGCAAAATATATGTGGACGCCAACTGGTAATATTTACATTCTGAGTTTTTGTTAGCATTGAAAGAATAGGGACAAATGTTGTTTTCATCAGTCGATGGTAACATCGTGTACAGCACGGCACTTGCCAGCGTCTACTTAACAAGCGGCTGGCCACACCCATCGCTCATCCCACTGATAAACAAAGGGTCCTTCGCAGTGACTATCAAAACTTTTACCCACAAATATTCATGACAAATTTAATTCTAGTATTAATATTATTATGAATATATATATAAAAAATGAAGTCTGTCCTCTGTTGTTGTCATTGGCATGTAACAGCAGGGTTGTTGGTAGGCATTTTTTCCATGACGCGACGTCATGGAAAATGCCTACCAACAACCCCGCTGTTACATGCCAATGACAACAACAGAGACAGACTTCATTTTTATAATGAAACAGACCAAATGCAATAAATCTTAAAAGTCTCTGCCTGCACAGAAACACTTATGTGTCATTATGTTGTTGATATGCCCAGATCATGAACATCACTGCTGAATTAACCAGAGCAGCCGAAACGTATTATTATATACTTTTCTTCCAAATTGATCAAGCCCCATTGCCATGCATAGAAAACCTGTGTGAGTGCCTGTTTTTCTGAGACTAATTGCACACAGTGGGGTATCAATGATTAACAATCCAAAGTACATCTGAGAGATGTCTGGCAAAAATGTGTGCCTGAAAACACCACTTTAAACAATATCCTGACCTAACTTTCCATAGGCTGCTACGTATGCAGCTGGTATTACCAACCCCAAGCTTTTAGCACTAGTAACAAGATCCACACCCCTAACAGGGGTTCACAGGGCTCCCAAGATCCTTAGCCACTACAGTACAGGCTTCGGGGAAGGGAAGAATGATTCCCACATGTGTAAGCCTTTACTGTGACCCAATGTTCTAAAGTGTGGGGCCCCCCCCCCCCCATGGGCTTTCACTAAGACCTTGACACAATTGGGGAGCTGGCACCATGGTAAGAACGGGGGTCGGAGCATGGAGGCACTGAGAAAAGGAGATCGTAACCCTAACCAAACATTTACCATGCACCGAAGATAGCAAGCACAGGTCCCTGGGCATCATGCCCTTCCCTGGATGTGCCTAGAAATGATCAGAATATCGTAGTATCTCCCACTAGTCACTAGAAAACATGGGTACCCATAACATGTGAGCGTGACCTGATTGTGACCGACCTGGCATTTGCCAGAATAGGCTGTTGCCAAGATTACTTGTGACGCCTGTCAGCCACCGAGGAGTGCACATATGCTATGGAAAGACGTGTGAGGCTACAAACGAGTGCACGAGAAGTAGGGTTGGCAATAAATATGAAAATTCAAATTAAAATTGAGTGCCCGAAGACCAAGTGCTTTGACCAACAACCATTGTTTACAACTGGCCAAGTCATGTGACTGGCAATGGGTTGATAACGAGGCCACTCCACTTTGAATGCATGATGGCGGACAAATACATCTTACTTGTTACTAAACTTCAGGCCCTTGGCACTGGGTATGATTGCACCCCGGACCTCCCACCAGTACTTTGGCATGCCAGTGTCTTGGCTCAAGTGTACTCTATCTCAATCGAACACTTCTTTGGGCCTGTAAGCTAGGCCAGGATGATCCCAAGACACAATGACCTGGTCCTTTCCCGTAGGCATGCCCGAGTTGTCCATGCAGCAAGGAATGCGTTCATCTCTGCTCGTCTGCAACTGTATTCCTCAAGGAAAATGTACCTTGGCTGAATGCAGCGAAATGCATCCAGTATGACCACTCTGTGGATGAAGCCCAAGCCCAAAAGAGTTTCTATGAGGGGGTTATATGCTTCCTGACCTTAGTGGTTACACAGGCAATTCCCAGCAACTTGAAGGACTACCACGCCGGGTTTGAAACAGCAAACAATGGAGTTCACTGGCAGCACGTCACGATACAGGATGTGAAGGGTTGATGACCCACCTCGACCTTGCCATCGTATCTCTAACTGAGTCAGTTCCATGTCGATTCTTGGCTTGCCCCTGCCGAATTAATGCAGCCTCAAGTTGGTGCACGAAGCTGTGACCTAGCACTAACACCTGTGGTTTGGAAGTTGCAGGACGCATGTTGAACCTGGTCATTGAGTCAAACAATGTTCACAACACTTACTTCCTCTCAAGAAGCGCTGACCAGAAGGGTAAACGATGTGCAAAATTGCACCACCGTAGACTTTTACGAAGAACTTGCGACTTGCAAATGCATCTCGACACCAGCAGCAGTGTCGAGACTGGAATGGCGCAGAGGATTGAAATCCGCGCGAAATCCACTGCAGCCAGAAAGACGGCCTCAGCCAAGGAGTGCTACCTTGCAGTCCCGTGTTGTAGCTGCCACAGTCAATCACAGCCTGACGCTCACATGCAAGGAGATGTGTGTTTGGGCAGTTGGGCCAGGACCTGGTTACGTAATATCACGACCTCCTGCAACCCTAACCTAATGACTAGCCCAGAGCATAAATTCTCCTATTGTAATAGCTGTTTCCTTTTTTTCTTTCTTTTTGTTTGGGGGGTGGGTGTGGGGGGGGGTGGGGGTGGGGGACCTGCATCAACATAATTTTCAAAGAAAACAAAATCTAGTGGTCTGGCATTTCTCTTTTGAACATGTCAGTTTACTTTCTTGATGTTCTTCAGGTCAAGCTATTTACTTGTAAACACAGTGATTTTTCTGAGCAGTAGATTTATGGAGGTTTGCCAGTGCCACCTACTGGCCTTTTGCTTACATCCATAGCACAATATAGTTATACTGTGTTGTGTCTGTATGTCTGGCCTGTTGCTTCCAGGCCAATAATTCACCACATCTGCCGAAGGAAAAAATAAAAAGCAGTACTATTGATTTTTGGATGCCACTTTTGCCAGCCTTTTCTAAATATTTGGCACCTTTCTAATGTGTAATGTAAGGCATGTGCATGTGTGGTCTTAAGATTTCACAGAGCAAAACAAAAACAAAAACAAAAAAAAAAACATCTGGACCTTTATCACTTACCAAATCATGGTTGGTAATTATTTTGCCAATTTACATTTATGATAGATAGCTGTCGTGGCAATTTACACAATTCATCAAATTTCCCCGAGGAAGGATACTTGCTCTCAAAAAGCATGGACAAGTGCCCTGGAACATTTATATCCTCTATTCTACATGCATCCCCCCTGCCCCCCCCCCCAAAAAAAATAGGGGATTAAAAACTCTATATATGGTTCAAAATTGGGGGTTTAAATGCTATATTTTCATCAAAAAATTAGACCTGTCACATATGATTTGAAAATTGGGTTCTCCCCACCCCCACCCTTGTCAAAATGACTGGCCCCTAATTGTTCCTAAAAGCCTCACAAAAACTTCAAAAATAGATCTGTGGTTTCTTATGTGCTCAAGCGAAAGAGTTACCTCCAATGACCACTAGGAGGGTGTCCCCGTATCACCTTATGCCCTTGTCCCACTGGTCACTCCTTTTCAACTAAACTTAAAATGTGAAGCTTAAGTTGTGATTTGACGAATACTCAAATTTAACATTGGCAACTGCTTCACAACAAATGTAAAACTTGGTATTATCCACTTACCAATTAGAGATCATTTCATTTGGGCAACATTTCAATTTGGAAACCACTTGCTGTAAGGGAAATATATTTCTCCCATAATGGCGCCTATCAGGGGTCAATACAGGGGTGGATTACAGCTATGTGTCACTGTATGTAGTACCCATTCCAACTATGGCATTTCCTGTAGCACCCTTTCTTTACAATGTACAGATCCCCACCCCCACCCCCAGTCTATAATAACTCATGGTAATCTTACTGCATCTTACACTCGGAGCAGATTTAGCTCATCAAGTTTATTTGATGGTATGTTTGCTGGTGCCCATATTGCAGACAATGTGAGCATTCATGTGCATATCAGCATACCAGGACTTCCCGCTGATCGTGGAAATGCAACTGAGTGAACAGGCTTCTGCCTGAAGTTGTGGCGGATTTGTTTATTGACATTTTATATTCATGCGCCCCAATGTAGAACACAAAGCATCGCAATCAAAATTGTTTTTTAGTGTTAAAATCATTGTACTTGTGTTATTTTATCTTAAAATTGAATTATAATTTAGCAATGAATCATTATGGGAGAAGTACTAATAACTACTGCAGCCTGTTTACTGTCTGAATTCAATGCTTCTTGGTTGCAGAAGGCACTCGCCACAAGAGGTTTGCGCTTTCTGAAACTAAGAAGCATTTTATTCTGGCAGTAAACTTCTGCAATGGTGGTTTGTCTATTTATAATATACATGTACAGCAACCCAGGTACAATCAGGGCGGCCATTTCTAATCAATAAGGAATGGATGTCAGCACAGGAAAATGTAATACATGCATTACTTTATTACAAAGTTAGGAAGGAAAATATTGAAAATTTTCAAAGCTCTTTTAAAATTACTTGGTCCATACATGAGGAACAGAAGATTTCAACTTCATCAAATGCCTTAACTCATTCCACCCTGATAGAAGACCGAGTCAACAGCTTTCCTTGGCATACTCTGGGTACATTGTGCCCAGAGTGTGCCAAGGAAAGCTGTTGGCCACGGGCATATGATTTGGAATGATCTTCCATGCAAGTTTCATCCAAAATTTTGAAAAATAATCCCTAAATTACATGTAGTAAATACAATTAGCAGACAACAGTTAGATATTAGCGGAAAAAAGCATCATTAGGCTGGAATGAGTTAAAGACTTACTTGGGAAACAAAAAGGATTGCAATTTTAACACAATAATCACATAATTTTTTAAAATAAAATTCCCAAAATATTGAAGTACATTAGTACCAGCTCTAAAGACCACCTTTTGTGACATACTGTATTAGATTTTAAAGACCAGTTTCTCAAGACACTGGACTCTTTATCTTTTTAATTAATTTACCTGCAGTGAATTTAGATCACGTTATATATGTGAACACATTTTCTAGCATGAGAAGCGGTCTAAAATAGCTGATACAATGGTATTATCAACACAATCTTACTTTTGTTTTGTTTTGAACTCCTATTGCATGTGCGAAGTGTGCCTGTGGTAACACGACTAATACCAAAAATACTGAAAGGATCAGACAGCACTTGCGTGGCTTTGACTGTATTAACATGTAGCACACTGACAGCTATCAGCATGAAGAACAGGCTGTGTAATAGACGTAAACTTGACTTACATGGACCACACTGAAAATTATGACAAATAAAAACTGAGCTTCTAACCTTCAGAATCAAAATCATCATCATCATCATCAAAATCATCATCATCATCATCTTCATCATCTTCATCATCCTCTTCCTCTTCCTCTGAAGCAGGATAAGAGTCGGCTTCTTCTTCGTCTGTATCTGGGTCATCTGGCTCCGTGCTGTACTCCTTTGGATCTCCAGCATCAATAACACAGTTAATGCCTGAATAACAGTTTGCGGAAAAACCCTAAATTGTAGTTCCATGTAGCATTATCACTCTTGTTTATTCCTGAATTCTCCTCACAAGCATCCGGATTTAAAAACATCGTCTACTTCAATGTTGTCGCTGTGTTTTATCATGCTTTTTGCCACGTGAAACATTTTAAATGAGAATTAAGCATGGAGTTTACAGCCATGGCACTCCCCAGACCAGTAGCTATACCCTGTGTATGGGCTGGGATATTTACAATTTACAGCTTGCACCAAAGAAAGTAGTCCACTCTATCTTATTACACCCCATGCTGAAGAAAGTAGTCAACTGTCTTATTATACACCCCATGCTGAAGAAAGTAGTTCACTGTCTTATTATACACCCCATGCTGAAGAAAGTAGTTCACTGTCTTATTATTGCAGCCCATACTGAAGAAAGTAGTCCACTGTCTTATTATTGCAGCCCATACTGAAGAAAGTAGTCCACTGCCTTATTACATCCTATACCAAAGAATGTAGTCTAGCCTTACCTAGTACACCCCATGCTGAAGAAACCAGTCCACAGCCTTATTATACCCCATACCAAAGAAAGTAGTTCACTGTCTTATTACTACACCACATGCTGAAGAAAGTAATCCAGTCAGTCTTCGTACAAGGTGAAAAGAGACTGTCTTGTAATTTGATTTTCTCAGACTTTTTCTTACACTCACGAGAATGTCATTGTGCTAAGCATATTGAAAAATAATCATGTTTAACTTGTGATTGTAAAATGGCTTTAACAGAGAAGTGTTAATGTACAATGTATATCATAAATGTACTTTTTTTGTGTGTATGTTAAATTTCTCAGGCACAGTGGTACCTCCTTCCTCTCAAAGACTGCATATCTTTTGAATTTAACTTATTCCATACTACGGTGACAGGAGTTGGTTAGTGGTTATAGCACTGCCTGGCAGGTCATGCTGCAGCATGACTTGCCAGGCAGTGCCTGAACCACTGAACATGGTACCTGAATGAAAGCTGTTTTCATCAAAAATTTAAATATGCAATTGTCGTTTTAAATCTACCTAAAATAATAAAACAACAGGAGTGTAAGTGCCTGGCCGTAAATTCCATCTGCATGGCACGAGCGTACCCATGGAGTGGAGGGATACACAAGATGCATCCAACCACAGACGGTCCATCCAGTATATCCTTCCGCTCCATGGGTACAAGAGTCCCATGCAGAATTTACAGCCAGGTAATTATTTCAAGAGTATTGTTTTATTTTTATCCCTTGTATGTGTAGTCCAAAGTATTCTCTACCATTTCATATAAAAAAAATTGATAATGTAGTGTCGAAACAGCGATCAACACCAAATACCGGAGCAGACAATAAATCAACATCCTAGGTGTGCACGCATGAAAAAGTGGTCAGCGCGAAAGTAGGGCATGTACACAACCGTTCTACATGGGCCTGTGGATCTGCAATAAATTCTACATGGTGCAGAACGGCCCGTCCGTTATTACTCTGGACTACACATACATGGGATAAGTATACGGAAAAATCAGGGACTGGTATGGAATGAGTTAAGACCACACTTTGAAGATCCTTCCTTATGTTTGTGTACAATTGACCTGCCTGCATTATTAGAGCACTCTCTGCTGGCAGTAGACGGAGTACGCGTCCCCCACACCAGGAACTACCAGTGATCCAGTATGTAACAATTCACAGATGAACACTTTTAGTGCCCCTTGTTTTACTGAGTCAATAGCTTTCCTCGGCACACCTCTCACGCATTGCACTCAAAGCGTACCAAGGAAAGCTGTTGACTTGGCCTACTATATTCTGTGTTACTTCAGGCATGCTAGTACTTGAATGAAAGGTCTGGCCTTTGTACAAGGAACATGAATCTAGTGCCTTTTTTAATAATTCAGAGCCGAGCAGTTTGTGTTTAAAAGGAAGTTAGACTTAAGTTGGAGTAAGCAGTAAAAGAGTTCAGTTAGAATTTTAAAACATTATCTTTGAGAATTTTTGTTACATCTTTCAAGGATTTTATTTCAACCCCCCCCCCCAAAAAAAAAAAACATTCAGGAAATTTACATGCACAATTGCCTAACTTGCAACATTCCAAGGAAATGGTTACTCTCTTAAAGTAATGTTACATGTCACCAATATTGCACATGTTGAACGGAGTTTATGATGGACATAATCCATTCCCCAAAAGAGTACAATATTTACTTACGCTCTCCTTCGAACAGCACAGGTACATCAGATGGTTGCTGATACGGCTTTCTCCCTTCTCCCTGCAGTCTCAATCTCAGTACATTTCCCTTTTCCTCATCCCAAAAGACAGCCATATCTCCTGTGTCCACCAAAACTGTTCTAGGCCACTGCAGCACACAATGAAAGTTTTGTACCAAAATTCATACTCATAATGTGCACATTCAAAGTGTCCAGAAAACTGTCTTTTTTTTTTTTTTTTTTTTCATTTGGGCACTAATATGTTAAGTGCAGGGTTCCAAATAAGCACCGGTCAGCCAGTCAAATGTTGGTCAATGTTGCAGTCAGCTAGTGAGTGTTATCGCTACGATGGTGCATTTCAAACTAAGGACCCTCAATTTAAATTAAAAATAGTCAGAAAACTGGTCTTTGAATTGTATTCGTTTTGGCCAGTAAGCAAAAATCTTGAATTTGAGCACTCATATGACAATGGATTTCAATATTCAGTTGCATTCCTAACCCCTTTATCCCAAGCTGAAAAAGAGGGACTCATTCCATGAATTAGTAGCACATGGGACTTAAGTGTCAAATCATAATTGTACACATGTTGCTAGTATTATGGTCTGCAAGACATTTATTTGGTTGCACCACTGCAAAGTTATTTCTCTATTTCCTAAACAAGTCTTAATCTAATTTCTGGGCAAAGAAATGGTTGTTTGTCCAACCAAGTTTTTTCTAAAAGGGTCACAATGTTAGTATAATTTCATAATATTTTGATCACAACATTTCCAAAAAAGTACACTTTGTATGGGTTTCTGTAAATAGTTTCATTTTATGAAGCAACAAAAATGATAGTTGACAAACTCAACTTGGGCACAGCTAGATCATCTTTAAAGGTCTGCCTATGAAGAATATGAATTTGTAATCCTTGTTTTCAATGTAATTACATATGCATAGCAAGAAATGAAATGAAATGAAGGCAGTGCTTACACTGGATTCTGCCTTAAATGAAGCCAGTAATGACCAGTCCTCCACATTCCACAGTTTGACTGCTACATCCTCGTCTACATCTGAAATGCTGAGGTATCGTTTCTGGTCTGGTGACACAATAACCTTTGAGATGTCGTGTTGATGTGCAAAGGTTGAAGACAGGAGCATGCCTGTAAGGTCAAAGTTGAAAGAAAAGTTGATAATTGTGGTAGATTGTCTTTGAGGTCTATAAGCAGGCAATATCACGATCCACAGTCTGCTTGAGGCACCTGAGCCTTTTCCCCCTTAAACCGCGCAAAACCGGATGGGGGTCAAATGTCGTGTGCTTCAGTGTTTCAACTAATTTCAACAGTAAAATAAAATAATTTGTCTCAGAATTGCAGACGAGATATATCAAGATCACTTGCCCCATGCCAAGGAAAGCTGTTGACTCAGTCTTAATTCAAGGGGAAAAAGCTAAGATTCTGCAAAGCAACTACATGTATAACTGTTGTTCCAACCGATTGGATAACACTCCCCCCACCCCCCAAACCACATGCATGGCTCCTGTGACACTGAGGTCAAGGTCCCAAAAATGTCAACAGGTCAAGAAATAATGTTGAGGCACAATTGAGGTAATTTTGAGCTTGACGTGTCTCGTGAGTTATGAGATATTTCACTCGCAAGGATTGACTACAATCAGGGCTGTTGAACAAGTCGAAACACTCCTTTTTTCAGGGGTGGGGTGGGGTGAGGGCTGGGGGTGAAGGGGGAGGAGAGTGTAATAAGACTCACTCTAATTTCTTTTCAGCATTCTCAGTTATAAATGAGTAGGATATTATTCTAAACCCATCCATGGTCAGGTTAACACTGAGTCAACAGCTATCCTTGGGGCAAATTGGGCACATTGCACCCACCTTGCCCCAAGGGAAGCTATTGTAGGGTGTATGAAATGTCTTGCACACAAATCTCAGTAAAAATTCTCTAGGGATGAGAGATTTAAGTACATGTAAAGCATTAAGGCAGACTGCACAAATTTTGTAATTTGAGCAGGACTTTTGGCTAGGACAAACAAAAAAAAAGCAGAAAACATTGATGTCTTCAGACAATTACTTCCTTATAACTTTTAATGACACAGTTACATGTCGACACAGCGGTGGTAATGTCCTCCACGTTTGTTATCTGTTCAAACATTCACAGACACACGATTAGATATAAAACTGACTTAAGGGGAAAGGTTAGGGTTTTTACCTGTCCGATAATCCCACACTCTGATAAATCCATCGTCACATCCAATGATAACACTGGAGTCCCCCAGCTGGCTAAAACAAAGCATCATGACAGACTTTGTATTGTTTCCAGCTGCTGTCAGCTTCTTCTGTGCTTCGGCATCCACCAGATGTTGAACAACCTTTCCTGATAAGAGGGAAAATACATGTACAGGTGCAATGTATTGTTCAAGCTGGTATCAAGAACAAAGTACAGCTGCTGTGTGAACAGTCCATCCTCAGCTGACCTTGACATTCAACCCAAAGTGTGCTGCACCCTGGTCTGGGGGTACCCACAAGTGTTCCTGTGCAAATGCAAAGCAATTGGCCCAGTTGTTACAGACAGCAGAGATTTTGCAAGATCTCGCCAAAGATGAACAAAAAATTAGTTAAATCCAAAAATCACTCGGGCGTCACCATGTGACTAAGCTTAGTAGGGACTAAATCAAGGTACATCCCCACATTGATACTCTGCATGCCAATGCACTTACGTGTTTTCTATCCTTCCTGAGTATCTGGGAGGCTCCCATAATTTTATGCTTAAATTCTTGAAGACTTGTACATTTTTTAACAATTTTCAGCCACCTCCCTTAGTTTCATCAGTATTTTCCTTCCATCTTTTAAATCAATTTATCAATCTCCCTGAATTTTACTTTTTATCTCCCTTCTTTTAAGTTTGACAGGTTAGTGACACCGCACTCTGCAACTATATATCAGAGCAAAATGTTCGGTACATTTTAACAAATCTGATCATCACACACTTTCACACTTTTAACAAAACAAGGAAAATGCATTAGCCCAGCGGGTAAGGAAGGAGCTATTGTCATACTCAAAACCCTCGACTATACGCAGAAGGGTGTTCATCAACTGTCTGGCCAGTTTGTGTAAAAAGGAGTGGACAAGGATTTCACCTGATCTTTTAACAAATTCCACCCTGATAGAAGACCAAGTCAACAGCTTTCCTTGGCGCGCTCTTGGCACAATGTGCCCAGAGCGTGCCAAGGAAAGCTGTTAACCATGGGCATATAATTTGGAATGATCTTCCATGCAAGTTTCATCCAAAATTTTGAAAAATAATCCCTAAATTATTAAAATACAATTAGCAGACGACATTTAGATATTAGCAGAAAAAAGCGTCATTAGGGTGGAATGAGTTAATAATTTTCATCCAGAGGATCCCCCAAGATCCCTGTTGCTTGTGATGTGCTCTCAAAGAGGGCCCTCAAAAGAAAGCAAAAGTAAGTCTGGGGTACGCTTACGCAGCAATAATGACATCAATTCTTTTATCACTAACATGCATAAGAATGAACACTTATTGTCCACAGAGAAAAACTCTGGCCACTTTTCACCCATGCACTCCAGTATTTATTACCCAATAAGATATATGAGCAAAACAATCTGGGAAGACCCACAGTCTCTGCAGTTCATAGTCCCACAGAAAAAAATGTCAGCTTTTGTAGACTCCCATCTGAAACCTCAAGTTATGGTCATTGATCCTGCTTAGCATAATGTAACATCCAAGATATTACCACAAATTTTCTTAACAAATTGTCCTAAGTCACGATATCGGACCCCAACACTTATACTATGATAGATGTCAAGTCCCTATACACAAATATCCCACATCAGGAGGGCATTGCTGCAGCCAGGAAAGCTAATCTCTGTAGCAGATAGTTTCACCCTCCATACATATGGTTATTACACTGTGCTTATATTTATACAGTAGTCCCTCCTTTGAGAGACCGCCCCTAGCGCCACCCAAAAGGCGGTCACATCAAGCAGGTGGTCCCTCAAAGGAGGTATAAATAACATGAAAAGTACTACAGAAAGACCTGACAACTGTGGTCTCTCAAAGGAGGTGGTCTCCCAAAGGAGTGGTCTTTCAAAGGAGGGACTACTGTATAAGGAAAATAAGATACACAGGAGCGGGCGATGAGACTATAGACACTATACGCATCCGCTACTGCGGGGGGGAGGGGGGGGGGGATAATCAGAAAATCAATGAAAATCGTTGGAACAAAGTTGGCTGAGACCTATTCAAGGTATTTCCCACCCAGTTTGACCTGGGCCTGACCAATGATTTGGAGAAGCCCAAAATGTAATTGTACACAGACAAAATAAATGGATGGTCAGAAAATGAACGACCAATCATCCCATAACCTCAGATGACAGAAAAGTCAGCTGAGGTGAAAATACTATTACCCACATGATATCATGAGGTATTCCTATGAGCATTTTATATGCCACTGGTCAAGTGATTTAAGTGAAAGCTGTTTATGGATTTTCCACTGAAAAGGGCTTTTTTTTTTAACTCAAAAGACTACTAAAGTACGAATTAAAGAACAACTTATTACAAACCCAACCAAGATATCTCCACATCAAGTCATGAGAATCCAGTGACAGGTTTTGAAAAGTCAAAATTATATTTGCCAGCAGATGATCTACAAGCTTCTCTGATTGAACGATATTAAATTGACCAAGAAAAAATGCAGTATTATATAATACTTATTTGGAAATCCATTGTGTCATTTGAATTAGACAAATTCTGTTTAGCACCTTAGAAAACAGGCATATATATTGCCCTATGTACAAAAACATCTAAATTCCTTTTGTCAAGAATCTATTGCCTCATTATTACTGTATATTCACCCTATTTCCCAGCTACTCATAGGTAAAATGTGCATTAATTTCCAGCATAATTACATACCATACATAATTACATAAAAAAAAAAAAAAAAAAAAAATAATTACATACCTGTCATCAGATCCCACACAATCATGTAACTAGTATTTGTGTCCAGGTCCTTCTCTGGTACTTCCCGTGAAATTTCGTGAAGTAATAGCCCACCATCTTTGGATATAAAGCCATCATCTATAAACAAGTATTCATCCTTCTTTCTAGTAGTGAGAGTATGGATGATCTGACGTTTGGCTATGTCTACCACCAGTAACGGCCCCTCATCCACCTGAGCCACCGCAACACTGCCCTTTGGTTCATTCACCTGTGGTAGATAATTGTACGTTCAACGTGTTTGTGTTCTTTGCCATCAATGACATAAATCCCTGAACACTGAGTCATCAGAGGGCACCACTGGTCACAAGAGATCACCTGACACCTCCTGCCATATCTGATTGGTCAAAAAACACAAGTGAGCCCTGTTGCCTGTTGATCATGGATGCCATCTAAACATCCATCTTAGTACCACCATTTTTTTCTGACCAGAGATCTTACAATCATATGTGATACATCTTAAAAAAAAAAAACAAACTCAAATCAAAAACTAACAAAGACAGCTGTGTGAACAGCCTGTGCTCCGCTGACTTAAGAAATTCATCACACAAGGAGCACTGTGACCTTGATAATGGGGTCAAGGTCATCCATGTACTGTGAAAGTCTAGTAATAACAGAGGACCACCACCATGAACATATCAAGGTCATAGCTCAAAAGGTTCTCAAGTTATCAGGTGAACGATAAAATTCAGAAAAGTGACCCGTGACCTTAGAAATAAGATCAAGGTCATTCATGCACTGGGTAATGGATTACCCTCCACACCCACATCCTTTTTTCCCCCAATTCTGTAATTTTTACTCCTTTTTTTGAGATTTTGTTGGTGCAATAATATGGTGTGACTGCAACAAAAAAATTGGATGAAGCTGTGATGAATCCTTGAGATATTATGGTGACATGGTTGTCCACTTGAGCGCCACTCAGGCAGCCTTCAAATAAATACTTCAAAAGGTTCAAAACAAATTTTAAAATAATAAGAGAAAGCTGGTTTTCAATTGGAACATGGTCCACGATAATGTGCATCTCTGATTAAAAAATTGGTGAAACTGCATTGAATCCTTGTTGAGATTTATGGTAACATCTTCCCCTTGTGCGCCACTCAGAGGACCTTGAAAGAAATACTTTTAAATTAACAGTTTGATAAAACGTTAAAAAGTAAGAAGCATCCTAGTCCATTTTAAGGTGCATCTCTGATAAAAATTTGGTAAAGTTACAGCAAGTATTTTTTGAGATGTGGCAGTAACTTCGACATGACTGATGGATGGACAGACGGATAACGCGGGAGACAACAATACCCTCCGGCACTTTGTGTGCCAAAGGTAAAAATTCCAAAAATCACAAGGCCATAACCATTTGAACAAACTTGGTAGAGACTCTCCCAAGGTACATCTCCACTAAATTTGAAGTGAATCTGGCTCATGGTTTTGGAGAAGCTGAAAATGTGAATCACCATGGCATCCACAATGATGCTAGAAAATGAACAAAGAAATTCACAGAAAACCTAAAATTCACTAGGCCGCAACCTATTGAACATACTTGGTAGAGACCCACCCAGGGTAAATCCCCACCAAGTTTAAAGTGAATCTGGCTAAATGTTTTGGGGGAATGGTTATAAAATGTGAATTACCATTGCATTCACCATTGACTTGTATAGTAATCAATAGGAATGAATGTATTGACCGATATGTACCCAAGTTGAAAAATTTGTTAAAAATCAGGGATCCACAGCAATGCCACCTAGTGGACACGTTTATGTCACCTTTCGGCATGGACCATAAAAACCAAGTTTCAGCATAATATGACAAACAGTTTTAAAGAAGTCAAGAATTACCAAAACACAAAAATGCATAAAAAATTTGCAGCGCCACCTGTTGAACAAGTTAAGGTCTAGGGGTACCCAGTATCCCTATACAATTCTGAAGCAATTGGCCAAACACTTTTTGAGAAGATTTTTTAAAAATAACCCCCCCCCCCAAGAAAAAAAAGAAAAAGAAAAAATTACAAAACCCCCCAAAAATTAATGGAGTATGACCATTTGACCAAAGTTGGAACAGACCCACCCAAGGAACATCCCCGCCAGCTTAGAAGTGAATGTGGCTAACGGTTTTGGAAAAGTCCAAAATATAAAGCACTACTGTGATCCCCATTCGCTTACATAGTAATCAATAAGAATGTATGCTTTGACTGATAAGTACCCGAATTGAAAAACCTCGTTCAAAATTAGGGACCCATAGCAACGCCACCTAGTGAACACATTTGTGTAACCCTTCTACAAGGAACATTTACACCATCTTTTCAGCATAATATGATTTTGGAGCAGTTGAAAATAGCAAAAACATACAAATAAATCACAGAAAATAAGAAAAAATTGCAGCCCCACCTGCTGAACAAATTAAGGTCTCGGGGTACCAAGAAGTGTCCCTATGCAATTTCAAAGCAATCGGCTAAGTGGTTTCAGAGAAAAAGATTTTTTTAAGATTTTGCCAAAATATGAACAACAAAATTCACAAAGAATTTTAAAAATTGCTGGATCACGACCATTTGTACACACTTTGTAGAGACCCACCCAAAGTACATCCCCAGCAAATTTGAAGTGAATCTGGTCGATGTTTTTGGAGAAGAAGTTGAAAATGTGAATTGGGGTCAAACGACAGATGTATGACGGATCATCCTATAAGCTCAACTGACTGACAAGTCAGCTGAGCTAGCAAAAAATATACACAATTAAGCAAGTTGCACAAAATGGAGCACCATCAGTTTAAACATGCTTTATGAACCAAAATACATCATATTGGAGACAACACTGCAAACAAGTGGGGAAAAAGTAAGCATCCCATATGCATCCCTCATACGAAGCAATTATCTTCACTGCTCTGACTGAATGAAATTCCACATTATTCCCTTGCTGAACTGAGTTTGTATAATACAGAGGAAAACCACACATTAACTGCTTTGAAACCCTGTTGTCATTATCGAGACTTTGTCAGACTTTTTTTATCAAAAACACTGATCTAACACAGACACACTAACTTTTGTCTAACAACTAAGAATTCCTACATCACTTCACCAAACAAGGACAACTTAAGGTGGAAGCTGTGAAGCTAGTGCGCAGTGAGACTAGCAACTTTGGATCGATATTACCCATTTAATTTTTCCACAGGAACATTAAACCTATATATTTTCTGATTATTACATATCCATATGGGTTTTTTTGCAAGATTGGAAATTTTTGAGATTTTATAGCATTCTTTCTGACTTGGTAGGATTTTCACATTTTTTGCACAGAAGTCCCACAAAATTGTATTTTTCAAGTTGAAATCAGAAAAACCTTTAAAATATATATCCATGTCTAGGATCAAATTCAATGATGAGTCCTGATATAGCATAACTGAAAAGTTATAAAATGTTTAATTTAGTCCTGACAGGTTGTTCATTTTCTTTCTATAAATTGCTCCAAAAGTCACGGAAGGGGTTGTCAGAAAAAAAAAATCACAGGTACCGCTCCTGGATATGGTATTTTTCTTTTGATGTCCGTCAAATTTAATGTGATAGGGCAATTCATACCTTTGTGATGTGAGATACAAATTGCAGAGGTTGAGCAAAAAACAGTTCCAAGAAAGTCGCATTGAAAGAAAAAGTTGCCAATTCTTATGCATTTATGACTGTAGTATGACACACACTCATTTCTTCTGTCCTGTGTTTTAATTATTGTGTGAAATAAACTTGTAGCTTTACCTCTGTGATGTTGTC
Source organism: Hermodice carunculata (assembly GCA_964020975.1). Lineage (NCBI taxonomy): Eukaryota > Metazoa > Annelida > Polychaeta > Eunicida > Amphinomidae > Hermodice > Hermodice carunculata. Next base: position 201,209 of record OZ026621.1, on the reverse strand, counting down.
ATTAAACAAAGTATATTTTGTGGCTGAAATCTAGCCTTTTTTAACTTTGGAACATCACACTCGGCTTGTTTAGGTGTAGGTTCACATGCGGCTTTCCTTATTGGGGGACCAGTACGTGGATTATACTAATTTGTTTTTACATCAATCGAGAATTTCAAAGTAATCAGAACAAAGGTAGTGATTAGTCTAAAGTGGCCCATTCTTCTCTCCACAGCTAATGGTTTCCTGTGCCCTATGAGTGACCCTTGTCAATTAGTTTCCAGGGGTCATGGACTAATGATTGGGCAAACAATGACATGCTTCATTATCATGCCCCATGTGCTCGGCACTGCTTTAACTTTTCAATGTAAACAAAACTTTTGAGATCAATTTTCTCATATAAATTTTATGTCCATACATTCGAGTCTTTGGGAGCATGTCGTTTAAGTATCAAACTATCCAAAAATATGAAAAAAGGGATTAGAGGTTATCCAAAGGGGCAGACTTCAGATCTTCCACCTTAAGGGCCCGATCCACTTTTTTAGCACTTTATGCAGAACAAATACTTTTGTTCAAAACATGTCCTTATATACACTACACTTCTCATTTTGGATCATATCAAAATATGTTTTCTTGAAGTATATATCTGGATTAATATATTAAAAATAACAAAATCTCTGCAAGTGTTAGGAAATCAAATTTGACTTGCTTAGTTAAAAAACTTTCATTTTGTGGTGAAAAAATTAAAAAGTTGCACAAAAGCTAAATATGGGAAACATTTTCTTATGGGAAATGAAACAGTACATGTCTAGCAGCAAAATTAGAATTTAAATTTTGGATAAGGGTTCCAGTTCAAAACTTACAGGATGTTCAAATTAAAATTTCAATTCTTTTAAAAAAATTTAAATAGCCATAAAATTGAAACTAAGCCTGTTTCCGCAAATTTAAATATGTTTTTGCAGAACATTATGTGTTCTTTCATTTTACACTATGCACCTAAATCTGATTTTTATTTGTTAATATTTTAAATCTCAAGAAACTTTGAGAATTTTATTAAAATCTAATTACATCAATAGTGATTCTAAAATTCAATATTCAGTATCAAAATTAAATTTGACATTATGACAGTTTTCTTTCAGAAAATATATACTTTTTATGGTATTACACCATAGACAGAAAGTAAACATTTTTACACAAGACTCATAAAGCATACCATGCCCCTCATTGGTTTCATACTTTTAATTACAGTGCTCCCTCTTTTTAATGCTGGTGTTGGGGTCCACATGGTATACCGTGTTATAGCAAAACCGCCTTATAACGAGGGACTTTTTAACATAGAAGTGATGGGAAAACTATTTCAGTGGGAGCCCTGGTACTCGCCGTGATATATCAGAAACCGTCTTGTAATGAGGGGTGTTATATAGAGGCTGTAATCAAAACTAGACACATAAAGCAGCACTGTACCAGTATTTTCTCTATAGGTTTTTTCTGTCCAGTTTTGATGATTTCTATAGTTTCTCCAGTGGCGATACTGCAAACTTTCAAGTTCCTTCGACCCTTTGAGGTACACAGAATCTCTATAATAAAGAAAGAAATTGACTTGATAAATATAGGATTTTACACGGGTGGAGTGAAATATGGGGTTTTCTTGTCATGAGACAGCACACTTGTTGGTAACATTCACGAGTAACTGCAGGTTGTAAGTGAATATTACTGACAAATGTGTTCTTGAGAGGCAGGAAACCCCGTATTTCAATCCTATCCATGTGAGATTTGATTTATTCTATGTTAAACTGGGTATTGTAAATTGCTTTAATTTCGCTGTACTCTTATTTTCACTAATTTTGCTGATGGCACAAAACCGTGAAAATAAAAACACATCGAAATAGAATTTTTACATTGTTTGAATAGAAATTACATCCAAAACAGTGAAATCAAAACTACAGTGAAATGATAAAAAAAAAAAAAAAAAAATGAACATTTATATACTCAAAAATAAAGCAATTTACAGTATTCACCCATTCCATACTATGGTCACAGGTCTTGATCTGTGGTTCTGGCACTGACTTCAGACTGTAGGCACGTTGGTACTTGAATGAAAGCTCCTTTCATGAAGAATTTAAATATGCAATTGTCGTCTTAAAGCTAGGTAAATATACGGAAATATCAGGGACTGGTTTGGAATGAGTTAATGTACTGCAAAAATTATGTCCAAAAGGCCTACTGTCAACGGTGATCAGATGGTTAGCTTTATTTACCCTGGCCAATAGTCATATTTCATTACATCTGACGTACAATCTAACATCGCCACTCACATGTGATTTCATGTATGTGTAAATGCATTATATTATGTCATTGTTGCTGGTGCATCAAAATTAAGTTGTAACAATATTTTTGATCATGTGACTAGTATGGAATATAATTTTTGGTTTTAACTCTTTAAATACCATATCTTACTCCCCAACATAGAATAAATACAGTAACTGTTAACCCCTCTCCTTGAGCGGTTCTCCTTGGCATGGGCCGGGCACTGAGCACCCAAACTATGGCAGGAAAAGCTGTTGACCTGGGTTATGTCATCTTGATAGGTATAATCTATATTTCTCCATTCAATTTGGCTTTTTTTACTGTTGACATATGTCAAAAACAATGAAGTAGACATTTGACAACCAGATGGTTTTGGCCAGTTTCGGGGGGGGAGGGGGGACGGTTAACAACACTGTGTGCAGGTATAGGATCAAGTTTACCTGCACAAGGTCCAAAAGCAGTGAGCACAACTGGCACAAAGTTCAACAGCAATATCCATATTACACTGATATTATACCTTACTACCTTACTTCCTATTGTCAATGTTCAGCAAGATTTAATCACATTAACAGGTGTCTCAAAAACTATAACAATACAATGATAATGAACATTTTCTTTCTCTTTTGAAACCAAATTAAACAGCAGGTGCTCCTGTATAAATTAAATATGACAGGCAAACATGTATCGAAATGTGGGAATGCAGCTCAAGTCTGCAACCAAGCTTCTGCCCTTTGGCAGGGAAAAAATGCAGATAAACCTCATCAGAATGACACCACATGTCCCCTGTTAACTGACAAGCCTCAAGGATAGTCCTCTGAACAATAGCAGTGCTAGATAGTTTCAACCGAATGTATTATCTTCATATACATACATTGTATACTGTGTTGTTGGAATAAAATCAATCTTGAATCTTGTATCTGATGCCTGGCTATATCAGATTATTATGAGTCAAATGGCAAAGGAATTTGAAGAAAATGCAAATCCTCAAAATTTCTCACAAAGTGAATATGCTGGATGTCTGAGTGTTGTTATAATGAGTTTTCACTAGACAAGTTATGTCAGGAGCACAAGATGAAACTTGGTACAAACGTATCCGGAATGTCTCCATTCCCCAGCCATCTTTACTGTTTGCAGACTTGATGATGATGATGATGATGATGATGATGATGATGATGATGATGATGATGATGATGATGATGATGATGATGATGATGATGATGATGATGATGATGATGATGATGATGATGATGATGATGATGATGATGATGATGACCACCTTTACTTGGTCTAAACATTGTACATGCCAAAAGAAAACATATGTACGTGTGTTCAAACCAACAACACTCCCCATTAAGACTGCAAGGAGCCGCTATCATGAAGGCCACCAAGATGAAACGTTGAGTTAGATTATTATATTTAGGATTATATGATGTATATTTTGTCAATTTGAGCATCTTGCATTGCAGGCTAAGTGGTCGAGGGTTTTGGGGAACTAAAGTCGGTAGACCAAATGACAATAACTTGGTGCTTGCCACTCATGTGGCTTATTACTCAATATTGCAAACAATTTACAATGTTGCAATTCATTAGTTTTATAAGTGTTAATAATATAGTCCTTAGCATATTGTGAGAAGTCTCTGGAAGAAAGTGAATTGATTTTTGACATGACTATTTCAGGTGAGTAATTTTCATTCATTAATTCTGGTATTCTGCATCTTATGCACAATCAATTAATTTTGCTATTTGTAAAAAAAAAAAAAAAAAATCTTGAAGTCCACATTGCTTTGACTGTGCACACTGGTACTGTCAAGGCTTTCACACATACCTAGTACTTCTCTTAAACCTTACCGACCACATCTATCCACAACTTCACCTTTCCTCATTGCCACAACTCATTTCTTTGTGGTCACTCACTCGAATAGCAAACAAAATGGCAGCAGCACAATAGAAAATACTCACTCTGATTCATAGACTCTTTTGCAATTCCTGTCAAACAAGGTTAGGAAACAGAATCTATCACTAGGAGGTCAACAATGAATGGGGCACACACTGGGTATGTCTAACTAAACTTACCTAAACTAAAAACAAAATAACATTTTTTTTTTTAAATCAAAAAAACAAAACAAAAAAAACCTGCCACAACCGTTGTCTAAAATATCCACCCAATGCTTGATTCTCTACTGGATGTTTTAAGAGATCCATATCCCCCATCCCTGTGTTTTAAAACCTGACAGCACACAGGTGAACGCTGTCAGAACTGATAAACATGGTCATGAAAAGCACATGTCTGTTACTAGAGACATGAAGGTCTCTCAAAGCATGGACAGCGCACCCCTATAATGTGCCACTCTGGGCGCTGTAGAACAGGGACAGTCATTATCTTACCTGTGTTGTTACTGACAACTGCGGCAGTATCACTGCGACTTCCAATACGACCTTTGATAAAGTGCTTTATCTCCATGTTGTCTAGATCCACAATGTAGATCCTCGGTCCACTGCTCATCAGCACATATTTGTCATCAAACATTTTCTGCACAGAACCAACATAGCTTTTGTCTCCCTGATTTACATGTAGCTATAAAAAGTAAAATAAATTTCATTTGTTTGGACCAATTTTTGCATACATATAGTACAATGAAACCTCATTATAATGACACATTCAATATAATGACACAAATTTTCATTGGAAAAGTTAATTTTCTTTGTTATTTGATTCATTTATCTGACATGTTCAGTTATCTGACACTCTTTTAGGGAACAGATGGTGTCATTATAATGAGTTTTCACTGTAGTTGTTTTGTGTACAGGTACATGGTCAATTTCATTTACTTCACAAGACAAATGGCACACCTTAACTTTGTAGAAGTTATTATTTTTGGAAGTGTGTTAGTTAAGCTGGCAATAACCTGGGGTCTTATAATGTCACATGTATCACAAAATTTATCTTTATTCTTGTATTCTTGTGTGTACTATGACTGCGCACGGGGGGGGGGGGGGGGGGGGGGGTCATTATTGTAAAGGACTCTTGTCTTTATTTCTTTCAGTGCCACCTTTTGACAGAATAAACCTTCTTTGGCACGAGGAAAACCGCTGACCGTTGTTAGGGTCTGTGCAACTGCAGACATGCTGGTAGTTGAATGAAAAGTCAGTTTACAAAGAATATGAATCTGGTGTCATTATGTCGATCGAGAGCGAAATGAATTTTGCCGCAATTAGCAGTAAAAAAGTTAAAACTGCCAAGCATCAATGCCTGTGTTCATGCCCATGCCTCCCCCCCCCCCTCGAGCCTTATGAAGAACTGTGGTCCTAAGTCAGTACATTATAAAGATACTGACGCAAAAATAGGAATATTATGATGCAGGCTAGTCTGTAAATATATGTACTATAAACTTTGAGGTATTTGCTTTTCAGTGCATCAACTTTCATAGATTATGCAGTTCAGGCATATAATTGAAGTTGATCACACAGAAAAAAAACACAAAACATATCAGCTAGGCGACTGGTACCAAAGGTTGTAGGTTCGAGTCCTGCTCGTTCCGAACATAAAATAACATGCTATTATACTTAGCTTTGCTGTTACGATATTGATAAGCTTTGACAACAGATTAATTTACCTCTTTTTTACATTTTGCATTGTAACAGTTATCCATTTGTTTTGGTCCATACAGGACAGAGGGAGCCACATGTGTGCTCATTTTATATTGATTTTATGGAGGATTGTAGAACTCACTTTTACAAATATCACATATATACTTTTGGATTACAAGGAAACTTGAGCCTTTTTTGGTTGTAAGCAGGTCACAACTTGAACTAGTAAAAATTAGGTATAAGATGCCTACATTACATGAAAGCTATCGAGAGAACTAAATTTAATTAAAAATGTATTGAAAACTGTTCAAGTTATAAGGTATCACTTTCAATGTGTAAAGCACAGTTACAAGCAGGCATGGAATCGTTTCTCACCACAGCTTTACGGACAAATTTGTCGTGCAGCAGATCGTACACGCCAATGCATCGATTACTTTTTGATCCAGAAAACTTTTCCGTAAAACTAATGAGCAGGTAGTTTGGGTTCTTCTCAAATAGCTTCAGCAAGCTGCAAAACAAAGAAGATTCATCAGCATTAATAAGCGATACCAACAAGAAAGTTATAGAGATATGCTCCCACAGAGAAAAATGTGTTGCACTGGCTGTATCATTCGAGAACACTGGGACCTCTCTTATGTGGCCACCCCAAATGCACCAGAAATCTGGCCTTATAAAAGGGGTGGTCTCTAAAGAGGGGAAAAATATAATGCAAAGGCTACCCTTGCTGCATTGAGAACTGACCTCTCATTGGAGGGGGTGGCTTCTCATGGGGGGGGGGGGGCTCTCGAAAGGGCCACCACTGTATATTTGACAGCTCCACCAGTCTGTGCCTCCAGATACAATAGTCCCTCTTCTGAGAGACCAACCCTAATGCCATCCACAAAGTGGTCACATAAAGCAGGTGGTCTCCTAAAAGAGGTTTGACTCTTAAATTGCGCCACCTGCCCAACAACTGACCATTACTCTGAATTCCCGTGGTTGATACTTGTTAGCCCCCATTCCATCTTGCAGCCATACGTTGACTCATATATTGGTATTATAAACATATTTTGGATTTGTAAACTGTTTTTGACAAATTATTTTACCAGTCTTGTTCAAAATAGTTCACTGTGGTTTTACTCATCTGACATGCAGAATTTCTGGATGGACAGGTGGTTTGGGGTCACTTTGGGTGGTCACTGATCAGGTTCTGCAGCTGCTCTCCCCAAAGAGATAAATTAATAATATTATTATTCATTTATAGGGCAGGTCTACACATTAACACCATAACAAAGGACATCAATGGCCAGGTTACAGGCTGCAAATGACATTTGTACCCACAGTAAAACCTGCCAAGCCGAACACCTCCGATAGTCAAACACCATTGCTACCTGAACACTTTTTTCAGGTCCTAACATTTTTGTATGTAATTCAACAGGAGTCTAAGCCAAGCTTTGGAACCTGCAATCCCTGGACACCTCTCTACTCTGAACACCCAACACTGGACTTGGGTCCCAAAGTGACATTTAACCTGTCAAGGCTGAACACTTACCCCCCAGAAAGAAGGAGTTTTCGGGAAATGCATTGATATTTGAAAAAAAAACATCACAATTTTTTATTATATTCAACACTGTCATCATCAAGTTTGTGGCATTTATTTGTCAATAGTGTGTAGGTCCCATGGTGAGACATAGAGTTGTATATGTATGTGCAATGAACTGGTTCAAATTCAAACTATTAAGTGCATTCTGAAGTTTAGCCATATGATAAAGGGTAATACACACACTGTGTCTTAATGTTGGACAACAAATTGATGTTTTATGTCACCAAATTATGCACATGTAAATGCACTGTCACAGGTAGGACAGACGTACATACTTCACTACAAGAACACACATGTACGCATGTACCAGTAACATTATTAATGTAGGCTAACGATATTGAAAAGTGCATGTACTGTTCGCCTAAAGTTTATGAATCCTACAAACTTTTTTCCCAAGTGGTTGGAATTTTTATAAAATGCTTTTTCATCTTAGACTTTATTTTTCCTTCAAGTTTCTGTAATCTACATAAAAATATACATGTCGGAGTATGTAAATTCCCAAATGCATGTGCATGTACAGGTGATTTCTTTCAGTTCAACATACACGTCTCCGTCTAAATGCAAGATAATTCAATTGGCATTTCTTTAAGGTGGCCCAAACAAAGCTAGGCACTTACATGTAAAGGAGTGCTGTCTTCAACCTGCTCTCCTGTTTTAGTTTTTATTTTTAGACCCATAAAACTACATATATTCTTGTTGCTCAGGATCTCTAGATAATATATACACCAAGAAAAATTTTTAAATCATTTTTTTTTTTTTTTTTTTGCAAAAAAACGGACATTTTAGGAAAGGGTCTGATTTGGACATTTTTCTCGGGGAAAAGGATCCCAATGCCTGCAAAACAAACATTATTGCTATACTAGAAGGTGCTTTTGCACAGCA
>OZ026621.1:151671-192671 GCA_964020975.1 Hermodice carunculata | reverse complement strand
ATAACAGTCACAAAAGATGAGTGGTCTCCCAAAAGAGGGATCTTTCAAAAAAAAGGACTAAAGTACAATTCACACACAATACATAGCCTCCTTGTCTCTTATCTGTGTATACCCATAGACTGTGGAGGTCACCTACAGACTTCTCATATTCCTGTGCTTCTATCAGTGTGTGTCTGCATTGTTTGTGCATGTTAAAGGTATCATATGTTCACACATACCCAGCAGTGTAGGATGTAGGCTTGGAATCCTCATTCTCTGCTGATTCTGGTTTTGCGGAGTCCCCGTCATCTCTACTCACATCCCATATTCTGACTATATAGTCAAGGGAGACAGTCACTAGTGTGCTGCCATCTACTGTTGCAACATCAAACAAATTTGATGAATGCGGAGCAACATTTCTGCTCTTTCCAGTTTGCAGGTCCCTGATGTAGACATTCTGATTATTTGCATAATAGAGGTATTTTCCATCTGGAGTAACGTGGTATTTGTCAGCACAATCATCTTCATTACCTGGAACAATGAAAACAAATTTAACTCATTCCATACCAGTCCCTGATTATTCTGTATACTTACCTAGATTTAACATGACAATTGCATATTTAAATTCTTCATGAAAAGAGCTTTTGTTCAAGTACCAACATGCCAACAGTCTAAAGTCAGTGGTTCTGGCACTACCTGGCCAGTCATGCTGCAGTTGCCCTTGCGGCAGCTGCAGCATGACTTGCCAGGCAGTGCCAGAACCACGCACCATGGTCTGTGACCATAGTATGGAATGAGTTAAGAAGACAACTCTCTGGATTATCTTCTAAGTCATTTTGGATTAAATGCAGCACTATTACTTTATAGTGTTCCCTGATACATAAGATTAATATTTCATCACGCCTACCATGTCTATAGTTCTTTCCGCTCAAAATCAAGGGGAGATGTTTCCTGTCTTTATAATCATCTTCTAGCCCTAACTCTGCTCCATGCCTTTTTTTCTCATTTCTCTCCCATGTGACACACTTTGTGACACTTTGTTGTCTCACAATCAGCACATTTTGATATAAATTGAAAAAATATGCATAAAGTTATTGATTCACTCTACTTCGTAGGCAGTTCCCGTCACATATTTTCATTCACACATGCGCCCTCTAATGCTAAATTGTTCGGTACTCTCTTGTGTTGGAGGTGCATGTTGGTATTTTCTTAAAACCTGTTTCTAACCTTGATGTCTATAATTTATCAATTATCAGTCATTTATCACATCTTTTGTGATAATTCAAGTTAATTTTGATGTATATTGAGGCACATTTACATGTGCAAACTTATTGTCTTTTGTTCCCGGAAGTGATTATTTTGGGTGGTTTTTCTACCTCTAGCACTAGAGAGTCACCAGACAGTTTGGCACCGGGGAACAAGGAAAGTGAAAATGCAAAATTCTTTTTAAAAAAGCAAAACAAAAAAAACAAAAAAAAATCGCAGCACCACTTGTTGCAAAATTATCAAGAGATCCCCAGAAGAGTCTCTATGCAATTTCAAAGTAACTGGCTTGGTGGCTTTGGAGAAGATTTTGCCCAAAAAATGAACAAAAAATTTTAAAAATCACTGTAGCATGACCATTTGAAGAAACTCTGTCAAGATACATCCCCACCAAGTTTGAAGCAAATCTGGTTGATAGTTTTGGAAAAGTCACAAATATATAATGACCATCCATTGCAATCCCCGTTGGCTTACATACTAATGAGAATGTCAGGATAAACGAAAAAGTACCCAAATTGAAAAAATAGTTACAAATCAGTGTCAAAAAATCACATCTACTGCACAAGTTTGTGTACCCCTCCCACAATTATGCTACATTTCCACCAGATTTCAGAACAGTCTCAGAGACAGTTTTGGAGGTCAAAAATAGCCTTAACGCACAAAAATTCATTAAAAAATAGAAAAAAATTACAGCACTACCTGGTGAAACATTTAAAGTTTAGAGGTCCTCAGACGTGTGCCTGTGCTCCTATGCAATTTCCAAGCAAGTGGCTGAGCCATTCCACAGAGGATTTTTAAGATTTTGCCAAAATATGAACCAAAAAAGGGCATAAAAAATAGCGTTCAGAGAACGGATTAACCTCTGTGCCCATAATCTGTTTTCCTCAATAATGCATTTTTTTGAGACTTCGCAGTAGAATACTTCATACACAATTTCCATATTGTTGTCTATGAAATGAAGGAGCACTTTTGGATGTGTTCTAGGGCAAGCTCTGGTGACAGAGACCACTGTACTGTGTGTCACTCAGGCAGCCATCAAATAAACACTTCAAATAATAAGCCATTGACAGACAAGACAAGGCTAGGCCAGTGGCAGTCAAAACTCTAATCAATGAAGATATTGATGACCAGTTTCACTCTATCTACTGAGCTCATCAGGGAGTAAAATGAAAACACCATTAATTAGGCTGCTCATAAAGCAGGCAGTAACACTGTCAGGGACCGTTGAGCAAAAAAAAAAGCCTCTTCATCCTTGTGGAAGAAGACACGTGTAAAACACACATCAGGTCTTATTCACATCCTTGGTATTAAATGCAATTTCATGACATGTAAAGCAGCTCTCACCTTCAAATTTGATTCCAATCTTTTGACCAGTTTCCATATCAAACTCAATAAGATCATTGCTCATCATGGAGGATACGAGAAGCCTTGTACCATTGTCAATGACTGCCATGGCATCCACCATGAACTCATCATCATCCTCACTTTTGGGCTTTGGGAACACGGCCACATTTTTCACTTTTTTCTCCTGGGTATCTATAATTCGCAGGAACCTTGAATCTGGTGTTGCAATAGCAACATACCTGTCTGTTCCTACAAGTGAAAAACAAGACAAGCTTTTACCTTTTCTCAGAACTGATCACAACGAGAGTAACAGTTGTCAATTATTTTAACACTTTCCCAGTCAAACTAAACCCTTAAAGTGCTGATTTAAGACTGAGTCAACAGCTTTCCTTGAGACACTGCACGCAGTGTGCGCAAACAGGGTTTATACAGCTTAGCAGCTTTCAAATTCAAGGACTTTCCAACTTGATCGATTTTTCTTTTTTGTGTCTTGCTGTCCGTTGTTTCAGATTTCTACAATGGAAGTGGAGGAAGTATCAAGCTAACCTACCTTTTGGAGGAAGGGGTATTAGTGGACATTTGAAATTTGAGGAGTTTTTGAGAACTTTATTGCAAAAACATTGATTTTCAAGGTTTTCAAGGCCTAGAAAAAGCATGCAGCAAATTCAAGTACTTTCAAAAATTTCAAGGACCTGTATGAACCCTGGCAATGTGTCCCGTGAAAAGCTGCTGACTAAGACTACTTTTTGCTTTAGACTGGGCTTGCTGGTATTTGAATGAAAGATATCTTCATGAGGAATTTGAATCTTTTAACCATTATCTGTTTAACAGTACATGAGAAAAACAACTATAGCAGTGACTGGCTGTTTAAGGGTTAATACTATAGCAACCGTTGATTTCAAATGTTGTTTGCTTCATTCATTTCATTTGAATATTGTCCTTTCTCACAATATTTACAACGGGGATTTCACAGGAAGGCTTACCAGGGTACAAGCCAGTGGTCAACAGACTCCCTGGATGCTTGTACTATGTGCCCGCAGTGTGTCAAGGAAAGCTGTTGACTCAGTCCAATAACACACACAGTGATCCAAAGGATCTATGTCCCCCGCCACAATATACAGAAGAAAGCTATACAATGTATACAGCATGTCTGGATGCACAAAAAATGATATATTCTTGGGCCCTGTGACCTTGAAAATAGGTCAAGGTCAAAAGCAATACATGGCGCACATGCGCTTGGTATGATGCATCTCTGGTATAAATTTCATTATTCTATCTCTAAGGGTTCTAGAGATATGCTACCAGACACACGAAAATGGATATGTTCTTGGGCCCTGTTTGCAAGGTCAAAAACAATACACAGCTAGCACACATGCCCATGGTATGATGCATCTCTGGCATACATTTCATTATTCCATCTCAATAGGGCTCTAGAGATATGCTCCCGGATGGACAGACATCTCTAGTATGATACACTTATGTAGAAAAACATGACCCATATTCATAAATATCAAACCCAACAATGACAGCAAAGAGATTCCGAATGGAAAAGGGCTCCTATCCATACTAATTCTACGTCCCCCTATGCCACCTTTGGTGGCGGGGGATAATAACCTTTTAGGGTTAAAATAATTCAAAATTCAAAACCCTCATCAAAAGACATTTTATTTAAGTACCAGGATGCCTGTAGTCCAAGAAAATGAAAGAATGATCCTCCTCTTAGAACAAATGTTCCAGAAAATGAAAGAATGATCCTCCTCTTAGAACAAATGTTCCAGAAAATGAAAGAATGATCCTCCTCTTAGAACAAATGTTCCAGAAAATGAAAGAATGAACCTCCTCTTAGAACAAATGTTCCAGAAAATGAAAGAATGAACCTCCTCTTAGGACAAATGTTCAGTAATATTTCTTCTGGTCAAGAATATTTGTTTTGCATAGGGAATGGCCAGGTCTTGAAGCAGAACCTGCAGCACAAACCACCTTGCAAAGGATGGCAAACACATACAGTGAAACCTCATTATAATGACACCATCTGTTCCCTGAAATTGTGTCCGATAACTGAAAACATCAGATAGATGAATCCCATAACATAAAAATGTACTTTTTGTTCCTTAAAATTTTTTTTTGTTAAGTGAATATGTAGGATATCTGAGTGTCGTTGTAATGAGTTTTGACTGTATCTCCATTGTACCAAATCCCGATTCTGGCAAAGGCTAACCTCCATGCACATCAAATGGCACTAAGTCAGCCTCCTTTCTTCATTTATTCTCTTATATATACAGTTCTGCTCATCTAAAAGTTAACATTTCTACGCAAAATGCAAATAGCTACCACATTAGAGGTGGGTTGACATTATTTTCTGTGCGTACACACTGCATAGAGGGCGCCAGTAGAGGCAGCAGATAGAGTGTGTGCAGGCTGTGTGGAAGCTGCATGCAGACTGCGTGGACAGCAAGTTGACAGTTTGTAGAATAGTTTATCCACACACATATAATGGTTTGTGTATCACCCACATCAGTCTACAGTCAGCACCTGACACTAATTAATGCATTGAGAGATTTTACAGTCAAAGACCTTTGGTATCAGTCATTCATGAACAATTACTGTATGTCAAACAAGGTGGTTCTTACACGTAAGGACAGGTTCTTCTTTCAAAAAAAAAAAAAAAAAAAAAATAGGCTGTGGAACCAGAATCCTAGCCAACATGGTCTAGAAGATGGAATTTGTTCAGACAAGCTTCAGGTCTAGTGGAACAAAATGTTTCAAAGCAGGTAAGTAAATTGGTTTATCCCATTTTTGATAGAATCCTTGGCTTCTGATTGGTTAATAGCTATGGTACACTCTTGTATTACCCTTATTCGTGCATTAATTACTGCAAAGATGAAATACAGCGCGATTCCTGAAACTGACCAGGGAATACAGCGGTATTCTCGCTGTATCTCCCTATCCGGTTAGTGCATCGCTCAGTCACCAGAAGGTTCTGTCATGCGATACAAGCCTTGACGCGCTGCAGACGACAACATGATGGCGGACTGTCAAGTGAAACGTCGATTTGCACACCTAACTGATGAAGAGAGGGAGGCGAAGAGACAGAAGGCTACCCCCCAAAACACATTAAAAGCAAATGAAGGAGCAGCACAATTGTTAAAGGCGTATCTTAAGGAAGAAGGTGGGAGTGAAGATTTCGAAAATGTGTCACCCCAAGAACTGGACACATTATTGGGGAGGTTTTACATGGACACAAGGACGCAAACTGGAGAGTTTTACCGGGTGTCTTCTATAACGCACTTCAGAAACTCCCTAAACAGACACTTACAATCTCCACCTTTCAATAAACATTATGCCTTAACAAAAGACGAAGCGTTCAGGAGCTCTAATCAGGCATACAACACGGCTCTTTCAGAACTCAAATCAGCGGGAAAGGCTGTGTTGATCATTACCCTCTAATCAAAGAGGCAGACAGACAGAAGTTGTACAGTTCAAAACTGATGGATATCAATATACCAACAGGCTTATTAAACAAAGTGCAATTTGATGTTAGGCTGTACTTTTTTACATGTGGAGCTGAAAATAACTCTAGTACACAGGGTAAAACATTTAAGGCAGCCTGACTGGCTGAATGAAGATATACTGCTGGCTATGAAAAAGAGAGACACTTACAAATTGGTTGGAAATGAGGATGCTTATAAACAATGGAGAAATACTGTTGTCCGGTTAATACGGAAATGTAAACGGCAGTATTATTCACAGGTAATCTATGAAAATGTCAGGAATCCTACAAAACTATGGGCATGTTTAAAACATTTAAATGGCAAGATCCAAACAGATGCACCAACTACTGTGCAGGTTGATGGTGAAGTTGTATCTGACCCACAAAAGGTAGCTGATGCTTTTAATACATATTTCACTGAAGTGGTGGACAATTTAAAGTCTAAAACACAGTCATGTGACTCTCAAAAGATAAAGAAAAAGTTGGAGGACCATGTAAAACATTGTTTACCATCTGATGCATACTTTGAAATACCTCTTATGGATACCTGTGATGTTGCTGCGGCCCTTATGAAACTGAGTCCCAAGAAAGCTAGAGGTTTGGATGGAGTTGATGTGAAATACTTACATATGGTTAGCGGCTTAATTTCCAAACCACTATCAAGTATCTTTAACTTGAGTATCAAAACCAAACAGTTTCCTGAAGTATGGAAATGTGCCAAAGTCACCCCTATATTCAAATCAGGATGTAACACGAAATGTGGTAATTACAGACCAATCTCCATTTTAAGTTCACTTAGTAAAATACTTGAAAAACATGTTCATGATAGTTTTTATGATTTTCTAACAAAGTATGGACTGTTGTGTTCTTGCCAATCAGGATTCCGTAAGGACCACTCTTGCGAGACTTGCCTAGTAGACATGTTGAATACATGGTACAAAATGTTAGATGATGGAAATCTAGTTGGTGCAGTCATGCTCGACATGAAAAAGGCCTTTGATCTAGTAGATCATGATCTTTTGGTGGGTAAACTGACCACCTACCATTGTAGTACTGATACTGTTCATTGGTTTAAGTCCTATCTATGTGATAGGTCACAGCAAGTGGTTATAAACAAAAGTCTGTCAACGTCTGCCAATGTCAAATATGGTGTACCCCAAGGGTCCATTCTGGGTCCTTTATTATTCATAGTTTTCATTAATGACCTTGCATTACATGTAAATAGCAGCTGTAAAGATTCTAAACTTATTAGTATGTATGCAGATGACACTACCATCTATGTTAAAGGTAAAAATATTAAAGAAGTGGAAGACGAATTAAATCAGAAAACAGACTGTTTAGATGAATGGTACAAAGCCAATGACTTACTTGCTAATGAAATCAAGAGTAAAGTTATGCTCATATGTTCTCAGCAAAAAGCAAGGAATTTTCCATCATTAGACATTAATGTGAAAAGTAATGACACAAGGCTAGAAAAGGTTTCTCATCATAAAGTTTTGGGCATAGTCATTGATGAGCATCTCAGCTGGGAGAACCAGATATCTACTATGTGTCAGAAAATTTCAGCTAGTTTGTCAACACTGAGAAGAATTAAACATTTTTTACCCTTCCATGTACGAAAAATGTATTACTTTGCTTATATTTTGCCTTTATTTGATTATTGTTCTACCATGTGGGGTAATGCCAGAGGTCAATTATTTTCTAAGATTAAACGATTACATAAAAGTGCAGCACTGTTAGTATTGAACACTCAAAGTCAGTGGTTGAGCTATAAGCAAGCTCTACAAAAATTAAATTGGTTGACACTGGAAGAAAGAATAAAATATCGTACATTGTTACTTTTATACAAGTCTGTGAACAAAATGGCACCCACATATATGCAGGAAATGTTTGAATATGTAAAACATAAACATTCAGTGAATTCAAGATCTGCTGCCAGCAACAATTTATATGTGGTCAAACCAAGAACTCAGTACATGAAAAATACCTTTAGTTACTCAGGTGCAATATTATGGAATAGTCTTCCAAGTTCTGTCAAAGAGTCTCCATGTGTATCTTCATTTAAGAGTAAGTGTGCATCATATCTGGTGTCATTGAGGGTTTAGCTGATGTTTGTAATCATACGAGTTTACCTGTTTTGCCTTTTGTATATAATATTCTGTACCTTTACATGCATATGTACTTTTATGAGGGCCTCAGGGGAGATTGGTGATAATTCACTAACTGAGTTACCCTCTTGAAATAAAGTTTTATATATATATATAATATGGCTGATATGACAAAAGAATCCTTCTTGATCAAGGTGGATCCAGACACCAAAGTTCGGTAAGTCACTACTAAGTGGGGATAAGGGAGGCATAAATACTACAGCAAATAATCTAAAACAACTCTGACCAGGCAACTTAAAATAACAAATAACTGCCAAAATATGTAAATCTGGCCCCTAACCCGACCAACCACAGGCGCTCGTAACGTTCAGTCAGTCAAGCTTCCGTGCTAATATACGCGGGGGAAGGGGGGGAGGGGGAGAGTAATGGATTAAGAGGGTGAACCTGGAACATCTGTGCGTTCAATAACCCACATAGGGCCATATCTGCAATAAAATATTGTGTATTCATCTGTGCAGTCAATTATTTGTGCTAATAAGATGGTGGCGGATGGGCCTAAAACCGCAACGTCGTCACATGGAGCTCCTATACAGGAGCTCCATGTGACGACGTTGTGGTTTTAGGTTGATATGATTAACTGTTCAACTGCTTGAATATGTTAGTAACAAAATGAAAACATTGAAATACAATGGGACAATGCATGGGTTCAATTTGAAGCTGTACATCTAGAGTAAACGTGGCCCAGCTACTTGTGATATATTCTAGGGGATACAATTTGAAAAACGAGATTCAAACAATTTAACCATCTTGAAATATAACCAAATAAATGAAAATTCATTATAATTTTAATTTGAAATATGATTTACAGTCCAACTGCTTGAATACTAATACACTAGTTACAAAATGAAAACACTGAAATACAGTGGAACTCTGTATGGGTTCAATTTGAAATGTAATACACTGTGCAGCGAGAGTAAATGTTATTTTAGTACATAAAATTTACAATACATGTGATTGGAAGCAATTTAATCTTCTTAACAACAAAATAAGAAGTCATGACTTGTTTATTTCTGTACAAGAGATGGGAAATGTCTGATATATGTTGACTCCCATTTGTGCATAAACAATGCACCATTATTTGTTATGGGTTTGCCTGCCATTCTGGCTGCCAATGTTGGATGTTAGACCTGTTATGAGGCATTAATTTGTGGATTGAATTATTTGTTGCATTGCATATAAATTGATGTGAACAGTGTTTGTTGACCTTTTTTTCATTTCATTTTTATAAAGCCAAGCAAAAAAAAAAAAAAAAAAATCCTTCATTTCCGGTCACCTTCCATAGCTGCCACAAAACCTCTGGCATCAATTTTATCATTCAGATGGATGAATCAAAACTTTTTTTCAAATTTTGCTTATAATTATTTAAGGCTAAAATGCTCTAAAATATGGTAATTTACAGCAAACATCTGGTAAAGTTGGGGAAAAATTCAAAATGCAGACTTATGTACCAGGGATGTTCAGCCATATCACAGGAAACCCCTGGAAGGGTTTTTTTTTTTTTTTGGCTTGGTCTAATATTATTCCTGTCCATGTTAAGTGAATATGAGTCATGAAAGTGGTTCAAGAATTTGAGATTGCATAATGAGACCTCACATCAAATCTAATATCAGTTCTGACAACATGTATATTTTATGGGCATGAAGTTACACCATCAAAAATGGGATAAAATCGTCATTCACTGTTTTAGTGTCAAATACAGGAAGTATCTCCCCCAAGACAGCTGTATTACCCGAGGTGAAGCCGAGGGTAATACAGATGTCTGTGGGGAAGAGACTTCCTGTATTTCACACTAAAACAGTGAATAACTACTAGTGTAGCATGGGAGACAAAGCAGAAGCTGTACTCTGCTCAGTCTACATTGCTACTGACCCAGATACAAGCTATGCCACAGTAATTGACAACTTTGAAAAATATTGTGTGGTTTATAGAAACACAATTTATGAAAAAGCAAAGTTCAACCATAGATCACAACAGCCAGGTGAATCAGCAGAATTGTTCAGCAATGACTTGCATCAATTTGTAGAGCACTGCAACTACGGAACACTAAAAGAGGAAATGATCCGTGATAGGATTGTGGTAGGTATGCATCGTCAACCAACAGTTGAGCAAGAAACTGCAGTTGGACGCTGAGTTAACGCTTGAAAAGGCAGTCCCAAGAATACACCAAAGTGAATCGGTCAAAACACAAATGGCAGCCTTAAGCAAGCAGATGGCAGCACAGATGGTGTGAACAACAAACACACAGCATGCCAAGTAAAGATCCTCGCAAACCAAATAATCATGGTCAGCACCAAGGTTCTAATAATAACAGTTCTAACAACACGCAAGGTCTAAATGGTCCAGGAAATCAAAGTTACGCAAGCAGGTGTGGAAGGTGTGGGAAAAGTTCAACACGCGAGAGCACAGACTGTGCAGCTGTCAACGCTACCTGTCACAAGCGTCAACTGCGAGGACAGTATGGATCAATTTGCCATATTAAGCCTAAGAATGTACATGAAGTCACAGCAGATGATCGTAAGCATTTTGGTGGTGAAGTCACAGGTAACAACAGTGACATGTCATGGGACATTCTTTGTACCATAGCCAACAACGCAATTCCATTCAAAATAGACACAGGTATGGATGTCACTGTCACTCTGGTATGCGTACAGAGAGGAAATGGGTGTTCAGCCTCGTAAAGTTCTCCATGGCCCACAATGGCATGTACCTCTACATTGCAAGGGCATGTTCACATATGAACTCTGGAAAGATAACTCTGAGTACAACTCAAAATACATAATGTGATAAATGACTTGAAGGATGCACTGCTTGGACGTCCAACCATAAAAGCATTAAAGCTGGTCGAAATGATAGACAGTAGAGCAAGCTGAACAAGTAGAAACCGACAGTAGGCCTACCACAATTAAAGACCAACATCCGGACCTATTCAAAGGACTTGGTTTAATGGAAGGTGAATACAACATCAGCTTGAAGGATGATGCCAAACTATTACGCAATACAAACATCACGCAGAGTACCCCCGCCATTACTGGCAAAAGTCAAAGAGGAGCTGGAAAGAATGCAAAATGAGGGTGTGATCAAACCCATCAACGGGCCTACAGACTGGTGTGCAGGCATAGTACCCATCAATGGGCCTACAGACTGGTGTGCAGGCATGGTACCCATCAATGGGCCTACAGACTGGTGTGCAGGCATGGTACCCATCAATGGGCCTACAGACTGGTGTGCAGGCATGGTACCCATCAATGGGCCTACAGACTGGTGTGCAGGCATGGTACCCATCAATGGGCCTACAAACTGGTGTGCAGGCATGGTACCCATCAGTGGGCCCACAGACTGGTGTGCAGGCATGGTACCAATCAATGGGCCCACAGACTGGTGTGCAGACATGGTACCCATCAGTGGGCCCACAGACTGGTGTGCAGGCATGGTACCCATAAATGGGCCTACAAACTGGTGTGCAGGCATGGTACCCATCAGTGGGCCCACAGACTGGTGTGCAGGCATGGTACCCATCAATGGGCCCACAGACTGGTGTGCAGGCATGGTACCCATCAATGAGCCTACAGACTGGTGTGCAGGCATACTACCCATCAATGGGCCTACAGACTGGTGTGCACACATGGTACCCTTGGCCCCTTTTCATTCTCGCTTGTTTGTGGTATTTCAAGATTTCAAATCTATAGAAACATTCTATATAAAAAGACCTGCACATACTTATACTCTGTTAAATTTCTGCACAAAAAACAAAGAAAAAAATGTGGAAAATTTTGGAAGCCATTACTATTTTTACTTGCTATTTTGAAATTTTAATAGCATTTGGCTATTAGCTACTGCTAGTGCTACCACTGTTAATGTACAGAATGTCACATTAACATGGAATTATGCTACAAACCTGCTATAATATCATGTTGATCATATCCTCTCCTGTGATATATATCTCTGATGTAAGCCAATCTCTTGCCAGTGACGACATCGCGGACTATCACACCTTTTTCTGCCAGCGCTGCAATGTGCTGGCCATGATTTATAATCACAAAGTTAACTGGTGAATCGAAGTCCATATCATGAACCACCTGCCCAGTCTCAAGATCCAAGATGATCACAGTTTTGCCTCCCACAGCTGCGTATCGTTCTCCGTTGCATAGTTTCAGTATGTCAGCATCCGGGCTACCATTGTCATACGATTTCAGCAGCTGCCCCTTCTTGACGTCCCACTTCTTCACAGATTTATCATAAGAACCTGACGAAAGACAATACATTCTAAACTGCCTTATACACTGGCAGTATCATCCTGTACCAAACAATGACATTAACATGGATACATGTGGCCAATATTGCCTTTTTCTGTCAAGAATTAGTTCAGATAAAATGTTCAAGGATATACATGTAACAGCATACAAAAAGAAAATATATTTATCATCATGATATTAGCATGAATACATGTGGTCTACATTGTCTGTTTCTTTGAAAAATGAACTCAGGAAAAGTATTTAAGGATTTAACAAGCATTTGCAAATAAAATAACAGTCTGCTATTCCCCAGGAACTAAGTTACACTGGTTGAAGGATATGGGAATTAGGTTTTGAAAATTATAATTACAATGATGTAGCACGTCTGTTAAACATGTTTTAGATAATTTGCTGGCTGTCCACTGCTGTGACCCCTCCCACTAATAACTTGTAGTGAAGACAGTACAGTGGTCCCTGTCTTGAGAGACACCCTTAGGGCAGGCAAAATATGCGGTATCTGAAAACAGATGGTCTTTCATTAGAGGTATAATAACATGGAAAAGATAGCACAGTGTTCTGAGATACCGGTTTTAAAAAGATATGCAGTCTCTCATTGGAGGGGTCTCTCAAGACAGGTACCACTGTAAATGAAATAGGTCATGATGCATACAAGTATAGGCGAAACGGCCATCACTGCTGATGGCCACTCCCATGGCGTCTGTGGTGTGTCCCGCTAGGGCATATACTAAGGCACCACCAGGTGATGTCAGGAATGGTCTCTCAGGAATCAGACAGGGAAAAGGAGCATTTTGGCACTTCGCCAAAAGTTCATCTGGCCCCTGAAAATATTAAAATAGGAACACATGTACCTCCAGCCTGCAAGCACATCTCAAATAAAATGAACAGATACATATGTGCAAGCTGCAGGTAACTGGCTATTTTACACTTATTATAACCTGTACAGAATAGGATTAAACAGTATTCACACAATACTTGTATGTACACTGTACAATGATATACCCGTCATGCAGGTATTCCCAAACCCTATTTCCACCTACACGCATACAATTTTTAAAGCCTTAATCCATCAGAATACATTCAATTTGGTATAAAACAGACCAGTACTTTATCTGGTAAAACATTCCTTTGCACACTTTCTTATCTGATAACACATTCCATTGCACACTTTCTTATCTGATAACACATTCCATTGCACACTTCCTTATCTGATAACACATTCCATTGCACACTTTCTTATCTGATAACACATTCCATTGCACACTTTTTTTACCTGATAACACATTCCATTGCACACTTTTTATCTGATAACACATTCCATTGCAGACTTTCTTATCTGATAACATATTCCATTGCACACTTTCATATCTAAAAACACAGTCCATTGCACACTCTCTTATCTGAAAACATATTCCATTGCACATTTTCTTACCTGACAACACATTCCATTGCACTTTCTTATCTGATAACACAGTCCATTGCACACTTCTTACCTGATAACACATTCCATTGCAGACTTTCTTATCTGATAACACATTCCATTGCACTTTCTTATCTGATACCACAGTCCGTTGCACACTTTTTAACCTGATAACACATTCCATTGCACTTTCTTATCTGATAACACATTCCATTGCACACTTTATCTAATAACATATTCCATCGCACACTTTATTATCTGATAACATATTCCACTGCACACTTTCATATCTAAAAACACAGTCCATTGCACACTTTTTTTACCTGAAAACATATTCCATTGCACACTTTATTATCTGATTACATATTCCATTGCACACTTTCTTATCTGATAACATATTCCATTGCACACTTTCTTATCTGATAACACATTCCATTGCACAATTCCTTATCTGATAACATATTTCATTGCACACTTTCTTATCTGATAACATATTCCATTGCACACTTTCTTATCTGACAACACATTCAATTGCACACTTCCTTATCTGATAACACATTCCATTGCACACTTTCTTATCTGACAACACAGTCCATTGCACACTTTCTTGTCTGATAACACAGTCCATTGCACACTTTCTTGTCTGATAACATATTCCACTGCACACTTTATTATCTGATAACACATTCCATTGCACAATGGGCCCTTTCTTCCTTGAATTAAGACTGCTCTCAACAGCTTTCCGTAGCATGGGTTGGGCACTTAGCCCCCATCCTGAGCCAAGGAAAGCTGCTGACCCTCTATGTTATTTTGATACGTCAAATTAACCATATGTACTCAGTCATTTTGTATACATGTACTACTGAAAGTAGCTCAAAATTTTAAAGCAGAGGACATTTGACCCCCAGTTTTGACTGGTTTATGGGGTAAGAGGTTAAAGGACAAATAAAAAATTTTTAAACATAATTCTTTCCATGTTCAGTATAAGTGTGTTTTGTTTCATATGACAGCGCACTGTACTGAACATGTTTGAAGTGCAAAAATACCTCTATTTAAATAGACAAAACTTTCTCACCTTGGATATTCGTCCCACTAGTTGGCCTGGTAGCTGATTTGGGTCATAAAGCAATGCACTCTGGGACAGCTGAAGTGTCTCTGCCACTGTTTTAATGTTAAGGTCCGTGTCAAACACAGACCGTGCCAGGTCAAAGTCATCTAGAAGTTGCCTAGGTAACAAAACAATGAACACAAATGAAGGTGCATCAGTTCAATTAGGGTTTTTTCTCTAGTTTTAATTATCCTAAATTGATGTACTTTAAGTTCATAGTAAAATTCAACATGCACATATTAACTCCTTCAGTGCAAATCTAAAGTCCATCTACTTAAGTCAGACAAGTCTGAATTATCAGTAGAACCCCAGATTCGTATTCCTCGTTAAAAAGACTTTTCATTCAAGTACCAGTATATGCCTATAGTTCCAGAGAGAATAACCCAGGTCAAGGGCTTTTCTTGGCACGCATTGCACCCAATGCAAGCCGAGAAAAGCTGTTGACTTAGTTCAAAATTTGGCACTGAAAGGGTTAATGCATTTAATGTTAACAATAACGAGGCCTATGGTGGCTGTCTCGTGTGCACTAACTGTAGTCTGACTGGTTTCACTGTCAACACAGCTCATCAGAGACTAGTCTCATAGCGGGTAGGACATGCTCATATACCAGCAGCAGGGAGAAACAGATGAAACTAACGTTGTGGTGTGTATTGTGACATACTCTGTGTATTGTGACATACTCTGTGTTATGTACTGATGTGTACTATGAGTCGCATTTAACATATCATAGTACTGGTCCTGGTTGTGGCAAAGTCCAGCAGGTAAAAATACTGCCATGATTGTGACAGTGTTTGCACCTGGTTGACCTGAGGTCATTTGCAATTAAGGCTGCAAGGCACGTGTAGCAGCCTATTACCTTTTAACATACAGCTATGTGGTAGCTCTATGTTTTTAATGTAATATTTTACCAACCAGTTAGGCGAGGAAGTTGATTCTTCCTGAGTGTGCAAGTGTTAATGGACAGATAAACTGGAACATAATATACTAGACATACCTTCAACACAAAGCTTTGACTGAAGGGTCCCCCATTTGCTCAAATTTGGTCATGGTGACACCAAAATCTAATCAGTTCATCAGCAGTTGCCAGGTAAGATATTAAGCATATTGCCAAATTTGAGCAAAATACATGCAGGCATTCTGTAGATATTGTGGTGATGAGAATGTGCGCATCCGGATGGACAGAAATCCAGAAGGACGGAAAACTTGAAAAAATGAAAGGCTCCCCCCATGGGGTGGACCCTTGAAAATAAATATGAATGCATACAGCAGTATATTTATCCAGTTAACTACGAAGAGTCCTTGCACCACTTTGTTTCATTCAAGGAAGTTGAAACCAAACACCAATCATACCTGCACAGCAGGGAAAGGACAAAAATGATATACCCTTCCAGTATAGGGGCTCCCCACCCCACCCCACCCCCACCCTGGCACTGCCACACAGGCACAACTAATACTTGACACAGAAATGACCACGCAAGACCAGTAACAGCTTAACAACTAATGGTTGATTTCAACTTTTGGGAACAAAACATAGTATAAGCATTTCTTCAAGTCTGTATCTGCTGTAAACACCACCGCTCAAAAGAAAGAGTAATTTGTAAAGACCACCACTCAAAAGAGAGTGTAACTTGTAAAGACCACCACTGAAAAAGAGTGTAACTTGTAAAGACCACTAGAAAGAGTGTAACTTGTAAAGATCACCACTTAAAAGAGAGTAACTTGTAAAGATCACTTGAAAGAGTGTAACTTGTAAAGACCACCACTCAAAAGAGAGTGTAACTTGTAAATATCACCTCAAAAGAGTGCAACCTGTAAAGATCACCACTCAAAGACAATGCAACTTGTAAAGACCATCATTTCTAGCCATTGGACTCCATTTCTATGTGAACTTTACCTGATTAAAGACCACCTGCTACTTAAGATCACTTTCGGCTGACAGTCTCAAATAGCAGGTATTACTTTTGGTGTGGAATTTGTGAGATAATGATGACCCAGAACATCCCAAAGGTTTAAGGCCTGACCCAGAACATCCCAAAGATTTAGTCCTACTTAGCAGTGAAGATTATGTCTCTGTCACTGACTTTAATTGCTGAACCCTGAATAAGTTGAATGAGACATTCACTTTTTAAATGCAAGCATAATTTAGCTCAACTATGACACAAAAGCTGAAGAATTTTCTTTTCTTCATTTTTGGAGTGTGTTTGACTCCTATCTTGACCCATACCACATGCACCATACGGACATTAACATGAAAATGAAATTAGCAATTGCCAAATTAACATTTTCTTCCAATTCTTGACAATTTTTCAGGCTGAGGAGAAATTGAAACTAAGGACTCCTTGCCTACTCCCAAACAAAGTCTTTTGTACACATGTTATGACCTTCAATTCAAGTCTCAAGAACTCTCCTTGTCTTCTTGCTCTTGCCCTCAAGGCAACTTGCACAGAAATTTTGCTTGTCCCCTGTTCTATCTCACTTGTCTGGTTTTGGTTGCCCCCAAGGCATCTACTTAATAAATTTTACCTTGCTCTGATTTTCAATTTAACTTATCCCAGGCAAGTGGACCATCAACTGGTGCGTACTGGAAGATTGAAGGTAAGGATGGCAAATGCTCAATGATCTTCACAGTTAGTCACAATAATGATGGATAAAACAGGTGTACTGTGCAAATTGCTGTGGACACACATTCACCACAAACTATATAATATTCCTATTGACGTCAAGTGGCTGACCCAGCAGCACAGGGGAGAATCAAAGGATTCCAGTTATAATGCAAGGCAGGTCACTGCAAAATTATGCTTGGCTTCACATTGAGAGTTTTTGACACCTGCTCATAGGCAGTTTTTACGCAAATCTGAGAGGGCAGAGGGTGGACAGAGTGGTCAAGGGCTAATATTACTAATGCCCCCAAATTTTCACTTGCCCCAGACAGTCCTTAGCCCTTTCCCCCTTAAACCGGCAGATGGTCAAATGTCGTCTGCTTCATCGTTTTCAACTGATTTCAACAGCAATGAAAAACAACTTGCCTGAGAATTGAAGTTGAGACCTGTCATGACAACAGGACCCAGGTCAACAGCTTTCCTCGGCATGGGTTGCCCAACCCATGCCGAGGAAAGCTGCTGACTCAGTCTTAACTCAAGGGGGAAAGGGTAAATAGTGCCATGACATACAAGCAAAAAACTCCTGCACATTTCATGTTTCATATGCACAGACCTGAAGTAACTGAAATGCATAAAGCTCTCCTCAATGTGGTGGTTGCCTGATGACACTACTGGCAACTACTGCTGACTTTACATTCCTGTTCATTCCACTGATAAAAAACAAATTGTGATCATTTGGAGTTGATTAGCATCAGATCACAACGTACACAGATGAAATTAAAATACACAGTATGTCATCCGTTAACAATTTATGGATTCAATCTTTCCTGTCTGGTGATCTTACCGGATTGAGGAGGCTTTAAGCTTGGTGTTAAGCCACTCCAAATTGAGAAGTACTTCTTCCTTCAAGACAGACAATTCTCTGGCTCTCACCAGATGGAGTGGCAGTTGCATCAACTTTCGCAGATTGTAAACAGCCTCAAATTTGAGTGGTTGTGAGGCCACATAGCGAACAGCTTCATCTTTGACGCCATTCACATTGGTATACGGCTTTGGTCTCCCTGCAACAATTTTGCAAAACTTCAGACACTTCAATATAGATTAATTCCCTTCAAAGACACACCAAGCAAACTGGAATGTCCTCCAAAATGTACTATAATTATGATTTAAAAACAAAGGTTATTGTGTCCTATACAGTGATCAGCGATATAACATATATAGACAAACTATTATAAGCAGTCTTTAAGCT
This sequence comes from Hermodice carunculata, assembly GCA_964020975.1. NCBI lineage: Eukaryota > Metazoa > Annelida > Polychaeta > Eunicida > Amphinomidae > Hermodice > Hermodice carunculata. The sequence continues at coordinate 173,800 of OZ026621.1, read as the reverse complement.
TGCAACAAAAACATTCTTGGTGGTCAAAACCATAAGCTGTTTGCAGGAGCTGGTTTACCACCCAAAACTGATAGAGTTCTGACTGTGTAGGCATACAAATGGATCACTGGATATTTCAGTGACAAAGCATATTTTATAATCTTAAGATAAAAGGACAACAAAGGAGACACTTTAAATTGCAAAAAGGGTCCCTTAATGTTGCAAATGGCCTGTTCCACTAGAGTGCATGTGAATATTCAATCAAGAACAAGGTAAGCAGTGGCTTAATTGATTCCTGTTACAAATGCCAATGGTAATAACGTAATAGAAGTGATTTCTTCTTAAGAAGAAACCATGCCTGTAGATCATTCTTGCAATTCCATCTGATAGTCTCGATTTTGGGGCAAATAAAAGAATCACATACATGTGTCCTTATGTATTAATTTGGCCTCTTGGTCTGTGTCTTTTTATACAATCAAGAACTAGAGTCTGCCTGTATTTTATATGCTGTGTGTGTGTGTGTGTGTGTGTGTGTGTGTGTGTGTGTGTGTGTGTGTGTGTGTGTGATCGTGTTAGTGTGTGTTAGTGTGTGTGTACACAGACTGTAAGTTGTAGCATATGCAAGTTTTTTTTTCTCTTTCATATTAAACATTAAATATGGCAAAATCTATGGATTAAACTTACACATTCAAGTGCACAAGTATGCTTTATACTTTATCGTCACCACCATTTACCATGCTATAATGTAGGGTGGGTGTAAAATCTTTGTTTTCTATTCCTTGCTTACTAAAATGTAATAGTAATTCAGTATTTTTCACTGTATACCAACCATCTGCCCACTTGCCAAGGAAATAGTCAGCCAGCATGCTGTACATCTGTCTACGTGTTGATTCATCATAACAGTAACGATCTGTGGCAGCCTCAATGAACTGCCTATGATACCAGTATATCACACGCGCACCGTCAGCACTCCGGTCAACTGCAAGATTAGAATAGCAGACAGCAAGTTATTTTGCTTTGTGTACAGAAATTCAGGAATAGACTGATTAAAACTGATATCAAAACTGTGTTTTTATTTTGGTTACAGCTTATATGAAAGATCAGTGCTCCGTGCTTACTTTAGGGTGGGAGGTGGGGGGGGGGGGAGGGGCTGGCCTCACTATGCTTAGATGATCATGAATTAAGACGTGAATAAACCTGCGTACAGTGTATTATAAATTAAGCCTTTCCCCCTTAAACCAGCCAAACATGGCTGGTGGTCAAGTGTCACCTGCTTCAGAGTTTTCAACTAATTTCAACCATAATGAAAAATAATTTGACTGAGAATTGTAGATGAGACCTATCAAGCTCAGATGCCCCAGCTCAACAGCTTGACCAAAAATTTCACTTGTTAATGCTGCTGAACTTACTCAGTAATTTAACATTGATTTTGTATCATGAGAAATCACAAACATCGAGAAATGCTATATAAGTGTTTAAAAGAAAAGCCTCCTCCCCTCATCATAATTATTTCAAAAGTGACCAAGAAACTAAATATTAAATTAGTGGCCTAAACATACTTTTATGAGAGCTCTTTAACCCCTTCCCCCTTGAATTGACACTTGAGTCAACAACTTTCCTTCGCATGAGTTGGGCACCAAGTACCCAACTCATGCCAAGGAAAGTTGTTGACCTGGGGCATGTGATCTTGATAGGGCTCATCTACAATTCTTAGTCAAAATCGTTTTTCATTACTGTTGAAATTAGTTGAAAACATTGAAGCAGATGACATTTGACCACCAGCCAGTTTTGGCTGGTTTGAGGGGGAAAGGGTTAACCATTAAAAGGTCACATTATTAAAATGAGTCGACAAATTTCCTCAGTGCTCCCTGGGTTCTATACAGCCAGGTAAACCGAGGAAAACTTGACTATTGCATGTCATCCTGGCCAGTCTTTCATGAAATTTTGGTTGATTTTAAAAATCTAAATTAATCCGTGGGGGATGCTGGGTTCTAAATTTCCATGGCACCCCACTTCCTGCCTGCAGTTCCTGACAACAGCTGGCCAATGAGGAGAGCTGGCCTTGTTTATCCCCCAGGTGTCTCTACTATTCAAGGATGCCAAGCAGGGATATGTAGCAGTGCTGCCACCTACAGTCAGCATCCTCTATTGAATGAACTGCATATAGGATACAACTCAGCACAACTAATACTTGCCCAGGTATTGCTGCAGGTCACTCTTGATTCGTACCAATAGCAGTGGTGGCAGTCGGCGCATTGGGGGAGTCCAGAATTGGTATACGTCATTGAGGACTTCATCATCACACGACAAGATATCCTCCAGCTCACTCTCTGTCAAACCTCGACCTGCAAGCATTCAAATAAAATGTTTACGTTAGATTAATATTTTCTGCAACTATACTACATCTGAGAAGCATCCCAGTACAGCAGTTGCTGTAGTCAGAGCCTGACAAAATTCATTCAGGTGTTTGTTGTCATGGATATTATGCAGTGGCCTTGCCAGTTTTCAGGCATCCAGGTTTCCGTGGTACTGACTTTGTGCCCAATCGTATTGATGTCACAAATAATTTCTAATCAAAACAGCAGTGACAAATATCAATTATACTTACAAACTACCCTTTATATTGAATAAACTAAAACACGAACCCATCCCACCCAGGTCAACATTTATTTTCTTGCATTGAAAGTTTTACTTTTTGTGATCAAGGGGTTGTACTAGACACTCCTAAATCAACTTACAGGTCCCTCAGGTGATTCCATAGTGCTCAGAGTTTGTGCAAGGCACCTAAACCTAAACACACTTATGTTTATGTTTGCTAACAGCATGTGGATGAATGTTAATTCATATGTGGCTAATTATACAGGCACCAATCTGATTGGTTTAGATGCCCTCTGGGGGATTACCCTGTGATGTAATCACTTACAGCAGCGATATCAAAATGGTGGGCGTGGGCTTCACTTGGGTGATGGATTTTCACATAAATATCACAATATCAGATTTATTCAAGCACCATCATGGATAAAAGTATAAGGACAGATATAATGTTTCTATGGAAAACATTAATTCAGGGCATAAATTTCAAGTTTAAAAGGTAAAATCCACACCAATAATCGAAGAGCTTTCAAAGACAGGTGCAAGGCTTGGGGTCATGCACTTAGGCATGTGATAGATTAAAAAAACGTTACCCGTCGTCAAGGGGCAGTCCAGAATTGAACTGGTGCCACACTGAAAGTCACACGGCTGATAACCGATCAGATTACTTCATTCTTACTTGAAGTGCAACAAAACAAAATATCCCATGACTGTCCCACATCTACATCTAAAAGACATCATCAGCTAAATGTACTTTATGTCTCACTTTTAACTCTCTGTTTAACTCATTCCATACCAGTCCCTGATTTTTCCCTAGATTTAAGACGACGATTGCATATTCAAACTCTTCTTGAAAAGAGCTTTCATTTAAGTACCTACATGCCTATAGTCTTAAGTCAGTGGTTCTGGCACTGCCTGGCAAGTCATGCTGCAGCTGCCACAAGGGCAGCTGCAGCATGACTTGCCAGGCAGTGCCAGAACCACTGACAAAAGCCTGTTGCCATAGTATTGAATGAGATAATGCAAACAGCCATCATCAATGCAGAACAACCATGAATCGATCTAAAAATAAAAACATCGAAAAACAAAAGATAATAAAATTTATGTGAGAAATACAGTGTACATTGAAACTTCTCAGCAGAGATAATAGTAAACGTTGTCTGGAATCATGGCAGTTGAGACATATCGGTCATGACCGATATGTCTCAACTGCCATGATTCCAGACAACATAAGCACAATACCATGATTGTAAAGTACCATGATTGTACAATACCATGATTGTACAGTACCATGATTGTACAATACCATGATTGTACAGTACCATGATTGTACAGTACCATGATTGTACAGTACCATGATTGTACAATACCATGATTGTACAGTACCATGATTGTACAGTACCATGACTGTACAGTACAGTGGTACCTGCTATTTAAGACCACCCCTACAGCCAACAAAAAGTGGTCTCATACTGCAGGTGGTCTTAAATGGAAGGTATATTTAACATGTAAATACAGCAGAGGGTCTTGAAAGAGTGGTCTTCAAAAGACATGCGGTCTTAAATTGGAGGTGGTCTTTAGAGCAGGTACCACTGTACCGTGATTGTACAGTACCGTGATTGTACAGTACCATGATTGTACAGTACCATGATTGTACAGTACCATTATTGTATTGAAGGAAAGATAGGATTCAAAGATTTTCATTCTGAAGAAATCATGATACATATACATATACATGCACTTCAAAAACTCCACCATATAGGAGCCTGACGAAATCTTAGTTCTCCCTTTTGTCACCTTATCGTGACGATCGTGCATGACTAAATTCATAGTGACGCTGGTCTGCTGTTACCAAGTGGGACCCGCTATGGACATGCTATCGTGACCAGAGCACAGGATTAACTGTGAAACTGTGGACAATTACCGCAAATCAGCGATGCAGCCTGGTACCTTGCAATTGTCTACAGGCATATTCCAGGCTTGCTGGTATTTGAATGAAAGGTATCTTGAAAAGGCATTTGAATCTTTTAACCATTATATATTAAACAGTAATGAAAAAACGACTATAGCCGTGATTAGCATTTTAAGGGTTAATTCAAGGGGAACCGGGTTAATCTTACAATTATCCGTGTTGTCCTGGTTTGATACTCCAAGTATCCTTCAGTTATTTTTAGCAGAGTTGAAATTACCTAATGTAATTTCCGGAATGAGGAAGCTGAAGAAATTTGAATAGCATCTTTGGCGATGTACATGATATACTTACTAACGGTCATGTACCCCAAGGCTCTGCTAACCAGTAATTTGCCGTGGTCTTTCTCCAGTTTGGCAAACAACCTGTCAATCATATCTCGTATGCTTTTCTCCAGTGTGGTTTCCTCTGGCTTTGCAAACGATGTCCAGCGACAAGCCTCATCAAAGCAAAGCTTCAGGAAAAGTGGTAAGGGGCATTCTTCAAATGCTGAAGTGACCAGGTCAAGCTGAGGTGCTGTCAGGGTTCTATTCTCTAATTGAAGCCATTTTTGCAAGATCATCTGCACATCGGAATCTGGCAAGGGTGGCACAGGTACAAAGTTTTCTTCTTTCAATGACACCTTTGAAATGAAAGGTCATTTGCAATCAAATATCTTTTCAGTGTCAGAAATTTGAACGACACAGTCTGTCTAACATGAAAACATGTAAATCCAAATTAACAGTGAGAACGTGTTCAAATGATCCTAATACATGGACTAATAGAAAATAACCTTGAAAAATAATATAATATACACACAAACACATAAACATTGTGGTGGCTCGTCATCATTCTTAAACATAGACAACAGAACATCTGCTTGAGACTAAAGCACCACCAAAGCCAAGCTACATCATTTTACCACATTCAATTACATATCACTGACATTACATGAACGTTAAGGCTGTATTTCATAACTTCACAGCTTGTATACTTTTTTTCCTCACCTTAAGAGTTGGAAAGCACTCGTACTTATCCTCAGGCAGAGTAGACACAATACACTTGACATGTCTAGGCAAGGCTCTGGGCAGCCACGACAATTGACGAGCCCCTCCTTCGTTGTCCAACTGGTCCAGTGAATCAATAATCAACACCAGAGGGCGCGTTCGTGTGGCAAATTCCAGCACTTGTGAGAATTCTACAGTAAGACGCCGCAAGTTCTGCATGAACAAGAAACAGATGATATATAAACTAAAGAAGAAAAGTCATCTGGGATTCCACTTTTTTATTGACATCCCCCTCCGTAACTCCCTTGTCCTCGTTATTATAAATTCAGATGAAATGCACAGATCCAAACACTTGCATGTATCTGATGACAAAACCGGCAGCTCACTCTGCAAGGGGTGCATGATTGTCACAATTCATGTACAGTAGATTCAAAACAGACAAATGGCACGGCAATAATACTCATCTATGGATGAGTACATCTTGCCAATTGACCGGTGGCTATAATATTGAATTGAATGTAACTATCAAAGAATTAAAACTTAATAGACTGTAAGCTCACAATTAACACTAAATTTCCAGACATTAAAGAAATATCAAACACAAACCTTTTCATCCAAACTGGCAATATCATCCATCTCCTGTCAAATATAAACAATTGACACATTCTAAATTATGTGGCAGTACATTAAGTGATTTTTGCTAATACTATTTACAACACTTCACCATCCTGTAGTTTCTGCATGGGGTAAATGTTCAAAGCTCTTTTTCTACCGAAGTAAATTATGCAAATTTGGATTAAGGTTATTTCTTTTTATTAATGTAACCAGTAGCTAAAAATTGGGAAATTCACACAAATAAAACAAGAGGCCTATGGGCCTAATGCTCTACTGGCAATATGGCTATATTGCACCTTTTCATTTCAAAGTTGCAAGTCCTCAAGTGGCTTCTGAACATATAAAGATTGGTGTACAAAACGTCCACTAGATGGCACTTTGCTCTACATGGAATCAGTTTATTTGTGCAATTCCTGTGATGAATATTGTTGCATGTGCCAAGACAACAGGAGTCAGTCCTCAAATTTATGTCTTCAGTGACCTTGGGACAGAAGATCAAGGTCACCCAGATTATGTAATACAAGAGGCCCATAGGCCTGCTGCTAAGCTGACATCGCCAGTCATGTCCAAGCTACACCCTGCCATTACAAAACACCTCTTTCAACTTTACAGGCATGGTGACCTCACCAAAATAGGTCAAAGTACTGATATTACATAACATTCTACCTTTTGTCATGGTCTATATGTCAAATAAATTTGGCAAGCCTAATCCAATTACTTTTCCAAATATAGAATTTTAAAGCTTAAAGCACATTTTGGCTCATTATTTCTGTCAAATTATAAGTGGCGCCACTAGTATCAATAGCAATTTAGACTTTGACCTCCTCCACAATCCCACCAAATCTGTCAACAATTTGCCAAAAATTAAAGATGCTAGAGTGTTAACAAGGTTTTTACATTTTGACCCCTATCTTACATAAAAAAATGAATTTGGTTGACAGTTTTGGAGAAATCAAAATGTGACTAACCATTGCAATTCCCATTGAAATGCACTGTAATCAGTGGGAATATGTGCACCAACAGATATGTACCCAAACTGAAAAAAAAATCAGTAGAAAATCAATCGGAGATGCGAATACACACGAGCTACATTTCCACCAAGTCTCAGAAGAGTCAAAGGGGCATCTGCAGAGAAGTTGAAAACAGCTTTGACACACAAAAATTTGTTAAAAAATGCAGAGTCACCTGGTGGACAAACTAAGGTCTAGGGGCACTCAGAAGTGTCCCTGTGCAATTTTTATGCAAATGGCTTGGAAACTTTAGAGATCTTTTAAGCTTTTGTTAAAAAAAAAGAACAAAAAATATATGGAAAATCCAAAAAACATTGGACCATGACCATTTGAAAAAATCTTGGTACTGACCCACCCAAGGTACACCCCTATCAATTTTTAAAGAGAATAGGGCCTATGGATAGTTGAAAATGTGAACAGACAGACAGACAAAAGATGATGGATCACCACCCATCCTAAAAGCACAGCTGACTGTCAAGTCAGGCGAGCTAAAAAAAATCAGAGAGTCTGTTTTGGATAGACTGACTGTCACCACATTTGTCACGTCAGAAAAGGTCAGACACAAAAATCTTGTATCCTTACATCCATTCATACTACATCGACTTTTGTCAACTGGCGAGGAAACAGTCAACCAGCAATGATACACTGTAACATATCAACTGAACTGCCAGATTACAAGAAAAGCAAAAATTTGCTCCTCACACAACTGACAAGTCTTTCTCGATTGCTAATAATTAGGTGAAACCCCAGTACGTTTCAATAGTTTACATGGCTGGTATATTAACAATCTAAAACCATTAATAAAAATGCTCCTTGTCAATTTCCCTCTTGTGTAATATACTGTAAGCACAATATGTGGTCCCCATTTTGTAAGGCCCTGTAACCATGGTAACAAGAGGCCACCACTTTTGCAGTGGCGACCTCTCTACGCAGCCAGTCTCACTGTGGTATCTTCATTTTATTGCTCTCTGAAAAAGGCCAGATTTCTGGTGAACATGGCATGACCTTCAAACAGCGGGATCACAACACTAAGTATTTTCTCTGTATATATTTTGGATGTACAGCAGTAATACATGTAGGACTGTCCCGTGTCATCAAGGCAAAACTTATGTGTACAAGACATACATGCAAAGTGACAATACCTTAACAGTCCATTAATAGTCTCTTCAAGTGCTACTCCAATTTTTATCCGCATTTAGTCATATGACTGATCAATGTCCAAACATATAGCTAAGGAGATATCCTTTCAAGGTCTTCTAGTGTAGAACTATTTGAATACATGACTTTAATACTATAGTCTGTGTAAATACAGTAAAACCTCTCTAACTGAACACCTCTGTATACCAAACACGTCTCTATACTGAACACCATTTTTCGGTCCCAAATATATACTTCCAATGCAAGAAAACCTCCCTATTTTGAACACCTCACTATACCGAACACTTTTTTCCGGCCCCAAGGGCGTAGGGAGGTTTTACTGTATGCCACTTTTTACCCAATGCTCCCTCAGCATCACTTACATCAAAGTCAACCTCTCTGTTGTACACTTTCTTGATTTGCATGTTCAGATTGTACAGTAGCGCTGATATATTTGAGCTCTCTGGTGTCGTACCAATGAACCTGTACAAGAAAACAAGATCTCTGATGGCATGTGCTCAATGTTACAGCTCAGCTTGTCTTTAAACACTTTTAAATAAACATTCCTGATGATGTCATCTTACATAGATAATCAACCCTGTCTGTGAAGGCACAATACTAATGATGCATGATTCAACACTTATAGATAAACCTGTAGGTAAAGAGACAAAATTGAAGTCTGATCACAAAGAAATATGGTCAAACCTGGATTTACAGAGACAACATTATTGATGTCTGATCACACATATATAGTCAAACCTTGTATTTAACCCTTTCCCCCTTGAATTAAGACTGAGTCAACAGCTTTCATTGGCATGTGATCTTGATAAGTCTCATGTACATTTCTCAGTCAAATTGTTTTTCATTACTGTTGAAATTAGTTGAAAACACTGAAGCAGACGACATTTGACCACCAGCTGGTTTTGGCCGGTTTAAGGGGGAAATTAAGGGTTAAAGAGACAATGCTAATGATGCATGAATAAACACAGAGACACAAACCTGCAGCTTGACAAAATTGATGTCTGATCACACAGAAATATAGTCAAACCTGAATTTATACAGAGATAACACTGTTGATGTCTGATCACAAATATATATTCAAACTTTTATTCAAACAGACAATGCAAATGTTGCAAACCTGTAGCTAAAGAGACAAAATTGATGTCTGATCACGCATAAATATGGTCAAACCTATATTTACAGAGACAACATCATTGATGTCTGATCACACATACATGTATGTAGTCACACCTGTATTTAAACAGACTAATTGATGCTAATGATAAATGATTAAACACACACACACACACACACACATATATATACATATATATATGTGTGTGTGTGTGTGTGTGTGTGTAGGTAAATCTGTAGCTAAAGAGACAAAATTGATAATATGTTCAAACCTGGATTTACAGAGACAACACCGTTGATGTCTGATTACACATATTAAGTCAAACCTTGTATTTAAGGAGACAATGATAGCCCTCACTCTCTCACCTCTATACTGCAATCCCTATTCACCTTTCTTGAGTTCTGTTTTTTACCTGTTTCACACATATTAAACCTGTCAAAGTCAGTTGGAGTGGTTTGACCATCAGCTTTCCTTAGTGCACTTTAGACACATTGCATCCAAAGCATGCAAAGGAAAACTGTTCATTCAGCCAAAAATGTGGCATTGAAAGAGTTGAACCTGTCCCTGTTCAGTGTGGTCAAGGGCACCTGGATGTCAAAGGTCATCTGCTTTGATATCTTCATGTCCATGTACATGTCTCATTTACAAAATTCTCACTTAAGTAGGATAAGGACTATGAAGCGTGTTAGCCTTAGACCAACAACTCCTTCTTTGGCACAGACTGGATGCTAAAGGTCTAACCCAGGCCAAGAAAAGCTGTTGATTGGACCTTCATTCATGAGTTAAAGGCTTATGTTATCATTCAATCCATCTAAAAATACCCCCACTTAAATTAGATCTTACATGTCAGTAAAAAACGGACAAAAACTCAAAATACGAACTAGAAGCTGCTGATTTTGCAGGATAAAATTAAATGTCTTCCAGTGGATCAGTTTTGTCCCTGAAGCAGATAACTAACAATTTCATTGCATGGAAACCAAATTCACACACAGTAAGTGACCAATTGACCTTCTGAATTAGGTCAAGGTGACCCAGATACCACCAAAACATGTCTTTCCCAGATACATCATGCCACCGAGTTTCAGCAAATTTTGCTCAGTTCATCATTAATTATCCCAATGAAACTGATTTCACATGAGACTGCAAAAACATGATGGATGGTTTTCTAAAGATGATCCATGCATTGATCAATTCATGTGGCTGCTGGAACCTCAAATTTTCCAAATTTTTACACCAAATATGACAACTGTGATTAATACAGGTACACGTCAGGTTTAGGAAAAGACAGTGGCTGGGATTGGTCATGGATTGTAGAGAGACAGGATTGTGTTTTTTTCTTTTCTTGTTTTTTGGAAGGGTTGCGGGGTGGAACTACACAGAAGAAGTGGCACTGTTGCTCCTGTTTGAATCTGACCCTATGACCTTGACAATTAGGTCAAGGTTAGCCAAATACAATTCCAACATAGGAAGTATTGCCAAACTATATTTCAGGAAGTTTCATTGAGTTCTTCAAGACTTACTGCACAGAAACAAAAAGCAGTGAACAGCAAAATGCAGAAAAAGAAATAGAAGAAAATAGTCCCTAAATAATATGTCTCCATGTCCACCAGGGGGCCTACAATCAGCACATTACACAGCTAAGTACCTGAGAATGACGACTCCCGCACCATCCAGCCAACTCCATGACTGCTTGGCTGCCATTGCCATGATGCTGGTTTTTCCACTACCTGACTTGCCATGTATTACTAATGGGGACCGGTTCCTGCCTTTTACATACTCTTCAATGTCCTGAAAATAAAACACGGGTACATTGCAAATGATCAAATGAAATTTCCATCCTTTTGGGTCGACCCTTTACAGCGTACAAAAGACTGAGTCAGCAGCTTTCCTAGGGGTGGGGTGGGCAGTGTCTCCAACCCACACCAAGGAAAGCTGTTGACCTGGGCATGCTATCATAATCGGTCTTACAATGTGTAATTCCATTAACAAGTCATTCAAGTAAAAACATTCAAGCGGCCAACAATTTATCTCCATGCCACTTTTGGACAATTTGAGTGGGAACAGGGTTCGGCACAATTAATGGGCAAGTAAAGTTAACTCATTCCACCCTGATGACGCTTTTTCCCGCTAATATCTAAATGTCGTCTGCTAATTGTATTTTACTAATTTAGGGATTATTTTTCAATATTTTGGATGAAACTTGCATGGAAGATCATTCCAAATTATATGCCCATGGTCAACAGCTTTCCTTGGCGCGCTCTGGGCGCATTGCGCCCAGAGCGCGCCAAGGAAAGCTGTTGACTCAGTCTTCTATCAGGGTGGAATGAGTTAAGTGTCAAAGCACAATACACGAGCAGTCAGGATACAGCATACTCCCATGTATCCTCAATCTTAATGAAACCAGTGATATCAGGCCTTCACATTGGAACATTACAGGCAGCTGTCAATCACTCTCCAAAGATGATGAAGGTGATCTCTGGGGACTGCTACTCCACTCATTACCTTTGTTTGTTGGGTTGTTTTGGAGAGTGAAAAACAACATAACTAAAATGAGTTTTAGGCGAGTGATAGGGCTCAGGATCCGGAGTAAGTGATAGGGCTCAGGAGTAAGTGATAGGGCTCAGGAGTAAGTGATAGGGCTCAGCAGTAAGTGATAGGGCTCAGGAGTAAGTGATAGGGCTCAGGAGTAAGTGATAGGGCTCAGGAGTAAGTGATAGGGCTCAGGAGTAAGTGATAGGGCTCAGGAGTAACTGCTCACCTCACAAATGAAGGCTTATGATAAATTTTGGATTGAGTCAACAGCTTTTCTCAATGCTCATTGGTGCAAATGCACCCAATGAGCACTGAGAAAAGCTGTTGACCTGGGCTATTCTCTCTGGAACTATAGGCATACTGATACTTGAATGAAAGGTCTTTTTACGAGGAACACAGATCTGGGATCCTAATGATAATTCAAACTTGTCTGACTTCAGCAGATTGACTTTACACGTGATTGGTACTGATAGAGTTGCCAGTGCTACAGACTTGCCGAAGAAATATGGCTTGTCAAGTTGTTTAATTCATGTATTGGGAATGAGTGAAGAAATTCCAGGATTAAGTCATCTTTCCATTTTGTTAGTTTATTTCCTGCACATTAGTCTAATTCAGGAAAATATAAAATTAACTTTCTGCCTGAAAAAGAAGTTCCATCTTTCAGACTAGTGTCTGAAATTTAATATTGATATACACATGAATTGTAGACAAGAGGCCAAAATTCAACACCTTTCCCTGACTTGAATCACATAAAATGCAAGCTTTATGAGGCTGATTGCTGCCAATGTACAAAGTGTGATTTAGAAGAATGCAGACAACTTACCTGCAATACGTTTTTCCTGCCGTGAAAGACTTGACACTTTGCCTGGCAGAAGACTGTGTGCTGTAACACTTCCTGGTAAACTGTGTCCTCAATGTTTGCCTTCGATCTTTCCTCAATGCCTGCTGTTATCATTGCCTTTAAGCTCGTCTCAAAGTCGGCACACAGTTGGTCTATGTACGTCTTGTGGTCTGCGTGGATTGTGGGATCAATTCCTGAAAATTTACTTTTTCAATCAATTAAATCCGTCGATACACATGGCAAATTTGCTAAGTCTTTCCTGGCCAGAATTTGACCAAGGAAAGTTGTTGACCTGGGACATGCCATCATCACAGCTTTTATAATATATAAAGCTCAGTAAAATGTTTTCTATGAAAAAAAAATGATACATTTATGTAAAAACATGAAAGCAGATGACAATTTAACACCTGGCACTTTGGCTGATTTGAGTGGGAAAGGGTTAAAAGTATCAAGCAGGTATTCCTTGACAAAACGAAATCAAACTTTTCACAATTATCCAAAGAGAAAACCTTCAGACACTTGTAATAATACCACATGTGTACACGTAACCTCTACAGTTCCCATTGTGCATTTGTCAGCACTCAAATTGTTGTAGAATAGTCCACATAATGTTTTATATTTTTCCATGAAATCATTTTTTTAAATTGAAGTTATATTTTGAAAAATTGCACACCAGTAGCTATTAAAGACTCTCATTAACCTTAAATTCAGCTTATTAACATGTAGTCACCGTAATACTGGGTATGTTTTGAAGTATTAAGACATTTTTTGTATCATATTCTTTTTTAAGATGATAAAATTTACATTCTATAAGCAAGGTGTTCACCATTACAAGAAACCATGCAAAGATTCCACCCAATAGGAATGTTGTGCATTGAGGTTTATGGAACATCCATGGTAACTACCACTGAATAGTGAACAGTATTGTTGGTGCAACTCTGCAGAAAAATGCAACATAAAAAGTTGCAGCACACCACACAGTAAAGTGTCAAAACTACTCTAGCCTGTCAGATAAGCACTCTGCCATGTGAACTAGCAATTAATTGACCCATTGTGTTTCCTGGAATTCTTGTGTAAACACTTGCAGAACCTAGTCTTTGACAAGAGTTCTGTTTTTTCCCATGTTCCTTGAAGATTTACCCATGATGTCTGAATTGAGACTCCTTCAAAGTTCCATACACCCTGTACTTCCTGTGATTATAACTAATTAACATATTTCCCTCCACACTGCTCTAAGAAATTAGGCAAACAAATTGAAACATCAATCTTGCATTTTTCCACATTCTAATTAAGTCTGCTCACATCTCTGCTGACAAAGTCTTTTTAAATCCCATTTGAGGTAGAGCCATATCATATAACTTACTGATTTCCAGCAGTAATGCTTTTAATGTGCAATTCTGTATTTGTACCTTTGAGTTTATAGAGCCTTACATACTTTTATCTTTTGTTTATACATGGGTTACTTTCCATGCGTAATTCCTGTCACACTTTTTGTTTGATTTATATGCTGTATATGTATTTCATTTTGATGTACACTTTTATTTCTCCAAAGTCTTAAGGTGGAGATATAGTGAAGACTAATCAGGTGCTCCATAGTTTTGTTTTATCCGCTTCAAAATTAAACTGAAACACCATCAAAACTATGTATTTCCTGAAAGAAGAGAAAGAGGGGGAAACAGCCATGGCAACTATTTTTGTTTGCATTCAAAATTTCAAAAGATACAATTAATTACACAACCAATTAAATTTAAATTAAAATTCTAACTTTAAAAAAAATGAAGTTGACACTAGTAACGCAGAATCAATTATTTTGGTGCCAAATGGAAGAGTATGGTATGTATTCCAAAAAGGTGTTTTGCTTTCTTCGTACCATCAATATTTTTAAGTTATAATTATTAAAGAATAGATTATTAAAATTTTAATATTTCCTTCATTACCAAATTTGAATAAACCATTTCTCTAAAAATAAAAGTGATACAGAAAAAAATGAAACACCTTTTGCAATAAATACCTAACTCTTCCATTTGGCACCACAATTATAGCAATACTGGATTAAATGATGTGCATGCCTTCTAACGTCTTAAAGTAAAAATGGATTAAATGATGTGGGTGCCTTCTAACATCTTAAAGTTGTAACAGATTAAACAATGTGAACGCCTGACTTCTTATGAGTGCTGCAGTGTAATGGTTTCATTGATGTACATACCTTCATCAGTCCACTTAGTCTGGTATTTCAAAATTTTGTCATCTGGCAGTACTTTGGGAATCTTCTCGTTTTTCAGCTCTTTCAACTTTTCTCTGGATGTTTGTATGTGCTTCTCAGTCCCATTGCTGTCTGCAGTACGCAACAAATTAACCTGGCATCACCGACTGATAATTACTGGCATAAATCACAGCCCTGAATGAGCGTGTGAGGTTAAATGCCACTCATTTTGATTATTTTGGGTTACTGTGTGATCCCTAACAGCTCAGCTGACTGACAAGCACAGCTAAAGTAAGCTGACAAGTCAGTCTTAGCTCAGCCAAAAGACAAACCAGTATTAGCTCAGTGACAGCCAGCCCAGTATAACTGAGCTGATGGACACGCTAGTATTAGCTCAGACACCCAACTGACAAGCCAGTTCTAGCTCAGCTGACTGATAATCTAGTACTAGCTCAGCTGACTGATAATCTAGTACTAGCTCAGCTGACTGATAAGACAGTACTAGCTCAGCTGACTGATAAGCCAGTACTAGCTCAGCTGACTGATAAGCCAGTACTAGCTCAGCTGACTGATAAGCCAGCACTAGCTCACTGACTGATAAGCCAGTACTAGCTCACTGACTGATAAGCCAGTACTAGCTCAGCTGACTGATAAGCCAGCACTAACTTGGCTGACTGATAAGCCAGTACTAGCTCACTGACTGATAAGCCAGTACTAGCTCACTGACTGATAAGCCAGTACTAGCTCGGCTGACTGATAAGCCAGCACTAGCTCACTGACTGATAAGCCAGTACTAGCTCACTGACTGATAAGCCAGCACTAGCTCACTGACTGATAAGCCAGTACTAGCTCTACTACTTAAAAATAAATTTATGTTCCCCATGCCACGCCTTCGATTTTATCCTGCATGGCCGCCGCCATGTGTTTCTCACTCTCTCTTTTTTTGTAGTCGACTCTTCGTGTCAACGAAAGTTACCGAAGTTGCCAGGATGTTCGAAGAATGAAACTTTAGTAGGGAACTCATGCTGCGCTAATACTTGATGTTTGCAACAAATTTCCACCTCCCTGGTGAAACTTGCGTAGGATTTATCTTTACTTTAATACAATTGAGTATGAAATAAGAAAATATTGAGTCAAATTAGCTGCAATTTCAATCCAAAACTTTCCTTGTTTACCAAGGTCACTAGCTGGTCCTGGTCTATAAATAGCCATTGCAGGGCCATGCCGGGTGACGGCTAAACCCAGTTTGCGATTGTTGAGAACACTTTTGAAGGTACAGATGCATTTTTCAACAAATACCGCTGTGTTTAGCAATGACCCATGACTAGCTGGTGACTGATTTGTTTGCTTCATACCTTCTTTCTTTTTCCTTTCTTTTTTTCCATGCAACATCAGATTTCCAGAATAAACTTGCATAGCAAAATTCAACAAATTGAATTCATTTATAATTTACCATATTTCAGCACTTTTGCACAACTGTACTGAGACATATTTACATAAAACATTTTAGTTAAATCTTCCTTCCATGTCTAGTGTACAATGATGATGCCTTCATAGAGCTCCCCCCCCCCCCCCTTCCAGTTTATTTGCTGTAACAACTAACAGGTATATAAATTTAATAGAAAATAAATAGAATTTGAGGGGAAAATGTCCTTGGTTAATATGATGTTTGTATAAGACTACATGTATTATGGTCATTCATCTTGTCCCTTCAGTGGTACCTGCAGTGAGTGGTCACCTACTGCATGTGGCCATTTTTACTTGGCAGAAGGGGTGGCCACATACAGCAGGTACAATTGTATGTACTCTTATGTGCAAGACCCAAAAATCTTGCCATCTTGAGTATCAAACTTTACCGAGTTCCCTGTCCACCTTTGAGAGGGTGATAACACAAACAGTCTGATCAGCAGATGACACATTAAGTTTCTTTGGGGGATTACTCATGATAATTTCAACTTACCCAAGTAGCGGGTCAGGAGTTTGCTTTGTTTGCCTTGGAGAATACCCTGGATATCTCTCTTGAAAAATACAGTTGACTTCTCTGGGCTCTGTGCTTCAATGATCCCCTTGGTCACCTCATTCTCAGTTACTGGGGAAAAATATCAATACAAATATATCTCTTCACCAACAAAATATACACAACAGCTGTGTGCAATTTAGCTAGCTCATCTACAACTCTTGTGACAAAGGTCTTAGTACTTTCTGCATTGCCTGGAAAGTCATCTTGCAGCTGCACCTGGTACGACTGGCCAAACAATGCCAAAACCAAGGCCATAAGACAAAGCATGCTGGTTAATGTACTTGATCAGCCTTTTGACCAAAAGCTGCAGTCATAAGTAATATGAGCACATAAATCTCACAAAAGCCACCACTAAATAAGGTCAATATGCTGGAAAACCCTTGACAGAATGAAATGAAAAATGGATGTATTACAATTAAGGAAATGAGTTTTTTGTTTTTGTTTTGTTTTTTGTTTTTTTTTTCTTTTTGAGAAAACAGAAGACAAACACGCCTCAAGAAAGTGAAATCTTCCTAAATCATGCCTGCATAACTAGATCTATTGAAGCTACCTAAAGTCTAAAACTGGTCATCATAAAAAAGGTGTTCACAGAACGTATTACCCTCAGCACCCACAATATTTTTTTGCCAATCCTGCAATTTTTTTTTAAAACTTTGCATTAGAACACTTCACATACGAAACTTCCATATAGGACAGGTGCCTTAACATGGTATAACAGCACCAAAAATTTAATGAATTTGTGAGGAATCCTTCTTGAGATACATGTATTATGGTAACATTGTCCACTTGTGCGCCACTCAGACAGCCTTCAAATAAATACTTTAAAAGTTTCACAGCAAGTTTAAAAATAATAAGACCACGCTGGTTTTCCATAGGTTTGTGGTCCATTATAATGTGCACCTCTGACAATAATTTGGTGAAGCTGTAATGGACCCTTCTTGAGATATTATGGTAACACCATCCCCTTGTGCACCACTCAGTTTCATAAACAGTTTAACAATACAAAGAGGAAGCTGGTTTTAAATGGGAACCTAGTCCTTTATGAGATGCATCTGACAAAAATTTGGTAAAGCTGGCATCAATTTTTTAGGTATCACGGTAACATCATCAGGGTTGACGCCATTCAGATGGCCGTAAAATAAATGCATTAAAAGTTTCATAAAAAGTTAAAAATAATTAGAGGAAGCTGGTTTTCGACAGGAACCTCCTCCATCATAAGGTTCTTGTGTGACAAAAATTTTGTAAAGCTACAGTGAATATTTTTTTTTAGATATTCCAGTAACATCATCCCCTTGTGCGACACTGACGGCCTTGAAATAAATACTTTAAAAGTTTTATTAAAAGTTCAAAAATAATAAGAGGAAGCTGGTTTCCAACAGGAGCCTGGTCCAGTATATGGTACATCTCTGACAAAATTTGGTACAGCTACAGTGAATATTTTTTAGATATCTTGCCAATATCATCAAGATGGATGGATGACACATGGGATGACAATACCCTCCAGCATTTTATGTGCTGAGGGTAAAGAACAACTTGCAGGTATCATGTTTGTTCTTTGATGACCCACACAATACACCAAAACAGGCACCACCATTTATCAGCAAGAGTTGTAACTGGTTTCATGGGTATCCATCTGGATGATGGAAGGCTTACATGGGACCAGTACAGGCACAGATATGTGCACTAGATGGATTAATGGGGCATATAAGATACACCATTCTGCACAATGGCAGCAACTGATTTCTGTATTACATGATATTCTCAACCAATAATTGAAGCAGATTTTTTTTATTCCCTAGGTCTCTCCACTTGCAACAGGTGGATACCAGGGGGAGCTACTTGTATCACCACCTAAAGGCAGCATGCTCCATTCAATTACCTGACATGTCATATTTGCTGACCATCCGCTTATCCGAACTGAATACGTTATTGGCTGCAAGTGTCATAGCCTCTTGCATTTGTCCATTCTCTACCCACCAGGTGTCCTTAGCAACCGTAAATGCTTCCTTATTTCTCTGGTTCAAGTAGTCTGGGAGATGTGTGCTAATTGGTAACAGCACATATGCCGGTGGGACAGAATTTTCATCCTTCTTGTACCATCTATAATGAGACAACATTTATTAATTTTTAATACATGTTTATACTGAAATCATCATAGACAATTAATCCCAGTCTGAATTTTTTGTATCGTCTAGCCAAGTTAGATTTTTCATGTCAATGGGACAATTTAGCTCTCAATAATAAGCAATGCAAAGTCTGCAAGATGAAAATGCATTCTATATTAATTTCATCCCTTTATTTGTTAAGCTATCTATGCTGTCAAATGCAGTAAATATATGAAGAACAAACAAGAATCCAGCAGTTCGTCCAATCTATGTGACTTGACAACCCTGCATTTTCACCCAATTTGAAGATACTAAAACAGTCAATGCATTTTCACTGAAGTCCACAATTCAATCCCTGAGTACATACTTTCCCTTCTTCATTTTCTCTTACCAAATACACGTACCGTATTCATCTTACCAAGCGCACAGTGCACTATAAAAAAATTTTATTCACAGATGCTGAAAAAAGTAGATCCTCAGGATAATAATGAATTCTACCAGTCATTTGACAACTATGGGATATTTTGGGGGTTCTTTCTTTCAAAAAAAAACAAAAAACAAAAAAGAGGGGTGTGTAATTAGGGAGTGTCTGCTTATTAAGATGAATACAGTAATTACTACAACACTTGCCTGCACCCACTCTGTGCTCAATTAAGTCTCAAGACAAGAGACATGCATAAAAATACATTTTTCATAGGCTGATTTTTACGATTAACGCATTGGTTTGATATAGCTTACTCTCAGAATGAACATGAAGAACTTATTTGTTTTAATTTAGATTGACATAAAATTACACAGAGGAAGTCAGACAGTGCTGGATGCATAGTAATCAGTTGACCCAAGTGTTGAGTCAATGATTATGTAACGCTAATAAGATCAGATAGACAAGCACTGTTTGAAGTCTTGGTCAGGTGCCACCCCATTGCCAAGCCTTGACAGAACAAATGGGGGTCACACCCACCTTTCAAAATGCCTCTAGGATGGACATCCTTAGTGGAGGTGTTTGTGGCATGAATATGTTAAGCTGGTGAGGTATGCTTTAACTTGACTCTTTTATCCGTGTCTATTCTGATTGCTCTAGCAAATTTAACCATAAATATATGCATCATATGACCAGCTGTAAAATTCAATCCACTGTACTTTTCTTTCAGATCAGAGATTCACTGTGAGATACCTGATGCCAATATATCGGCATGCAACTTTTTTGCAGTAAAATTACCAGAAATGTTCCAGTTTCATAAAATTCTCTTTTTTTTTTCATCAAAATCATACAGTATATACAAGCACTTAACTCTTTCTATACTATGGTCACAGGCCTTGGTCAGTGGTTCTGGCACTGCCTGGCAAGTCATGCTGCAGCTGCCGCAAGGGCAGCTGCAGCATGACTTGCCAGGCAGTGCCAGAACCACTCACTTAATATAGTCATGTTGGTACTTGAATGAAAGCTCTTTTCATGAATAATTTAAATATGCAATTGTCGTCTTAAATCTAGGTAAATATACGTAAATATCAGGGACTGGTATGGAATGAGTTAAAATAGTTAACAACTTTCCTTTAAGTGCACAGGGTGCATAGCACCAAGAGTTTGCCGCGGAAGGATGTTGACTCACTCCCATCAACACCAGATCAGTACTTGTGATCCATTTGTTCTTACTTTTGCAGTATTGCCTTGTGCATCTCCTGTGGTACTCCCTGTAACAGTCTCTCAAACTCGCTAGCCTCTACCACACGAGGAATGGGGCGGTAGCCATAACGATGTGACAGGAAAGTCTGCAGAGACAAAAACACAAAAACAAAACATGTATTCACTGTTACAGTGTCACAATTTGGACTGAGTCAACAACTTTTATTTGTGTGCCTAGGGCACAACGTACCCAAAGTGTGCTGAGAAAAGCTGTTCACCTGGACTATTCTATTGTATACTGCTACAGCCATGCTGGTACTTAAATGATGTTGTTTTTTAGAAGGAACCTGAATCAAGCACCCTTATATAATTCAGAGCTTGTTTTAAGGACTCTTAAAGAGTCTAAATAAATGTGACCATTTTTGCAGAAAACCAGCTTTAGAACTTGATAAAGTACTACTTACTGATGCAAAGACAGCTAAGGTATACATTTTTGGGTTAGTATAATCATGGAGCAATAAAACTAGTTTCCTTCCTCCATGGTATAATCATGAACAATAGATATGTGCAAAGATCAATCATTGTCCTTGCTTAATTGTAAAATAATTGTGCTCGTATAATCAACTTATCAGCCAAGCTTTCAGGAAGACAACAACACAAAAAAGTGTGATTTCAAGGTAACATTGCACGTATATGTGATAAGCTTGAGCTTAAGTTCAGATTAAAAAATTACTTCTAGTAGTCCTGGAATTATACAGGTATCACAAACTGACTATTCTGCCAAAACATACCACAAAGTTGGGTCCTGTAGACAACTCTTGACAGGCCTTCAGTTCTTTCATACACAGGTCAGTGGTCATATGGTCATTAGTGGACTCTTCCCGTATGCCCCACCTCATATCCACCACTTGAAAGTCATATCCTTGTTCTTGACAGAACTTCTTCAGTCTTGGGTAGACTCTTTCCATCAAGGCATTACGCTCATGGCGTGTATCTGAAATTATACTCCATATATGGGACGAATTCTCCCTAAAATCAAATGACAGTTCATTCATCTTTGTGTATGGTCAGAATGTATGGCAGTATAACAGAATATACTGAAAACTGATTTATTTTGGCGTTTATAAATTTTCACGGTTTTTGTATTTTTTGACATTGCACTGTGGTTTTAATTTCACTGTTTTGAACATAATTCCCATTCAAACAATGTTAAAATGCTATTTTTATTTTTCATGTTTTTATTTTCACGGTTTTGTGCCATCAGTGAAATAAGCGAAAATAAGAATAGAGCGAAATTAAAGCAATTTACAGGGCACACAAAGTATAGATGCAAGGCCACTAGCAAGTAAAGGAGGGATAGTCAAACAACAGGATCAGGATT
>OZ026621.1:98471-151471 GCA_964020975.1 Hermodice carunculata | reverse complement strand
GTCCTACACTCTGCTGACCGGAATCTGCTGTTTCTGCAGGTGCAGACTTTACTGCTTTGTTACATGTATAGTAAGGGGTGGTTCAACATTATCATCATTTTTGAATTAGTACTTAAGACTCTAAATTTCATGACCCCCCTCCCTCCCCCAAACTAGTACTTTAAAAATGACAATTTTCCAAAAAAGCATACCTAGATTACACAAAATAAACCAAAAATTGACCATCATTTTCCATATTCTGTGAAAGTGTACAGTCTGATTTAACCCCCCCCCCCCCCCCCCGCATACTGAGAGTACTAATTCAAAAATGATGAAAATGTTGAACCATCCCTAACTGTATTTGTACTTATCAGTAGGTAACAGAAGGTTCAATATCACCAAGATATAAGTCAGTATGGCATTACCCGTTTGACCTTTCAAGGTCATTCAAAGTCAAAATTAACTTTGCCAAAACAAACCCCATAGTTACTTTCCTATCAATTTTTAATAATAATAACTGTAACCATGAGTCTACAATCCACTATTACCATTACATAAGCCAGTATGTCAAATTTGTTGAGTGAGCAAAAAAGCTTGAATTGGATATAATTTACACCATAGGTATCCTCTGGGCAATATGTGTGTGTAAAAGGAAAGTATCCCATAAAACAGCTTTGACAATATGTGTGTGTAAAACAAAAGTATCCCATAAAACAGCTTTGACAATATGTGTGTGTAAAACAAAAGTATCCCATAAAACAGCTTTGACAATATGTGTGTGTAAAACAAAAGTATCCCATAAAACAGCTTTGACAATATGTGTGTGTAAAAGGAAAGTATCCCATAAAACAGCTTTGACAATATGTGTGTGTAAAACAAAAGTATCCCATAAAACAGCTTTGACAATATGTGTGTGTAAAACAAAAGTATCCCATAAAACAGCTTTGACAATATGTGTGTGTAAAACAAAAGTATCCCATAAAACAGCTTTGACAATATGTGTGTGTAAAAGGAAAGTATCCCATAAAACAGCTTTGACAATATGTGTGTGTAAAATGAAAGTATCCCATAAAACAGCTTTGACAATATGTGTGTGTAAAACAAAAGTATCCCATAAAACAGCTTTGACAATATGTGTGTGTAAAACAAAAGTATCCCATAAAACAGCTTTGACAATATGTGTGTGTAAAACGAAAGTATCCCATAAAACAGCTTTGACAATATTGCAAAACATGCATTGTATTGTTGCTATATACCAAAACACTTAACTTTTACATGTACAAGTAGCATTTGGTCACACATGGTTCCAAAGTTTGATATCCCATAATTTTCTCAAAACTTCACATAATCCCATTATTTTTGGAAACTTACAACACCTTTAGTCAGATTATATTCTGATAAAATTCCTTGTTATTCTGTTCAATCATTCTGGAGTAGTCAAAATAGCCTTAATGCACAGAACTTACAGCAAAATAGAACAAATTGCAGTACCAACTGGTGGCCAAAATGCAAACTACATAACCCCAAGTGAGCCTATATATATGCAATATCAAAGCAAAAAGTAAACAGTTCTTGACAAGAAATGAAAGGAAATAAAAGAGCATTTTTTTATTTATTAGAAAAAGACAAATATTATTGCATTATCATCTTCTCAGAGCTGGCAGAGCCCCATTTGGGAACATCTGTATGAAATCAAAGCATTCTATAGAATTGCAATATATGCACTATATTGCTATATGCATCAGCATCAATTCCTCACAGATGGTCCAAAAGTTCAATATTCCATATAGCATTGTCAAAATTTAACATATCTTCATCGTTTTCCCAGACATCCATGACCTTCAGTCACATAATATTCTGATAATACTTCATACTGTTCTGTTGGGTTATTCTGGGGAAGAAGATTAGTCAAAATAGCTTTATAATCCACAAACAGTTTTAAAACAAACAGGAAAAAAATTGCAGCACCAGCTGAGGGCAAATGTGAACTGCTTGACCCCAGGTGACCTTGCAATACCAAGACAATTCATCAAGTAGTTATGGGGACAAAGAAGTTTTCAATTTTTTTAAATAAATTAAAAATTCATAATTTTTTTTTTTAAATTGCATCACTATTACTGTTGTTATCTTGGTAAAGAAACACCTGGGAAATGTCCTTGTGCAAAATCCCAACACTCCATTAACTATTTTTTAGGAGAAGACAAAAAAGTAAACAGTCTAATGGACAGCTGGATGACAGATGCCAACAGATCTCATAAGCTCTGCTGACTAGCAGGTCAGCAGAGCTAAAAACTGGATGGCCACAATCGATTTGTACATTTAATGAAAATGGAAGAAAATATGACTGGACCAATACAGAGTTAAAATTATAAAAAATGTTTTTGAATCAAGGAGATAGCATATTAGATTTTAGTTAACATATACATGTAAAGGAATATGAACACTGTTACCATTATTTATCATATGTGGATGCACCAGGCTCTCTGTAACTTCATTCTTTTTTCTAATCTCATGTCACTTGGCTTGGTGCATGTAGAGCATCTTTTATCTCCACATTTATGTTGGACAATAAAGCAAACATAAGCTATATTTTGGATATCCAGGCCACAAGATTCACGATGCCATGGGTCTCAATCTTGATAACCATACATCCTCCTGTTTCATGTCTTGACTTTTCCAGTGCCAAATTTTGAACTGAGTCAACAGCTTTTCTCAGCACGCATTGGGTGCAATGCGCGCCAAGAAAAGCTATTGACCTGGGGAATTCTCTCTGGAACTATAGGCATACTGGTACTTGAAGGAATTTCAAAGGTCTTTTTACAAGGAATACAAATCTGGGATCCATCCTAATGGCAATTAAGGTTAGTTTGACTTTATCAGATCGACTTTAGATGTGATTGGCACTGAAAGAGTTAACAGACACTTGCCTTAAATGACCACTTTCCGCTGGTATGTACACCATAGGTGGTCTCTTAAGACAATTTTAATGGTACAGTTTCGTTGGTATGTACACCATAGGTGGTCTCTTAAGACAATTTTAATGGTACAGTTTCGCTGGTATGTACACCATAGGTGGTCTCTTAAGACAATTTTAATGGTAGTTTTGTTGGTATGTACACCATAGGTGGTCTCTTAAGACAATTTTAATGGTACAGTTTCGCTGGTATGTACACCATAGGTGGTCTCTTAAGACAATTTTAATGGTACAGTTTTGCTGGTATGTACACCATAGGTGGTCTCTTAAGACAATTTTAATGGTACAGTTTTGCTGGTATGTACACCATAGGTGGCCTCTTAAGACAATTTTAATGATACAGTTAATGAAGCCTAAATACTTCAGTGTTCAGCACTGGTGGAAATTATAACTATGGCATCATTCAGAAAAAGGTTCCCTATGAAATAGAGCAATCTGTGACGTGATGATCATGTTTGTTGGTCAATCATTTCTGACCATACTCAGATATTCATATGTACACATTCAAGTGTGAAGCAACATTTGGGGCTTCTGTTTGTATTCACCCCAAGTAAAATGTATGCAGAAGCATATTAATGGCACATATTTTCCCATTAATGATATGTTTCACAGGTGTTGAACTATTGCAGTTTAGAATGAATACCAAACCCATGGCAAAGGTCTATTTTAGGGGTGCTTGAGACTGGGTGGTGGAAATTGGAAATCATTATGACTGGTGAAACTGGGGTCCTTTTGAGTCACTATGCCATGAGGTGAACTGTAAATATGAGAAGTAACCAGCCAACCATGTTGAGGGCTATAGCTGCTGTATTGCTGGAGCAGGAACATTTTCAAATGTTTACAAAAAGCAGCAATAATGTGTGGGAAAAAATGTTGTACGTTGGAAATAATTGACAGATTTCCCACAATCTGGTGCACCATCAATTTGAATAAGTCGTCAATACCATGTAGTCTAGATGACACTTATCCCACTTACAGCATTTTTTGGGGGGTGAACTCATATTGTCATATATTAGCAGCACCTCTAGAATCTCCATGGTTTATATTCCCTGATCAGTTGACAAAAATGTTTGTGTAGGGGTGGGGATGGGGAATGTAATTTGGCAGTGGATCATGGAACTTATAATGTCGCTGGTAGAAAATTCTGCACAGCTTCTTGTAACGGATGTGCATGTATTATTGCCATGGCAATGTGAATAGCCTCAATGAGCCATTTCTAGTTTTCCCTAAAAATAAAGAACATGATCCATGCCAAAAGATCAAATTACAATATTTGATGACCATAAAACTCCTCACATATCATGACATGTAACATTTATTGTCCAATCTGATGGAGCTTCATTTCCTGAGATTTCCAGTGGGACACATGGCAGACTCGCTTCTCATCGAAGTCGCATTTGACAAACATATTAAATCGAAGATGACTGTTATATTTCACTAAATTCACCGCGAATATATTTCAATTGGTTATCTTAATGCAACAAATTGTCTCTTTACAGAGGATTGGTGGTTCTACTGAATTCCCTGTATCACCTCTCAAGTCACAATCTAGCTGCCAGTCAATAAAAAAATTTAAAAGAAGGCAACCTCTGGCTGGCATTGCTTTGAAATTGTACATTTTTACGGGACCACCACAAGCGGGAGCCACTATGTTTGTGGGTTGTCCATTCATTTATCTGACGGTCTGTCTGTTTGTCCATTCACCATTTGTTTGTGAACACTATATTCCAAAACTTACTGGCTGACACTCAAATTTACCATACATGTATTTGTACCCACTTCTTGACTTGATTACATTTTGATGACTTTGACCTCATTTCAAGGTCATAAGAGCCATGTTTGTGTAAAGGTGAACCTATATCAGTCAGTGCTACACACTGAAGTGTCTCAGGTTTAACTTTGCTAATTAAATGAGAAACATGAACATGCAATAATAAGCAATAATTATTTAAATCAGACACAAAAAAATGTGCCAGATAGTTTGTCACTATGAATATACACGTACATGTAGTATGAAATGATTCAAAGGTCCTGTAAGTTTTTCTTAAACAAGTGGCCAAAAAGAGTTAACAAAGAAGATTTACCTGTAAAGGTACTGCTGGTAAAAATGCGTACAATCTGTGCCGTGGTAGGACATTCTACGTTGATATTTCCCTGCAGGACGGCTTCCACTTTGTCTCCAAGGTTGACCTTAGGCAGAGCTTGTAATGTGGAGGCTGCTCTGCTCACAGGCCTCCTGCCATCCCTGCGTGAAAATGTCCGCCTGGAAAACATAATTATGTTTACGACATTAAATCCATCATTGTCTGGACTGACGCTGACCTTTAAGATATTTCATAATACAAACAGGAGCAACAACGCCACATCTTCAGTGTGGCTCTCAACCATGGATGAAAGTGACTTTGCTGAAAAAAACTGAAACCATGCCCCACCCCTTCACTTTTTTGCCATATTAAGGCTTTCCAGGCAAAAAGGACATTACTTTTTTCTTTGACTTTTGAGAAAACAAACTTAATCCCTGGAAAAAAAAAAGAAGAAGAACCATACCCCACCCCTTCATTTTTTACCAGATTGAGGCTTTCTGGGCAAAAAGGACATTACCTTCTTCTTTGACTTTTGAGGAAAAAAAAAATGAATTCCTAAAAAAATGAAAACTTTCATCCCTGTCAACAAAACAAACAAACAAATACAATGTAGCAGAGAATCCAATATCTCTATGCTCCAGAGCCAATCCAGTCACTCTCCAGTGTCTAAAGCTGTCACTAATAATAGTAATTCTATGCAAAAAGTTTGAAAACTCCAGGCTTCAACAGCCAAATGAATTTATAAATGCGTCATCAACAGAAAACCAGTGAACAGGTATGACAGTGGGAGTATCCCGCACACACTGTCCTGTAATGGTGGACACTGCTTGTCTTCACCCAAAGACACATTGGGGTGAAGACATTTACCATCTTTTAGCAAATTGGCCACAGAAATTTTAGATTCTTTCAGTTTCAATCTGATACAGTCAAACCTCATTATAGCGACACTCAGATATCCAACATATTCATGATAATGACACAAGTTTTGAATGGCAAGTGTTCTTTGTTGTTTGATTCAATTATCTGACATATTCAGTTATCTGACACATTTCTAAGGGAACAGATTATGACATCATAATGAGTTTACACTGTATTTAAGCTTCATTGTGTGACACTAGCCTACTGATTGAAAAATTTGGAATCAATGTGGCTGGAGAAACACAAGAATGCATATGAGTTACTTTAGCAAAATTGGCAGCAATTATTTAATTGCTACTAGTACTAAGTCAGGTTGTGTATTACAACATGATGCTATCAAAACAAGAAATTACATTATTTGCAGCAAAGACCACAAGCTCCAGTGGTTGTCAGGCACATTTGCAACACATTGCCAATTAAAAGTTTTGCTGGCAAGTTATGTACAATGTACATGTATGTACATCCTCCATCAAAGAAGAACTAATTTTAGACTACAAATTTGTTTATGCTATCATCAAATAACACTTTATGTGGAAAAGACAACTGTGGTTACCAAACATTATTCAACAGGATCAGATCTAGACTTCTAAAATATGTAGCCCGAATTGGAAATATGGGTATAATTAACTCTTTCAGAGCCAATCACCTCTAAGATCAATCTATGAAAGTCAAACTAGTCTGAATTATCATTAGGATCTCAGATTTGTATTGCTCATAAAAAGACCTTTCATTCAAGTAACAACATGCCTCTAGTTCCAGAAAAAAGCTGGTGACTCAGTCCAAAATTTGGCACTTAAAGAGTTAACAATGTTTGTTATTGTTTTTTTTTTTTAACCTTTCGGTCTTAATATATTGGGGAAATGAGCTCAATGGCTCAGTCTTGTGATAGACTTTTGTTGTCAGAGCTCCCCTCCCCATTATATTCCCACACCAATGGCAAATCATACGGAAACACTGGAATCCACTCCTGGAAATGTGTCTTCACACATTCACAAGCCCCTTTTGAGGGCCTCAACTGTAATATATTAGTGACCATTCAAGCCAAAATCAAAGTTTGAACCCACTGACCTCAGTGGGGTCAAGCTAGGTTTTCAACCAGTGAAATTGCCACTTGCAGGTGTTCAGCAGCTTTACCATCAGTTTGCACATTTACCCTAGAGAAATTGGTTCAAATATTAATGTCGTTGACATTCAATGTGTTTTTGGAAACTATAGGATGCATAGTTAGGTGAAATTAAGATTGTCAACTACTTCCATTCAAGAGTTAGAGTGACAGAAAGACAAACAGATGACAAAGGCATCATACCACTTTGGCCCAATTTAACCATAGCATTAAATTTTACAAGGCCAGTGGTTATTATTTTTAAACTCATACAGTAACCCCTTGGAAAGAACATGCTTTATAAGGGTTAATTTAATTATGACTTTAAAGGATTAAAGTGTACTAAGGATTATGTTTTAATATTTTTGAATTTATATTTGGCAATAACAATTGAAAATAGTAAATAATAAACATATTTGCTGAAAAATAAAAGCAAGTAATAAAACGTGGCACAAACAACTGAGTAGTAATTGTGACGTAAACAATGTGTTTTCGCCCCGTCACTGTCAAAAAACAAGATTATTCTGGTACAAACAAAATTTGCTTTTGCCAAATGAAATAAGGTGTTTGTTGACGTAAATAGCTTGTTTTGGTACTGAAAATTTTGCCCTAATGGTTGGTAAGGGATGTAACGAATCATGCGTAAAAGGAGCATATTTTGTAAGCTCCTGAGATCATTTTGAGATGATGTACTGGAGATGTAAATGGATGGAATAAACCATAGTAACATAGAAGCTGTCTGGCTCATTGTTATGCTGGGAGACAGATACCTAACGCTGATGAATCTTCACATTGCATGTTATTCCCACAGTTTGATGCTGAATAAGCCTGAAACCCCTATGTAAAGTAGTGGGCACTTTACACCCTGTTGGCAGATTTTATTTCAATTCACTTTAGCACCTGCATAGTACAGAGCCTACCGCATTCCAAAAGTTTAATTCCAAGTACTTTTGACCAAGTAGAAACCACACCCATCTACGAAAGAACCCCTGCTGTGACATACGACCTGTTCTGGCTACTTTACTTACGTGAAGAGATGCACATCAAAATTTTCATATTATTTCAGTGCATGAACCGAGTTTTTACATAT
The DNA here is from genome assembly GCA_964020975.1 of Hermodice carunculata. Classification (NCBI taxonomy): domain Eukaryota; kingdom Metazoa; phylum Annelida; class Polychaeta; order Eunicida; family Amphinomidae; genus Hermodice; species Hermodice carunculata. Next base: position 143,324 of record OZ026621.1, on the reverse strand, counting down.
CTAGTTTTTCAACAGCACAATTTTAAATTTTCACTTTTAACTACTCATTCTGAAAGCCCTCACTCCTCCCACAGCAAATGACACACAGCTGGCCCAGACATTTATGCAAAATAAATTTTTTAAAAAACAAACATGTGAACTAGAAAAGAATATTTGCTTAATAGCAAATCTGTCTGGGTGACTTCAAATTGAGAACTTTGAAATGCTACACTTTGCCATTGTTCATTATAATCTAAATTTTGTGTATTAGCCTAATTTGCATAAATCATAATGTTACAAGATTTGTTCCTGTTTCATTGGATGTGGCCATGTCACAAACTTATAAACTGAAGTTGAACGACACCAATATCTATAATAGTTTTGAAGCTATTCAACATTTTAATAGGATGTATTCATATTCAGATGAAGTCCTACTCTAACAGCTATTGAGCAAAAGAGGGAGCCACCTGCATCAGGGTAGATCCATATATTTAGCATCGTAAAAAGTAGTTTCTCAATAAAATAAACAAAAGAACACATAATAATCTTTAAAAAATGTTTTAACATATATTTGAAACATAAAGGATGCCTAAATTGATTAGAAATGACCTTTCTTGTGCTTGAAAAGGTGTTATTTATGGATGTTTATGTAGTATATAATACAAATCTGCCCTGGTCATGGTGGATGCATCAGTCTGTTGCCCTGGCAACACAGGAAGTGAGCAGGATCGCAGTTAAATATGAATGTCCCCTATTTTATGTACAGTCAGGCTGCCTTTAACCGTCACTTGATAATTCGGCACCCTTGAAATTCGGCAGGAATGAGCTGTGAACGGATTTCCCCCATTGATTTACTACATGATAATCCGGCACCCTTGAATTTCGTCACCGGCATGTTAGTTGCAGAACAAAAGGGCTTTTTTCAATGTAATTTGCCTCTTTAATCCGTCACTTGATATTCAATGGAGCACATACCTTTTTGTGCCGTACCGCAAAATCAACAATCATCTGATGTGTTCAAAACAAGTTCTGAGTTGATAAGATGTTTAATTGTTCCCGCCTTAAATGGTTAAATTTCATTGCCATGGCCAGAATCCAATGAGGGATTTTGTGGTGACGACGTAGCAAAAGTTCGGCGCAAAGAAGAACAGTTAAAAGATATGAAAAGTGAGCGCAGTAAACAAAAAAAGATTTCGGATTTCTTTGTGCCAAAATAAGCTATTAAAGGCAAAATATGTCCAAATACGTGTGTGAGATTAAACATTAGGGTTCGGACATTTATGCCCGCTCGCTCCAGTAATTTTGAACGTAACATTAATTGTACATATGAATATGAATACACTGAATAAAGGTTGTTTTTTTCCCCTATAATTTGCAAGTTTCGTTTTTAGAATTTCATATTATTGGTAATACGTGTATGTGATTATGTTTTTATTTATTCATTGTTAAGTGCAAATTTGGTCTCTTATTCTCTATATATCCTGGTGAATTATACTGTGATTTGTTAATCTGGCAGCCTTGCTAATCCGGCAAATTGACCAAAAATAGATGGTGCAAGATCAACGCGGCCTGACTGTACATGTATTTGCCTAATTTGCATAAATCAGAATTGTACAATTTTGGCTCATGGTTCATTGGATGTGGCAATGTCACAAACCTATAAATTGAGGTTTGAAGGCCACCTCTATCTATAATAGTTTTGAAGCTATTCAAGATTTAAATCCTGCAAAAACTCCTAATTTGCATAAATTAATATTCTACTTTGGTTCATCGTTCATTGGATGTGGCTTTTCCACAAACAGAGAGAGAGAGAGAGAAGAATTCTTGAAAAAACAAAATGTCTGGGTTGGCACCCAGTCATAAATTCTCAGACACACAATACTATCCTTGGGACCCGAGAAAAGTGCCCACTCCCAAGAGGGTCAGCCCTTCTGAGCAGTATGGATGGGTATATGTGCATATACATGTACATAGTCATTATTCATACATGCACATATACAGTAAAACCTGTGTTTAGTGAACATGTACCTGTGAAATGAGACAAGCACAATACTGTCTCTGTATTCCTTGTCTTGGCTATGAACAACAGGCTTCATCTCACTGGTTACAAGAAAACAAAGACATGAAAGTGTCCACTGAGATATCATAAATCCACACACTGGTTCAAAATTCACAAAGTTGTGAGAACAGTCATTGAAGACTGGAAGACCATACTTTGATGGGTTCAGCCAACTCAGCAGAAATGTAATTATGTAGTCTATTTTTAACAGAGGGTACACAGGTTTGCTCTGCCTAGAAGTCCAGTGTCTATGTTCCCTTGGGACTGATAGGCCCAGCAAACTTATAGTCTCAGGCAAAAACAGACCAGGAGCAAGGACACCAGTCTCAGTCATGGTGCAGTGACTGCTCTGTCCAGCACTAGTGGGGGCAATACCCGGCCGGGTACATATAGCAGTATGGAGCAGATCTGTTCCTGCATGAACAGATAGAGATTTCCTGTATTTTATTCAGAACCTCATCATACAGTTGTTGGGGTTCCCCCACCCCCACCCCATTTTCTACAAAACCCAAACCTTCCAAACCATACACCTAGCATGCATGGATAGAAGGCTGCCTATGAGACAGCTTCAAGCTCATTCATTATGAATGTAAAATGGTTGCCTAGCACCATGGAGGTCTATGCAGCTGTAACAAGCAGCAGAATCCCTGGATACATTTGTATTGTTGGGAAATTCAGTTGATTTAGCATACATTTAAATCCCCCAACTTTTGTTTGCATGTTATTGGATTTGCCAGTTGTCTCAAACCTACATGTGTACTTAGAACTTTGTGTCTGTCTGCAATACTTTGGAAGATATGGGGCTTTCAAAATTTTAATTGCCTCTAATTTGCATAATTTTAAACATCATGACTGTTCCAAGCCACGTGCTCAATTTCACCGGAAGGTCAGTCACCATGGCAAGTTTGGTGGTTTTTGGAATAATAGGGTCTGAGAAAAAGTCCAGACAAATCTGGTCGTAAAGAAAAAAGAGAGAAAGAAAAAAAAATTCTTGGAAAAACAAAATGTCTTGGTTGGCACCCAGACATAGTTACTGACATTTTAGACCCACTGCACTCATCTTGTGACAAAAGTTTGACACTCTCAGATGATAGAAACGTTATAGCTGAATATATTCAGGTTAATTTAACTTGTCACAGGAGTTACTCGTCCCCATGAAGATTGCACTGATGCAGAGCCCTGGGTTTACAGAGTTTGTGTGCCATGTAGTGTTTTATGAGACCATACACACACTGACTTAAAATGCTAGGAATGGCTGTTCCAAGTTTTTACTTGATGCTTTCAGCATAGCAGCCAAGGGAAAATGTTTGTTACATAACAAGATTGGCTGAGCAAACAATGAAATGTTTTCTATTTGCCAAGCAGATTACAGCAGAAACCTGTGCAAACACAAGTGTACATGTGGCAGCCAGTGGCATGAGTATATTCTATTTGCGGGGCAGTTTTGTTTTTCTGGCAAAATGCTGAACAGGTAAACTGCTGTTGCTGTGTGGGGTATGTTATGATCATGCTGTATAGAAACCTGGGTCTGTGAACAACCACAAGGGATGTAACATGGATACTGGGCCATGCTACCATGCTTGACAATGCACACTCTCTGTCCATGAAGAGCTTTCAGATAGCACTTACTGTGTCAGCGTGTGCAAAGCAGAGCTGAATTACACTACTAAAATTAACATGTCTTGAAGGGCAAACTTGTACTCAATAGGTTTTCATACCTGTCAACATTCCACACCTCAAAATAGGGAGATTTTTGTAAATTTGAAAAATCCATGGGGGAGATTTGTATTTTAACAAAGAATATAATAGAAAATACTAAATTTTCATGGGGGAGATTCTGCCAAATTTGCAAAATTTTGCACATGAATAGAAAAAAAAAATGGGTGAAAAAGTGGGAGGCTCCCACCTTATGGGGGAGACTTGACAGGCATGGGTTTTTGTACCTTCCTGTAAATTATAGTCATTTTTTCAAAATCAAAATTACAGTAGCAGCTGATAGTTAAGACCACCCCTGCTGCCAGCAAACAGTGGCCTTATATTGCAGGTGGCCTTTGAGTGTTTAATGATAACCATGACATCATGATCCATCACAGTGGTCCCTGTCTTGAGAGACCACTCCAATGATAGACCGCCTGCCTTGCAAGACCACCTTTTCAGCATACTTTGCTCAGTACTTTTCCTATTACTTATGCCTCCTATGAAAGACCACCTGTCTATAGAGACCACAATTTGGTCATCCCAAGGGGTGGTCTTTCAAGACATGTTTCACTGTATTACCAAGCTATTAGCCACTATGCCATGCTCAACATTAACCAAAAGAAAACCTTCAGTTACTTTCTTCTTCATGCTTCAAGAGTAATGGACCTGGTATCCAAAATCACCACAACAGAAGCCCATATATTAGATTTGTTGCTATCCCTTTTGTACCATTTATGCTAATTTGTACATGTATATATACATATACCCTTAACTCTTTCCATACCAGTCCCTGATTTTTCCATATATTAACCTAGATTTAAGACGACTATTTCATATTTAAATTCTTCACGAAAAAAGCTTTCATTCAAGTACCAACAGCCTATAGTCTGAAGTCAGTGGTTCTTGCACTGCCTGGCAAGTCATGCTGCAGCTGCTGCAAGGGTAGCTGTAGCATAACTTGCCAGGCAGTGCCAGAACCACTGACCAAGGCCTATCACCATAGCATGGAATGAGTTAACCATTTTTCCTAATTTTGATAATTTGTTAAAAATCAGATAATGATAGACTGCCATGGAGTGAAAAAAAATTATGGGGATCAAGTCCAGGTATATTGCCTGTAACACTGAAGAGAATCCAACATGCAGCTTGAGAGAAAAAGTAAAAAATGTGAACATGCATAAAATCTGTAAAAATCAGAAAAGGAAACGCAGTGAACATCATCTGTGAGCACAATGAAATCACTAACGTCTACGGGTCCCTAAAAGTGTCCCCATGCAATTTCAAAGCAATTGGCAAGGTAGGTGCACAAAAAAAGGGATTTTTTCCCAAAGATTTTACCAAAAAATACCACCACCACCCCAAAAAAAGAAGAACTATGGCAAGCCTGTGCTTGGCTGACCTTCCATGCACAAACTGAAACGGTCCTGTGATTTTGGAATTCAGTCTAGATCATTTTTCTTGAAAACTGCCATGCTCAAATATTCAAGTACTGGTTCAACAGTCAATAAAGTCTTGAATACACTTTTCAAGTGAACAGAAAATTCATGAAAAGGACCCTCTCCCCTTACAATCCCCACTGACTTGCATATAGTATATCAACAGTAAAGTGTGCATGAACAGAAAGTTACCCTGTTGACCACCATCACCAAAAACCATTTTCTGAAATGTATTCATCCAATGAACTTGAAAAATGATAATGACATTAGAAGAATAGGAAACATTTGGATGTTCCTTTTTCCATGAATGCAGTCGATTATGTGTTCAAGTACAATTACAGCAACCTGCTAGTAGTACAGTGCAGTAACCACATCAGGACTAGTTTGGTTTCCGCAGGTAGGCCTAAAATCTGTGTCCTACTAAGCCCCCCTCCCCCCCTATACCCCTTGTTCACACTGTTTGCATCACAAGAATTATGAGATAAACCATTATTAACACATAACTACAAGTACTTTCGATCGTAGTTACAGGAGTGTGATGACATTTGGCGAGAGGCATTTTTCACGTCAAATTAGCGTAAATGTCTACTGGTGGGTGGGCAGACGGACGAGCAGACAGACATGAGTGACTGCATCAGCTCTGTGATCTACGGTCACCAGAGCTTTAAAAAAACTGACTAAGATTGAGAGACCACCAACGTAAACTACCAATAACCAGGTGGTGACAGCTAAAAGTGACCATACTATAGTAAGGCTGTCGCAAGGAGTGCTATAAGCAGTCTAGAACTGGTCAATTCTTGTTGTTAGCTGTCATCCGTCCATACCATAAAATTCACATTTTTATGTCTGGGTGCCAACCCAGACATTTTGTTTTTCCACAGTTTGTTTATAATGTCTGGGTGCCAAGCCAGACATTTTGTTTTTCCAGGAATTCTGTTTTTCTTCCTTCTTTATGGGTCACCAGATTTATCAAGAGTTTTTCTCAAACCCTATTATTGCGAAAATCACCAAATTTGCCATGGTATCTGACCTACCGGTGAAACTGAGCACCTCCTTGAAATAGTCATAATGTTTAAAATCATGCAAATTAGGGGCAATTAAACTGTTAAGAGCTCCATATTTTCCAAACTATTGCAGATGGACACAAAGTTCTAACTTAAACATGTGGATTTGAGACATCTGGCAAACCCAATAGCATGCAAACAAAATTTTAATGTATGCTAATTACACTGAATTCCCAACAATACACATTCAGGGCTTTTATTTCTGGTTACAAGCTGCATTGACCTCCATAGGTTCATATCTAAAATTCTTTTTTGTGATATGCAATATAAAAACAAACAAAAATAGGTGAATATACATTATTTAAATCTTGAATTGCTTCAAAACTATTACAGGTGGACGTGTCATTCCAACTTAAATTTGGAGGTTTGTGACATTCAATTAAACACAATTGTGAAATTGTAATTTATGCAAATTAGGTGAATACACAAAACTTAAATCTTGAAAAACTTAGAACTTTTATACATAGAGGTGCCATTCCAACTTCAATTCGTAGGTTTGTAACATAGCCGCATCTAATGAACCATGAACCAAAGTTGTAGAATTTTAATTTAAATGCAAATCAGGTGAATGTGCAAAGTTAAAATCTTGAATAGCTTCAAAACTATGATGCCATTTCAACTTTATTTTATATGTTTGTTACATAAGTGCATGCCACAATCAAAATTGTAGGATACTAATTAATGCAAATAAGATGAATACTCAAAATCTAAATCTCAAATAGCTTCAAAACTATTATACATAGAGGTACCATTTCAACTTCAGTTTTTAGGTTTGTGACATAACCGCGCCAATGAACCATGAACCAAAATTGTCAGCTTTTCATTTACCTGCATGTAAATTAGGCAAGTCAAGTTCAGATCTTGAGTAGTTTCAGAACTATTTATAGTGGTGTCATTCAAACTTCACTTTATAAGTTTGCGACATGGCCACATCCAATGCTCCAAAAACCAAAGTTGTCGCATTTCAACTTATTGAAATTAGGCTAATACACACAATTCAGATTATGTTGAACAGTGGCAAAGTATAACACTTCAAACTGTTGTCATTTTGAAGGTACCCAGGGTGTGAAGCAAATCTTCTTTTTTAGTTTACTTCTCCATCCAGCGATGCCAACATTGAAAAGGACATTACAGGGACATTTAGTGAGAACATCAGGGACTCAGGTTTCCTCATCTAGTTTTCTTTCCTTTCCTTTCTTTCTTTTTTTCTAGGCCACCTGTGTCACACAGGAGACAGGACCGCAACACAGAAGCGGACAGCCACAGCAATATTATGACAGCATATTTAAAAAAGAATGCTTAAGAAAATACTCAGACTTCAATGCTGGGCAAACACCCCAAACACCGTAAACTGGTCAAAATTTCAGCTAATTTCAGGGGCTGTCCCTATTAAAGCCAAGGCCCAGTGAAGTAATGATGAGGGACAGTTGGGATCTCCGATCTCTTACTCTCCAAAAACGTTGGCCGGATTGATTGACTGATTGATTGATTGATTCTTTATTCTTTTACCAGGGTTACTGGCTCAGTGAGGATTCACTGGTCTTCCGCCAGGCCCTGGATGGTGCAATGGGAATACAATGACAATATGACGAGATGATCCAGTTGATAAATAAAATACACATAAGAAGAATAACAGAATCATAGAATATACATTTACATATAAATAAAGTAAAAACAGGTATACAGATAAAAACATATTAACTAAGGTAAAACAATAAATATATAAAATGTGAACAGTGTCTTATCTGGGAGGGTAATGGATTACTGATGGAGGGATTTAGTTGCTGATTTAAACAGGGAAAGGGAGGGAAGCTGCCTTATTTCGAGCGGAAGGGAGTTCCATTTTAATGTCCCTCGGTAGGCAATTGTATTTCTACCATAATTCAGGTTGACCGAAGGCACATGAAAATTGTTACTTTGGGCTGCTCTGGTTGCATGTGAATGGATGGTATGGGAATGAATGAAGTTGCGTGTAATTGATACTGGTAGGAGACTGTTCACAGCTTTATACATAAAAATATCCAGGTGATATTTTCTTCTGTCGTCTAGCATGGGAAGATTACAGAGGTTGCGCAGTTCTTGGACAGGAGTGTATTTGTTAGTCTTAGTTATTATACGTAATGCCTTGTTCTGAAGAATTTGAAGTCTTTTTTTTAAACTGTACCGGGGCAACATCCCAAATAATGTCACAGTAGTCATAGTAAGGGGTGACAAGGGATTTATAGAGTGTTATTGTTAAAAGAATATGCTGAGGATGATATCAACTGGGCCTACCAAGAACTACAATCCTTCCATTAACCTTTTCGGTAAGGTAGTCGACATGTTGTTTGAATGAGAGTGTGCTATCCAGTATGACACCCAAGTACTTGAAAGCAGAAACATGTTCAATTTATTCATTGCCGACTAGTATTTGTGCTGGTTCAAGCTTTTTTATTTTACTTGGGGTGCCAAAAAGCATAAATTTAGTCTTCTTGACATTAAAGTAAGTAAGGATCCTGTTGAACTGCCTTGACCACAGGTGAATATGCTGCTACAAGCTGGCACGTCCCTGTCTGAACTCAAAGTTTACTTTCTATCTTTACTGTCACTCCAGACACGCAGGGTTAACAAAACTCTCACTGAGTGAGGGGTAACCGGCAAAGGCGAATTGGAAGAAGTTTACGACTTTGTCTTCGCTTACCTTTCGTCTCTACTGGTTGTTCCATTCTTGCGCAGATTACTTTTCTCTCGGCTTAGTAATGACTGTTGACTCTTCAACAATCGTATCTTATATTCTCGATACATAACTGTCTGGTTTGAACCGTCCGACACTAAATCATAATCACTACGCGATCACTGCATGTGAAAACTCTCCCATTTGACTGGCTTTCAAGCACATGTCGGTTTCCTTCGCGCTTGTTTACAGCAAGCCCCCCAAGACATGTACAATCTTTTTTAACATGTACACAAATCTTTCACATAACGTCAAACTATGTTCAAATATAATCTTTGGGTATCATTCTAAAATATCTTTAGCACTTAAGACTGACTCGTTTTTTAATGTAGACATTTCATTGTCCTACAATCGTAGGATCAATTTATGATGTATGGGATATGCGCAGTAAATCTGCGCAGTCAAAAAACCATATAGTTTGGATGTATCCTAGCAACAGAGAGCAGCTTGGCGTGTTCTCACAACACTCAACAGAGCATCAACATGCACATTATAATTTAAACATACAGAAAATATAATGCAGCAAATCATAAGATAGACATTACACACATAAAAAATAAATACAGAAAATTAAAAGTACTTGAGTCATAACTAAAATCAACATAGACATAATCTCACATGTGCAATAAAAGAGTATCACCGTGAACTAAAACATCAAATTATACTAGAAACACAAACTGCATGTTGATTCCTCCAGAATAGCCCTAAAGTCTATAATAAACTTATTTCCATTGGGGTACCTATGAATATGTGGAGTGAACTCATGAAGTGAAAGAGACATATGCAATACATGTATAATCAATAAATCGACATATCAATAAATACTGTAGATATTTCAATATACAGATACAGTGAAAACTCATTATAATGACACCATCTGTTCCCTTAGAAATGTGTTGGATAACTGAATGTCAACTAAATGAGTCAAATGACAAAGAAAATGAACTTTTGCATTAAAAAATGTCAGATATCTGAGTGTTGTTATAATGACGTTTCACTGCATGAATAAATAAATATAGATAGATAGATAGATAGATAGATAGATAGATAGATAGATAGATAGATAGATAGATAGATAGATAGATAGATAGATAGATAGATAGATAAATAAATAAATGAAAACAAACATATACTTCTGGGCTCATTGATGTTTATTTTTTCACATAAATACACAGTTCACACGAAATGGTGTATTTATTTCAAATACGAATATACCAGACTACTACTAGAAGGAATGACCATTAGGTTTAACACAAATGTATATCCAAATTAGATTTAATTTGGTATTTCCTTATAAGTTATGTACACTTATCTACTTATCAAAAGATTTTCATAATCAATACATGTTAATTTACATATAAATGCTTCATATCAAAGGATAAAAATAGTGGACTTTCCCCCAAAAAAATTCAGATGTAATTGACACTTTGAAGGAACAACTTCAATTTGGTAATTATAAGAAAAAGATTGCACAAAGTTGAAAATGTGCTGGGCATAGCTTAAGCTAGTTGAACATAATTACTTATATATATATATATATATATATATATATATATATATATATATATATATATATATATATATATATATATATATATACATATATATATATATATATATATATATATATATATATATATATATATATACATATATATATATATATATACATGGTGAAGTTCTAAGTTTTTCTTTTCCAGGTAAGTGCAGTTGAGCAATTTCTATGTAAAGTTTACAGCACCTTTTACATTGAAGCGAGCATTTGACTCATTTTTTACACTGCATTGCTTGTCTTGGAGTTTTTTTTTTTATCGCACTCAATAGTTACTTGGAAGCCTTCAAAATTTTGTCAATCCAAATGGTGTAGTTCCTCAAGACAGTGAAGTTCTTTTCTAACATTCTGAACCAATCCACAGTGAACATACTGCATTAAAATATCCTATTTACATAGTGTCTTCTAACTTTACGCACAGTAAGCTGTCATTGCATGCTGGTGACACCCCCTTTAAAACTCAGGACAGAGAAATATATATCAAGAAATGTAAAAACCACTCTCCTGATCTGATTATCAACATGAGGGAACAGAGCCAAGATGTTCTCTACACACAAATTGCCCTTTGAAGTACTTGGGACAAACAATGCAGTCTTTAAGCATACTGAAAGTACATGTATGTGATTTAGTGGCCTCGCTTCCGTATGGTGGTTACATGAAAATCCCTTTTCCACTGTTTTCTGTTAATCTATTTTACTTTCCAAGTCTGTCAAAACAAAAACAAAAATCAAATTTATGCATATACATGAATTATGTACTGTCTTTGACTCTAAAAATTTCCAATTAATGTACATATCTAGGAAAGTTCGTTACTAATGCACTCCCTCCCCCATCCCAAATGGAAATATTGACCAGTGCAACAAGATACTATTCACCACATCATATGAAAAACAAATCAAAACACACTGCTTACAATAATCTGTTTTATTAGCAAAACATATTCTAGTCAATAGAAGCTACAAAAACATGTACATATAAAGAAGTAAAGTTTCATAATACATGCATATACGTGTGGCGTCAGCAAAGCTATGGGCTTATAGGGATATGGTTTTCAACCCAATCTTGTGCCTTGGTTTTTACCTTTGGACCCATAAAACTATATACATTTATTTTGCTCAAGCCGTGTAGATTATATTAAAATAAAAAAACTGTTAGAATGTGTTTTTATGGCACAAATAGAGTTTTGCAGAAGGGTCTAATTTGGCAATTTATCGCAGCTCAGAGAATAAAATAATCAAACTTAAATGCCTCAAAGTTTGCAAAATGAAACTTCACAGACATGTCCAGGGAAGGTTTGCTCATTTTTTCCATAAATGATATACCCGGTAAATTTGAACTGAACATTACAATCCATTATCACAATGATTGACAATTCCTAAAGTTTAGGATGCAAATAAACAGAGAAATAAATGAAATATTAAAAAAAAAAATACAGAAGACCTTCCCTATGTTAAACTCTTAGCTCCACAAAACATTTTATGAAAGTCAGACCATAAATTATTGAGAATTCTTCAATCAAAATTGGAAAATATGGCAAAAACTGAGCCAAAGAAAACTGCAGTTTTGTAACATCACTCACAGCTCATGACATAAACCATGTTAATCAAATTGTTCTCATCACAGGGCTTTGAGCTTTACTGTGACAGAAATATATGCATACAGCTATCCCTTTTGTTTGTTTTCCTCAGATTTACGAGTTTGCAATCTTATCAAATTTGATTTTCTTTGAAGTAAATCCTCTCTGATGTGAGCCACTCTATGGTTTCTTTGTGTGGTTTTGCAGTGGTCCACAAAGAAGAGGTGGGGTTACAAGTTTGAGTATTGCAAAGAAAACAACCCAGAGGCTCAATGTAACCAGGGAGGTGCACCTCCCTGATGTAAGCAACACAATAGCAGTGAATGAATGGATCCCTGGTTCTGTCTCCACAGCCTGTGTGGGTCACAGTGGACCTGTTCTGTCTCCACAGCCTGTGTGGGTCACAGTGGACCTGTTCTGTCTCCACAGCCTGTGTGGGTCACAGTGGACCTGTTCTGTCTCCACAGCCTGTGTGGGTCACAGTGGACCTGTTCTGTCTCCACAGCCTGTGTGGGCCACAGTGGACCTGTTCTGTCTCCACAGCCTGTGTGGGTCACAGTGGACCTGTTCTGTCTCCACAGCCTGTGTGGGTCACAGTGGGCCTGTTCTGTCTCCCAAGCCTTTAGCCCACTGTTCTCCTCAGCAAATGAGCAGCTTGACCAAATTCCATTGGGGCCCAGACCTGTGTTGGACTGACAGCACACTGTACTCATTCACACGGTGTTGTAAGCACAGGGTCATGTGGATCCTTGACAAACAGGGTTATTTTTTTGTGTGCTCAAATTTCACCTTTAAAAAACACTTTTTTCAGTTTGTGTCCTTATTCGGCATGTAGACGCCCACTATAGCTTTCCAAAATATACAAAATATTTTTTTTTTTGGGTGCAGAGGACATTTTTCATGAAAACATAGCTTTGCTGACCCCACCTTAAAAGCACAAAGCGGTGTCACAAAAAAAATGTCCCAGTTTGCATGGTTACCATTTGACTCCATAGTTTTAGGACTCAATTTTAGCTGCCTACAAGCGGGCAATGCCTCGAACATATAAAGCCTGAGCACTAAATTATAACCAATTACCTGCCAAAGGCCCCAAATTTTAAGCTAAATTTAAAACATTTTGGCCATCAGAAATTAACTATGGCTCTTAGTCACCATGTTGGGGTGGCCAGTGGCTCATAAGAGTATCTCCTTACTTTGAGGCCAGCAGTCTTTACCTGGTTTACAAATGTATGCAGGTGAAGTTGTTTTACATCATTCATACAAGTATTTTTCAATATTACACATCATTCATAACTGAAATTAAAGCTTTAATAAATAAAAAATTCTCTTAAAACCAGTGGCTTTATCAGACAGTGTATGCGTTTTGTATAAAGAATATTTGATATACATATAGATGGCAGAATATTTGATATACATATATATGGCATCTGAGGAGCAGATATGGTCAATAAATCACTCTGCATTTTGGTGTAAAGTGCTACAAAATGTTAAGTTCTGAAATGGTTGACCCAACCCAGATTCAGTATATTGAACTCTTAGAAATTAGCTAATTGAGTAACCAGCATAAATATTCAAAGACAATTAATAAACAACAGCTGATAAGACATTTCTGTTTGACCTGAAATATACATGTATTATACATCTGAAGGTTGCTTATTGTGCTGCAAACAAGACAAGACACATCCATAAGATGAATCAGGAATACCTTGTTTCTTGATTTTTCCCATTTTTTTAATGTCCAAACAAGGCAAGACACATCTATAAGATGAATCAGGAACACCTTGTTTCTTGCTTTTTTTCCATTTTGTTAATGTCCACTGACCTGGCAGTGATTTTAAAATACATGTATTTTTTTCAAAGCCATGCAAGACCCTGTTGGGAAATACATTCCCCCATACCTTTGGCAATGGCCAGCATGGTGATTAATAACATTGTTTGGTCTGATGCATTAAGACAACAAAGAGTAAAAAAGCAAATCATCACAGACACAAGGCTCTCAAGTGGCATATGTCATGTCAGCATGACTTTTGCTACCTTAACCAGTGATTGGGTCAAATCTCCTTAACTTCATAACTACAGGCTGGTCCACGCTCTAAAAGACAACCTCTTAACAGATCAGACCACCCTTTCATGGCATTTAAGATCCTTTTTCTTTGATAAATATACCTGTATTTTCAGACCACCTGCAGTATGAGACCACTCTCTGCTGGCAGTTGGGAATGGTCTTAAATAGCAGGTACTACATGTGCAATGTATATATTATTTACTTTATTACTTATGTGGTAACATGGGTGATATACCATTAAGCACATTTGGCACTAGCCATTCCTCGTACCTGCATAAGCAAACCTGTCGAGTCCAGACGTGTTTCAGGACGGCTTTTCCTTCATTGGATATTTAACCTTCTCCTTCACACATTACCATAAAGTGACTGGATGTAAAGTAAACTGTATGTTAGATGGATCAGTGTAATGTTTACACTGTACATACTTCATTGTTTTCACTTTAATTTCTCATTAATACCAAATATTTTGAAGAAGAAATACAGACCAATGCTCAAAATGTAACTATTTTCTCTTTCATGTATCAAGTATCACCTACCTAGAGAAATATGCTAGAGGAATTCCGCTTCATCATCAAAAATGTTTCAAATTCCGTTTCACCACTATATATTTATATATAATTCATATAAGAAAAAATATCAAATTCCCTTTAAAGAATGAAAAAAAAAGTACAACTCTGCTTTGGTTTGGGAAAAAAAGGAAAATCATTGGCCCTATCAGAGTCCCAGTCATATATTTCAGATGAGTACAAAAAAGTAATTTTACATTTGCTTGTTTGCTGACTGCTGATCAACTCTTCTGAATCAACTGGGTCCAGAAAATAATGTATTCCTAACATTGGGTATTTAGCCTTGCCAGAGATGCCAACTGTCTATCTACCAGGCCATCTTATATAATTCACCCTTGTGAATCACAATGGCCTTAGTGAGCTACTCAATCCAGAAACACTGTTATTCAGACGAGAACAAATGTGCCAATCATTCTTCCAAGCAATGACAATACCTACCCACAGATTGCATAGATTACTGCTGGATAAGAAAATTGTAAAGTATTATACAAGAAACACAAAAGAATACGAGCTACCAAAGTACAACAGTAAAAGGTATAAAAATGGCTTCATTCCTTGGTGCATTAACAACTACCAGCCTGAGTATAAACGACTGTATGACCATATCCAACTCCAGGTGGACAAGCTGTGATGTATACTTCTGCCACAAAGCTTTTACGTTCTCACTTAACTCATGCCACCCTGATGACGCTTTTTCCTGCTAATATCTAAATGTCGTCTGCTAATTGTATTTTACTAATTTAGGGATTATTTTTCAATATTTTGGATGAAACTTGCATGGGAGATCATTCCAAATTATATGCCCATGGTCAACAGCTTTCCTTGGCGCGCTCTGGGCGCAATGCGCCCAGAGCGCGCCAAGGAAAGCTGTTGACTCAGTCTTCTATCAGGGTGGAATGAGTTAAATGTCCCTGACATGGTATTTTGAATGTTGGTATCTCTTCCCTATGCTGCACATTGGTGACAGTGGATGAACCATATCAATGTCACTTTAGCCTTATCCACCACAACAAAAGACCAGAGTTAACAGTTCGAAGCAACAATGGATAAAAAAGTAAAGTTTGCTTGCAATAATATCATTTTTAACTCCAACTAATTATACCGGGTGCACATGTTCAAATCTGAAAATCACAATTCAACTCTAAAAACTCCCCTCAATTAAGTGATAATAGGTAAGCTTCATGTTTGCTGCGTAATTAAGTTCAATTATGAGATGTATGATCCAGATCACCTTCAATGACTCAATGAAAAAATTACATAAGCTTTACAAGAAAGAAAGCAACCACAAACATATAAAGTTAAGGCCCTTAGGTGAGCAATATATTATTGCTAGCAGTACAAAGACTGTTTTCATTGCTGAGCTTTATCACACAAATATCACTTGTGACCCAATAAACAGGCCCGAGATCAGCAGCAACGAACATTGATCTAGTTATTTGAGGTTTTTTACATGCACTGCTATACAGGGAGATGGAAATTGGCATAACTGAGTTTGTGTAAATTTAAGGTCTCCATTTCCAAAACATTTGAAAAAAATCAAAGCATCTTGTAGAGGATCAAACCGTTAGTATGTAGATTTGCACAACATAAAGGTGAATTTTGTGAAGCAAATGGTCAAGGTTTATAACAGAATCCACCATGATATTGGTCCAGTGGTACCTCTCTTGAGAGACCCCTCTAATGAGAGACCGCATATCTTTTTAAGACTGCTCTCTCAGAACACTGCGCTATCTTTTCCATGTTGTTGTACCTCTAATGAAAGACCACCTGTTTTGAGAGACCGCAGTTTGACCCACCGTAGGGGCGGTGTCTCAAAAGAGGTACCACTGTACTTGTAGTTTCACGTACTGTGACTATATTAGAGCATCCCCCTTGCAAGTATTAGGTCAGTACAGCAACCTCTTTGGCACATATTTATGTCTACAGAAAGCATTCAATCACATGTCAAAATTGTCAGACGGATAGATTTACACCAACACTGTCAGATCCTGCATTTCAACAACACATTATACAGTAAAATGTCATTATGATAACATTCAAATATCTGACATATTCACTTACTGACACAAGTTTTGAGGGAAATAAAACCAGATCCCTTTCCTATTTGATTCATTTACACATATCTAACATATTCAGATATCAGGCACCTTTCTCATATCATTATATCAAAGTTTCACTTGCATGTGTTTGTAGGATCCACATACATATTTTACTTATCTAATTTTCTTTTTAAAATTCACACCATCACCTGGGAGTTTGGAGGGTAACCATGGGAATACCCAAGCAAGATACCAATTAGCACCCAGGATATCCTGCAGATTTTCAACAAGACCCAAATTGTATTCTGCATTGTTCTTCTTTCTCTCGTATCTCGTTTGGCCGTGGTATGCCTGAGCAAGTTGCATCTGCAGTAGCCACGTGAAGAGTATCAAAGCCATAAGACCAACCTCAGTCATAACTGCAATGAAAAACTGGTAGGCAGTAAGGTATCCAAACAGGGCACCTGCATGTGGGAAAACAATGCAAAGCCATGTTCCAATACCAAACCCTTCCAGTTCATGTCTAACAAAATTCCAGTTAAAAATATTTCCATATAGGGCACCAAACCACATATAAAGCATCATGACAATGTAATAACGGTGATTAGCATAACCAATACAAGTCCCCGAAAACCAGCAGTGATGATCTCGCTTCAAAACACACAAGTCACAGGCTTTACAATGGTGAGAACGAGGAGGGTAACTGTCAAAGCAGCGATCACAGTATCTCCAGTCAGGTGGGCTAGTCGAGGGAAACACTTGATCTCTTCCAGTGATGTCAGTTGTTATCAATCGATACAGGTTGGCATAGGCACTTATGTAAATGATACCAGCAACCAAATAGTGCATTATTACAAGCCAGTTTGTTTCTTGGTGGTAAAATGGCACGACAAGTTGAGTTTCGTACCAAAGACACAGATGACCACCCAGAATAAAAGCACAAAAGGCAATTTTGTCTCCTGTTGTTCTCAGAAAGCCTCGCTTCATCTTGAAGTTGAACATGGTTGTGGGCTGCACTTCTGCTCTGTTAGTCGGTGACAAGCATCCAACAAAGTGCACCTGGAAAGTGAAAACACAACTTTTTGAAATCCAGTTTTTGAACTTCACAGACAGATTTTTAAAGTAACAGAGAAGACAAGTCTATCATACCTGAGAATAATGCTCACTCTCTACATGTACAAACTCATCCATTTGCTTATCGATATTTAAGTTCCATACACTGGTAACTCCTTTGAAATTTTCTACTGCGTGTTGTGGTTCATATACAATGTAGAACATTCATTGTAGTGGTGGTGCTGACTTTGCCTCAGTTATTTAACAAGCAAGTACCTAAATGTACAGGCAGATGTCTGTATCAAACAGGGCAAAATAGGTTTCTTAAGACAAACTGGCAACTTTAATTAAATCTACTGTTTAACTCACCCATACAGAAGACCGAGTCAACAGCTTTCCCTGGTGTGCTCTGGGCAATGAAAGCTGTTGATAATGGGCATATAATTTGGAATAATCTTCCATGCAAGTTTCATCCAAGATTTGGAAAAACAATCCCTAAACTAGAAAAGAAGATTTGCTTCAAAGCAAATCTGTCTGGGTGCCTTCAAGAAGGGACCAGTTTGAAACGTTACATTTTGGCATTGTTCAACATAATCTAAATTTCGTGTACTAGCCTAATTTTCATAAAGTAAAATGCTACAACTTTGGTTCTTGGTTCATTGGATGTGGCCATGTCACAAACTTAGAAAATGAAGTTTGAATGACACTGCTACTATGTATACTAGTTTTGAAGCTACAACATTTTAATTTTGTGTATTTGCCTAATTTGCATAAATTGAAAGCCTACAACTTTGGTTTATGGTTCATTGGATGGGGCTTTGCCACAAACCCATAAACTGAAGAAGAAATGGCACCTCTATAGATAGTTTTGAAACTATTCAAGATTTACATTTTGCATGTTTACTTAATTTGCATGAATTAAAATCCTACAACTTTGGTTCATGGTTCATTGGATGCGGGTTTGCTACAAACCTATACATTAAAGTTGAAATGGCATGTCTATGATATTAATGGTTATGGCAATATTCAACTTTGAAACTTTTCAAAGCCCCTTATTAGCATAATTTGAAATGCTACTTAACTTATACTGTCCATATTGGCAGGTGTCACAAACCTATATATGCACATTGAAATTTTGAGTATCTGCAATATTTTGGAAAATATTGAGCTTTTAAAATTTTCATTGCATCTAAATTTGCATACTTTTAAACATCATGACTATTCCAAATGAGATGCACAATTTCACCGGCAAGGTCAGTTACCATAGCAAGTTTGGTGGTTTTCAGAAAAATATTGCTTGAGAAAATCTCCAGACCAACTTGGCTGTGTAGGAGGAAGAAAGAAAGAAAGAAAGAGAGAGAGCGAGAGAGAGAGAGAGAGAGAGAGAGAGAGAGAGAGAGAGAGAGAGAGAGAGAGAGAGAGAGAGAGAGAGAGAGAGAGAGAGAGAGAGAGAGAGAGAGAGAGAGAGAGAGAGAGAGAGAGAGAGAGAGAGAGAGAGAGAGAGAGAGAGAGAGAGAGAGAGAGAATTCCAGTGTTTACTAATACAGTGAAACCTCTGTAAAGTGGGACCAGAGAAACGTTACTCATGGGACCAAAGAAAAGTGCCCACTCTTGAGAGGGTCAGCCCTTCTGGGCAGTATGGATGAGTATGTGTGCATGTACATTATTCATATATGCACATATACATGTACAGTGTATACATATTATAATTCAATGGGATGTGTTTTCATGCAATACAAAACTGTCTTTCTTCCTTTATTACACAAACAAATTTTAACAGAAGCTCTCAAGAAACTACATAAGCATGTACCTGTGAACGAAGACAAAACTACACTGTTTCAGTATTGGCTATGAAGAACAGGCTTCATCTCACTGGTTACAAGAAAACAAAGACATGAAAGTGTCCACTGAGAGGACACAAATTCTACCCTCCTTGGTCTGGCCAGACTCAGCTCTGTATTTAGTCTATTTTTAACAGAGGGTACAGTCAAGCTTGCTCTGCCTAGAAGTCTGGAGCCTGTGTTCCCTTGGGACTGATAAGCTCACCAGACTGACATTGCCTCAGGCAAACACAGGCCAGCTAGGATACCAGTTTTAGTCATGGTGCATTGACAGGTCTGTTCTGCAATAGTGGAAACAAAAGCCTGCCTGGTACATATGGCAGCATGGAGTCAATCTGTTCCTGCATGAACAGATAGAGAGACACTGTATTTTATTGAGAGCCTCATTACACCGTTGTTGGGAGCCCCCCCCCCCCCCCCCCCCATTTGCTACAAGACCTAAACCTTCCAAAGCATGCACCTAGTATGCATGGATAGAAAGTGGCCTGTTAGACAGGTTCAAGCTAATTAATTATGAATGCAAAATGGTTGCCTGGCACTATGGAGGTCAAGCAATAGGTCATACAGCATGCAGTTCAACCCCTGTATGTGGATTGGGAAGGAATTTGGTGAATTTAGCATATATTAAAATTCCACAAGGTTTTTTTGTATGCTATTGGATTTGCCTGTTGTCTCAAACCTATATGTGTAAGTTAGAACTTTGTGTCTATCTCCAATAGTTTAGAAGATATGGAGCTTTTAAAATTTTAATTGCCCCTCATTTGCATAATTTAATCATCATGACTATTCCAAGTCAGGTGCCTAATTTCACTGGTAGGTCATTTACCATGGCAAGTTTGGTGGTTTTCGGAATAGTAGAGTTCGAAAAAAAAACTCCAGACAAATCTGGTCGTAACGAACGAACGAACGAACGAAAGAAAGAAAGAAAGAAAGAAAGAAAGAAAGAAAGAAAGAAACAAGGAAAAAAAGAATTCTTGGAAAAACAAAATGTCTGGGTTGGCACCCAGACATAATTAGTAAAATACAATTAGGAGACAACATTTAGATATTAGTGTGAAAAAGCGTCATGGAATGAGTTTAAGATTCATACCCAGGTTCTCCTAACACTTTTTGAATAAATGAATGAATAAATGAATGAATGAATAAATAAATAAATAGATAAATAATTAAATAAATCAATCAATCAATAAATACTTAAATAAATAAATAAGTAAGTCTCTCTCTGTCTCTCTCTCTCTCTGTCTCTCTCTCTCGGTTCAGGAATTGTTTAAATTCTCCTGGGCATGTAAATACTTATTTTGATGATTCTTGATATAACTAGAAATTATGTTGACGTGTTTTTTAATTAACATTTAAAACTGTCACTCAAAATAGCAATCTCATTTGTAAAAACAAGGAGAGGAAGTTACACAAACTTGTGAAGGATGCTTGTTCTCTGAAAAATCATTCACTGCTGGACAAAGCACATTTAATTCATAGCGTTTTCTTTCTGTTAAACTAATCCTGACATTACAAATATAAACAATACTTCTATTAACTGGGAAATGTTACATCCTGACAATACCAACAATGTTTTTGACACTCATTCTTATGCTTCACTGTGTCCTAAGTGATTTTAGGTAAACAACAGCAGTAAATACTGGATTTTTTTCAGTGCATGCAACAATGATGTTTAGAAACTGTGTTACATACACATGTACTTATGCTGCACAGTGACACTTAAAAAAACACAGCCCCTGGAAGAAACAAACAATTATGGTCGCCACCTTGTGAGAAACATTGACATTGGTAACAAGGGGTGTTATGCTCTCAATACTGGTGACTCAGAATTCTGTTCTGTAAATTGCTTTATTTTCAAGTTTATCATTTTTCATGTTTTTTTTTTAATTTTTGACATTTCACTGTTTTGGCCATAATTCTTATTCAAACATTAAAATACTATTTCACAGTGTTTTTATTTTCGCGGTTTTGGGCCATCAGCGAAAATGAGAGTACAGCAAAATTATAGCAATTTACAATAATATGACATTGATCAGCACCAGAAATAATACAGACATGCAGGGATGACTTAAAATAGATAGATATGTAACAAACAAATCATTTAAGAATTGGTATTTTTTGGTAGTTGCAAGCATTTGGTGGTATTGGCTGGCATTTCGTGGCATTTGTCTTTTAGTCATAAGGCCCGGGGCACGAGAGGTAGACCATGATTTGTAATCAACACTATGCACTGTCCACCATAAGACCATGAGAGCTTGCTTGTGCTTGCTATAAATATCTCAATAGTCTGTACAAATCTGACCCCTGCAAGTTTTTCTCCTTCACAAATTGTGATCTTAAGAGGGCATAACAGAAGTTGTTCAAACTAGGGACGTGCTATAACACGTCCCTGTCCAATGAGAGGGGCACTTCTGATTGGCTGTTCTTTGGAATATGGTCCAAGTGTTGATAAGTGAAAGTATGGCATGTATTACTAGAAAATTTTGCAAAGGAACCAGTAACTATTGCAGGTTGCGATATCAGTTGTTAAATTTAGTATCTGTGTACTGTAGATTAGTTACATTCCACTTTGGTATAGTACCTGCAGCCTCTGTCTTCCTGCGCCATATTGGTCTTGTAGTACTTCTGGTTCTTGCTAGATGGTGTTCCTTGCAATGCATTCTCACTCGAGCTTTCAAGTTGGGCATGAATACCATGGATCACCAACAATTCCCGCTAGCACAGGCGGTAAGAGAGGAGGGCTACAGGAAAGGGTTTGGACATGTGTGGGCTCAATTCCCACACAGGATAGCGGAAGAGGTAGCAAGAAGGGGTGTGGGGGGGGGGGGTACCTCCCACACAAAGAAAAAAGGGGTGTGGGGGGAACCCCCCACCAAAGAAAATGGCCATTTTTGCAACCAAAAAAAAAATAAATAAATAAATAAATGAAAAAAAATTTTAAAATAATTAAAACCCAAAGCTCCAAAATCGAACCATATTCCAAAGAAGCTCCTTCTGATTTAGGAAAGTACTTTTTCTCCAACATGTCACCTGATAATATATGGAAACAACCTATAATTAATCAAATTAAAAGCAAATTTAGAGTGAAATATTGTGATTTTTGGGAAACAGATATTGGAAAAAATTCAAATTCAGAGGTAGGGAAATTCTGTACCTACAGAAAGATTAAGTTTAATTTTGTATATATGAAAAATACCTGGATGATGTACACAGAAAAGACCATGGGGTGACATTAACCAAATTAAGGGTAAATGCCCACAATCTAGAAATTGAAAAAGGAAAGCATCAACCGCCATTTGTCCCTCGACCAGAAAGAAAATGTACAATTTGGAAAAAAATTGGGATCGATGCAATTGGGGATGAAATGCACTTTCTGGCAGAGTGTCCCATTTTAGATGTGGAGAGACAGGTGTTGTGGAAATCAATCACAGATAAATGCAAGAACTTTACTTCCTCAAATAAAAAAATGAAATTTGTTTACCTACTAACAAGTGAAGGAGAGACGGCCGAAGAAGTGGCTAAACTTTGTGCAGAAGGTTTTAGTCAGCGACAAAATGGAACTATTGATGTCTCAACATCAACACTGCACCCATCCCAACAGTGTACCATATAGAAATAATGTTTTCTGTCATTTTCTATTGTATTTTATTTTTCTAGGTGGTTTATTTGTAGGTGCTGTAATTTTCGTGGTGCCCTTTGAGTGACTTGAATCAACCTCATTTGTGTTTATCCCTATAGTTGGGAGATCATTTGTACATTGTCACTTGGCACCATGAGGGCGTGATAAGTGTTTATTTATAGCGAGCGGAGCGAGCTCTACATGCAACACATGAAAACTTTAAAAAAGTCATGTAATTCATCAATCCAAACCCACAGTCCATACAATTTAAAAAACTTGGTCACATCCAAATTATCATCATCAACCTTTAGTAGCTCCACAGCGCAGTGTTTGGGAACCCATTGACATGGATCATTGATTCACATTAAGTTCTCTTATTCGCTGTATTTGGCATCGCTAATTTTCCCAGATTAAACATCATTTGTCTGAATTTTTGTTCATCCGACGTCACAATTTTCTCTGATTATCAATTTTTTTTCATCCTTGGAATTTAAAACTTCTGGTCAGCCTGGTAACAACTGCAAGTGGCAGAAGTTTCAGAATGCCAATCACTGTGACGTAGCTATCTAGGGGTGGCTTTTTGCATGTAGATCATGACATAGAGGTCCCCAAAAAGGCATGTTGCCTATGAACGCTCAGATTTGGTGGTGTTGTGTGAGATTCCAACAATCACTATTCGTACCCACTACTTTTCTGCAACAGGCTACGACACTATTTCAATGGGATATAGAAATTTTGGGCAAGGTACTTATAAATTTGTGGAACAGTGTCTAACAAAAAGAAAGGCTATACGACAGACCGGATCATTCAGCTACTCAAGGTACTACGGCCTCGCCCCTCTAGACTGGTTTAGTAAATGGCTGCTAGAGGGACCTAGTGATCAGGTGCTACTGCCTAATCCACTGAAATTATTGTCAATATTTGGTAATGTGACGTTCACATCTTAGGTTATGCCTACAACATATTTAGTATAAATGCTCCACTCACTACCAGGTTGAACCATGGAGCTACTACTGATGGAGGCACAGCCAACACTCATCAATGGAAAAAGCTCTGTCACTGCCGCTGATAAAATCTGGCCACTTAACTTAGTTGCCTCTCCCCCGCTGCAAATACACAACACCGCATGCACTACGAGTCGCCTGCCAACATGTGGATCGGCACATTTCCACCTCTCTACATTGGGTGTGTTCGAGACCTACTATATTTCTAGTTCTGTTGTTTTGGCAACAGTGATACCGATGTTAGCTGGAAGAAATGTGCGACTTCCGAATTTTTTAATATCGTTTTACGGAGCTGTATTGTGCATGTATGGGACAGGAGACTGATGAAATGATTTACTCTGAAAATCCAAATTGTTCAGTGGAGTGGTTCCACTATCAACGCATGGGATGGACGAAAAAATCCCATTCCGTAATGTCGCTCTCTATCCTGTTTAATATTGACCAGAACATCCGACACACTCCAACATTTATTTCACTCATCTTGTTGTTTAAAATAGGTGTTTCCATGATCAGTGAACATGGCTTGCAAGTCAGGAAGATAGCAACAAGCATACTTTTTATCGTTGGAATGTAACAAAGTTTGCTGATCTTTATTGGTCACTTTAATGTTGCTTATTCGCTCAACCTGCAACTTTGTCGGGTTTCATCCGATTTCAACAATTCAAACACCATTTGAAAGCACACGCCATGAACTGGAAGAAAAAACTCTTCAGATTTGCATCGTTGCAAAGATATAGACTATTAAACCCTCCTAGACAAGAAAGCGGGAGAGGGTGTGCTTTCGACACCCCATCCGACGGCAAATCAGTGCCAGTCACAAGGATGCATGTCAGAGACGGCCTGGCGACTGGCCAATACAGAGCCTCCCCCAGTGGCTGGCGACAGGATTTCTGTGTATCTGAAGATGTACCCCCATCTTATAGTACTATTAGTAGCTCCATGGTTGAACTTACTTTCATATTAGGTGCTGTAGAGTTTGGTTTTGTGTGTGTGTGTGTGTGTGTGTGTGTGTCACTTGAATGAATTTAATTTAGGACGATGCTATTTTCACCGTACGGTGAGAATAGCATTTGGTCTATTTTCACCGTACGGTGAGAATAGCGTTTGGAAGGAGTTTTGTCTATTTTCACCGTACGGTGAGGATAGATTTTTGTCTATTTTCACCGTACAGTGAGAATAGCGTTTGGTCTATTTTCACCGTGCGTTGAGAATAGCGTTTGGAAGGAGTTTTGTCTATTTTCACCGTACGGTGAGGATAGATTTTTGTCTATTTTCACCGTACGGTGAGGATAGGGTTTGGTCTATTTTCACCGCATGGGGATGATGGTACAGTTTGGTATATTTTCACTGTGAGGATACGGGCGGCTATATTTTCAATTAAGATTGGAGAAATGCTTACTTTAGGGAGATAGCTAGCTTTATAGTGTAGTCAATAGGACACGGGACCAAAGCAAAGTGCCCACTTACTGAGGGTTTACTGTAAAGCAATTACCTTGGCACCGTGACACCATAATGCCACTAAATGTTTGGCTTTTTAACATCTTAAATTAATGTATATGAATTTACTCTACCCACCCATCAGTCTTTCATTTTTGTTGCTTCGTGGATTTCTTTTTAATGCGATCCCTTCACCAAAGTCATAACAAGATAGATCTATAAGTTACCCTTAAGTTCTGTAACTTCCATCCGTGACAATATAAAAAAAAGTTCCTACCTTGTCTTGTTACCTAAATTTTTGTCTTTTCACATAAAAAAAAATACAGTGTTGGCTCTTTAAAAACTACTAGATAATAATAGCTGAAATAACACCTCAACAGATCTCATAAACCATGCTCAAACTGGGATGTTAGGCCTTTTTATTATTTCAGCAAATGTTTGTTCCAATTCTCTTTGTGTGCAAATCAAATATCCTATGAGGAAAGATTAAAGAGAACAAACCTGATGACATCAGAGTTGCGAAGACTGAGAGCAGACTTGTTGGAGGTCTATAAAATAATGCACCAATTGGAAGGTCTGCAAAAGGAGGACTTTTTTGAAATGTCTAACCCAAGCCTTACAACCAGAGGTCACAAATTTAAAATTTATAAACAAAGAGCTAGGCTTGATGCAAGAAAATTTTTCTTCTCACAGAGAGTGGTAGACGAATGGAACAGTTTAACACCAAAGAGAGTAAATGCTGACTCTGTGAATGCCTTTAAGAACAGCTTGGACCCAATTTTGAAGAGTAGAGGGGGGCATTTTATAAGCCAGAGACGGCTTCCTGTCCCTTTAATGAAGACCACCAAGGAACTGGACAGTTGCAAATAGTTCTGGGTGGTTTCATTGTAAATCATCATGACACAATGCTTTTCCAAAATATTATTCCCTGGTTGACTTCTTTTCATCGCCGTACGTTAAAAATAGAGCAGCCCCTTTTCTCACCATACGATGAATATAGACCAAACTCTATCATCACCGTACGGTGAAAATAGACAAAACACTATTCTCACCGTACGGTGAAAATAGTCACTCCGTTTAATTTATATCATTCGTACTCATCCCCATAGTTGGGAAATGATTTGTATTCTGTCACTTGGCCCCATGAGGGCATGAATGTGAATAAAACTTTTGTATCTTTGACTTTGTCTTTGTTAATTGTATCTTTTTCAGTCAGACTCAAGAAGAGTTATCATAATATCAATGTATCGAACAAATTACCATCACATCAGACAGTGCATGAGCACCGACCCTGGCGACCTTTACGAGGCGTTCGAGATCCCTGCCATTAGGACTGAAGGGATAATCCACCAAGTAAGTATCTGTTTGAATAGGCTTGTCAACCACTTCAACCAATACTCAATTGCTGTCAACCAGGCCTCAGAAGTCTCTGACCAGTGTCTATATGTATTATCGCTCACCTGCTTGCTTTAACCAAGTTTCTGTTGCGATCCACTTGGTTCTGTGTTTCTTATGTGTTGGTCGGCTAACAGATATTCAATTCGTACCACAAATTACAATTAGTGTGTCGATGTAACTGTCCAAAATTCTTTACATCTGTTTCCTTAGGGCTTCATGGCTTCCGGAACTTACACGAACTTGCCTGCCTTCGTACCCTTTTTTGGTACTTCTTGAAAGGAGAGTTTTAGCAACGAGGATGCTATCGCCAGATGTCGTTGTAGTTTTAAAGTAAGTTTTATTCAGGTGGATGATTGGAAAGTATATGTAGGTAAGACTGTTACAGAGGGTTGGAAAGAAGACTGGAAAAGAGGAGTCAGGGAAAAAAGTACATTGAAGGCATACAAGGTATTAGAAAAGCCACAGAAAAGTGTGTGTGTTGGGATGGAGGGAAGGGATCCAAACTTCTGTTTCAAAGTAGGGCAGGAGTAATCAATCTCGAAAAGAGAAGTCAAAAGTGGACAACAGGGAGTAATGGAAAGTGTAAGTCATGTAGAAAAGAGGCAGATGAGACAGTGGACCATTGGCTGTTGTGGTGTGATGCATATAGAGAGATAAGGGAAGATTTTTTCAGAAAGTGGCACAGAGAAGATTACAATTACAAGGGTTTAGAAGAGGTTCAGGGTTTAGAGGAAGAGGAACGTATAGCATGGATTTTAGGTATGAAAGGTGGCTTTCTGGGAGGCAGGAAAGGTAATAAAAATGTACAGGACTACCTGGTAGGATGCTGGGAGAAAAGGAATGAAATAATAGAGTTAGAAGGCAACAGGTTAAATTAGAATTCCAGAGTACAGGGAGGGGAAGGAATGGGAATGGTGGTAGCCCTTATAAGGGCTCCCATGGGGGCTCCCATGGGAAAAGCCTGAGCCTTAGAGGCGGGGATAGGGTGTGAGAGGGATGGATTTTTTTTTTTCTAGGCCACCTGTGTCACAGAGTGACACAGGACCGCGACAGACAAGCGGAGAGCCACCGTATTATTATTATTATTATTAGTCGTACGTCTAATTACAAAAAGCAATTGAAAACAAAAGAAAGTGACCAAAAACAAAAAACAAAACAAAACAAAATAAAACAAACAAAAAAAAAACAAAAACAAAACAAAAAAACACACACACACACAACAAACAAAACAAAAAAAAATAAAAAAAACGAACGCAACATATTTTTTTAGTCCACATGAACTAAGAACTTTATTGACATAAATCCGTACAGGATACAGTATAGTCATCACAAATAAAATGATCACATATAAACAGACACAGAATCTATATGAAATGAAGCCTATCTTATGTGCCCCTCACGGCTGGGCATGAAGAATTGCAGCTATCTTATGCAGATCTTTGTACAATTCTTTGCAATCAGAGTCGTACCATTCCTTTTTTTTTCTTTTTGAAACTTTCTTTTGTTTTCTTTTCTCAATCAAAATACGTTGAATACCGACAGAATGAGCTGTCTTAGTCAACAAATCGGTTACGCTAGACACCATATGTCCAATGTTGCATCTGCAAACTGATCTTGAATAATTTTAGTTTGCACCTTCATTTCGTTAGTCAACATTCAAAGCCTCTTTGCATTTATCATCATCCTCCGGTTGCAACAAATAATTCTTGGCCTGTTCAATGTTGATCATTGTTGCCGTTGTGTTAGGTTCGTAATCAGCTGATTGGAGACAAGCTGATATCATACAATGGTTTGAATAGGGGTTACATTATAGACATGGAAGTTATCGAAACTTTGTACCAGAGTCTGGTCACCTAACATGTGCTCAATTGCACTTGGGACACCCACGTGACTAAAGTATGTGCAATATCCTAAACTATCTCCTAAAAGTCTGACATTTAAAATACGAAGGCCAGAGGTTCGACAAAATTCAAGCAGTTTTTGCACATTAGCATTTGGTGTTTGTCATATCCATGTTGTTTCCGTTTGAATTTACATCAGAAATATAGTAATTTGACTCTGGCGTGTTTTCGCTGTGGTCGTCTGACACAAATCTGGTTCACCCACTGTTCTAGCATTCAAATTCCCACAGACCTCACACTTGCTTTGTGGTGAAAACTTTGCTGTATTCACCTCTAAAATTTTAAGAATGTCACCGGTCTTCTGGGAATTATAAGAAAAACCATGTTGACTTACATAACATATGCTAGATAAATGTCTTCTGCATAATTAAATTACGCTTTACTCAACTTCAACCATGTAATTTCTGAGCAGGTATGAGGGAGAACCTTTTACGCCGGCTTTAATTTCCTTCTTTATACACGTGATTATATACCACCATGATATTTGTTGGCTTTTTGTTTTTGTTTTTTTTCCGCGAGTTTACTACTATCTCATATCCTTCTGGATTTAGATTTTCGTCCTTCCCACAGTGTGACTTCAGCAGCCCAATTGTATCCAAGCTTACAAATTTCAGATCTAAATGTATCATCTTGCAGCTTGCAGAACCTCTGATCCCCCAATTCTACGAAATAAACCTTCAGTATTTCAGCATGCGACACGCACACTTTTACGTTGAATCATATTCAAGTGAGACAATGTAAAGTGACAAGTTAGTTAATAACCGGCTAAGAAGAAGAAAGCTTTCATGAATTACTGAGTACATTTGTAGTAAGAAAACCTGCTGATCACAGGAACTGACATACAAAAGGAAAAAGAAAGGAAAGTAGTAATAAAGTCATTATCATATGACACTGGTAAGTTACCTATACATAAAGTTTTCCTCGTACATGTCTATATACATGTACATGGCGTGGGTACTTTGGAGTGAAACCATATTGTTCACCCACAGACCCATATATGGCACCACTGCCTTGAAGTTAAATAATTATTGTATAATAATAATAATAATAATAATAATAATAATAATAATAATAATAATAATAATAATAATAATAATAATAATAATAACAACAACAAAACAACAACAACAACAATAATAATAATAATAATAATAATAATAATAATAATAATAATAATAATAATAATAATAATAATAATAATAACAATAATCAACCACATGGCTTCATAAAGGCACTATCACATGACACTGGTAAGTTTCACTACTGCCTTTAAGTTAAATAATTATTGTATGATAATAATAATAATAATAATAATAATAATAATAATAATAATAATAATAATAATAATAATAATAATAATAATAATAATAATAATAATAATAATAATAATAATAATAATCAACCACATGGCTTCATAAAGGCACTATCACATGACACTGGTAAGTTTCACTACTGCCTTTAAGTTAAATTATTATTCCATAATGATAATCAACCATGTGGATTCATAAAGTCGTTATGATATGGCACTGGCAAGGTACCTGAACAGAATTTTCCTCGTGCATGTCTATAAGGCGTGCGTACTTTAAAGTGAAACCATAATGTACACCCACAGATAGACCTATATATAGCACCACTGCCTTTAAGTTAAATAACTATTTCATAATAATAATTTACGATATGAATTTATAGTCAGTGATGATAAGTTGACAATATCCCATGTTATTTTGTTCGGGTGTGAGTTTTGGCATCTCTATATGCATTGTTTGTTGTAACTATTAATTCCCACTGAGCCATGACTTTTGACCGCAGCCAAAAATGCACGAATGACATTTGGTGCAACGATCTGAAGGCGAAGCCAACGGTCGCCGCGACGTTTTTTTCTGAATTTTGTTATTTTTTATTTTTTTTAATGATTTTGTATATAATTTGCTGGACGTAGCAGTTAACGGAGTTTTACCCAGCCTTGGTTATCCCATGGACCTATTGGCGCAGTACGTATTGGCGTTAATAGGTCCATGGTTATCGCTACCATACCGTCACAAATGCAAAGGCGAAGCCCGATCGAATGCAGCATTGACTGTTGCCGATCACGGCTGTACTACAAGAAGCAAACCTGTGGTAGACCTGACGATTTTACCGTCACTTTATAAAATAAATTATTTCACAGTAGTGTGGTCACCATTTGTTGATGGTCACATAAAGACCTATGTATTACAATGATTTCTATCAGAGCAACATTGACCAGGCGATATTGCGGGAATTTTCAGAGTTACACATGTACAGCACTCAGACACTGTATGAAATAAGGGGCTATAACTTTTAGTTACATCATAAATCCTCTGTGGAATGTAAGGCTATAATTTGTTCAGGGATATCACGTCAAAATCGTCTCCGGAATGTGGGGCTATGATTGATTGATTGATTGATTGATTGATTTTATTGCATTTTTCAAATTTTGTTTAGATACTATGAAAATCCTCGACATATACTGATGGGAAAAGAAAAGATGCCACCCCCTTGTTCCACATTAGGCACGTGTTATGAGGATGTGTGTGGGGAGTTTGGTTACTTTATTATACCATTGCTTTTCACATCTCTTTTGGGAGGAAATAGTTGGCCTTTTTGGTTGTTGTTGTTGTTGTTGTTGTTGTTGTTGTTGGGAGGCAGCATGCATCAACAGCGGGTGTGACCACCAGCCTGTAAGCAACCTTGGATCCGCCTTGGCATGCTGCTTGTCAACATGGTGATCTCAGCATGGGGAATTTGATTCCACTGGTCTGTCACCCTCTGTGCCAGTTGGACGGTTGTGCCTTATCCTGTTGAAACAGTAGCCCTGGATATTGTTGGATCCATTCCACAATTGTGGGCAGGATCTCATCCACGTGGCGCTGGCCTGTTAGTGTTGTGTTCACCCTGATGAGATCAGTTCTCCTTGTTGCATGCTGTAATTGCGCCCCCCCCCCCCGTACATCATGACACTGCCTCCTCCACAGTTGTCATGTTCAACTATACACCCTTCCACAGAACCTCTCAGAAGGCATTCTTCGAAACCCTTACTCTTCCATCGTGGAAATCCAAGCAGAATCAGAACTCATCTGACCACATCACGCTGTTTGATTGATTTTCTGGGCCAGGCTGCATGTTCCTCACACCAAAGTATCCGCCATGTCTTGTGTGCAGCACTGAGAGGGATGCGAATGGCAGGGTGGTATGCCCTTAGTTTGGCCGACACTAGTCTGTTGTTAATAATACTAGAGTGTGATGCTCTGATGTTGCAGTCCTGGTCACACTGCTGATGATACCTTTCGATGGAAAGAAACCTGTGCCTTTTCAAATACTGGATCAAGTAATGGTGATCCGTCCCATCTGACAGTCTTGGTTGCCCAGATCCAGCCTTCTTCTTGCATCTTCTGGCTTCCTGCAAATAGTCTCACCACCTTTTTACCAATGGCCTGGAACACCCCATTATCTGGCAACCACCCACTGGGAAAGGCCAGCCTCCAACATCCGAATGGCAATGATTCTGCCTGTGTCAAATTCAGACAGTTGTGAGTGACGCACATGCTGTAGCATTGTGGATTCACATTGATCTTAGTAGTGCCATGGCCCCCACATAAAACCAGGCACCCCAATACTAGACACACTTTTTGCACCTGGATGGCTGTCATTTGTCTTGTTTTCACAAGAGTTTTTGTGTCTGACTGCCCAGACATGCCCTAAGCTATCCTGTTGATGTTACATGATGTTTCATGCAACACCCATATTTTCCACCTAAAGGCACATTTAGAGCAGCCCATGTTAACCCAATGTGGGTGGCAATCCCCCCCCCCCCCCAGCAGTGTATGTTTAAAGCAACCGAAGGAAGCCTTCTTTCATAACACGTGTATATATATTGAAAGTATATAAATTTCTATAGTAAATCAATATACTCAGTACCATACCGTCCAACTTGAAAATCAGGAATTTCTGGTCTTCTGAAGTGAAGATCTTGTAACCAGATATCCCGCTACATGCAGAGAATACTGTATTGCATGTTGGTAGGCCTAAAAATTCCACAACAAATAAAAATATCAAACAGATCAAAAGATTTCTATCCCCGTTTGTCATGATGTCCTGGACAACACCAATAATGACGATCTCGTTTGAGCTATTGCACAGACACCATTCATGTGCACGTGCTGTCAAGTCCTGTGCGACCAGCATAGTCTCTTCTACAGCTGGGAAAATATAGTATATTTAGCGACGGAAGATTTGTGATGTCTGTGGAGGGGAAGAGGCTGGTGTAAGGCAATATAGTAAGCAAGGAAATATTTGTGATGTTCCAGTCCATTTGTGATGTCAATGGAAGGAAATGGGCTGGAAAAAGACAGTGCATTGTGCAAGGAAAGATTTGTGATATTTGAGGCCATTTGTGATGGCTGTCGGTCAAGAGGGGTTACAGAGCTACAGTATACAAAGCAGAGAAAGAGTTGTGATGGTTGAGGCCATTTGTGATGGCTGTGGGTATGCAAGGCTCAGAAAAAATTGTGATGGTTGATGCCATTTGTGATGGCTGTGGGTATGCAAGGCTCAGAAAGAATTGTGATGGTTGAGGCCATTTGTGATGGCTGTGGGTATGCAAGGCTCAGAAAGAATTGTGATGTTTGAGGCCATTTGTGATGGCTGTGGGTATGCAAGGCTCAGAAAGATTTGTGGTGTTCAAGGCCATTTGTGATGGCTGTTGGTCAAGAGGGATTACAGAACTACAGTATACAAAGCAGAGAAAGAGTTGTGATGGTTGAGGCCATTTGTGATGGCTGTAGGTATGCAAGGCTCAGAAAGAATTGTGATGTTTGAGGCCATTTGTGATGGCTGTGGGTATGCAAGGCTCAGAAAGATTTGTGGTGTTCAAGGCCATTTGTGATGGCTGTTGGTCAAGAGGGATTACAGAACTACAGTATACAAAGCAGAGAAAGAGTTGTGATGGTTGAGGCCATTTGTGATGGCTGTAGGTATGCAAGGCTCAGAAAGAATTGTGATGGTTGAGGCCATTTGTGATGGCTGTGGGTATGCAAGGCTCAGAAAGAATTGTGATGTTTGAGGCCATTTGTGATGGCTGTGGGTATGCAAGGCTCAGAAAGATTTGTGGTGTTCAAGGCCATTTGTGATGGCTGTTGGTCAAGAGGGATTACAGAACTACAGTATACAAAGCAGAGAAAGAGTTGTGATGGTTGATGCCATTTGTGATGGCTGTGGGTATGCAAGGCTCAGAAAGAATTGTGATGGTTGAGGCCATTTGTGATGGCTGTGGGTATGCATAGCTCAGAAAGAATTGTGATGTTTGAGGCCATCTGTGATGGCTGTTGGTCAAGAGGGATTACAGAACTACAGTATACAAAGCAGAGAAAGAATTGTGATGATTGAGGCCATTTGTGATGGCTGTGGGCAAGGTCAAAAGGGGTTGCAGGAATACAGTATGCAAGGCAGGGACAGATTTGTGATGTTTGAGGCAATTTGTGATGTCGGGGGGGGGGGGGAGGTGGCAAAAACAGTATATTAAGAAAGGGAAGATTTGTGATGTTTCAGGCCATTTGTGATGGCTTTGGGTGAAGAAGGGTCACAGAAGTACAGCATACAAGGCAGTGAAGAAGTATGATGGTTGATCTGGGCCCTTTGTGATGTCTTTGGAGGGAAGAAAGGGGCTGGAGCAAGACTGTATTAAGCAAGAAAAGAATTGTGATACATTTGAGGCCATTGTGATGGTTGTGGGTGAAGAATGGTCACAGATGACAGAAATAAAGTGCACGAGGCAATGAAAGAATTGTGATGATTGTGGGTGAAGAAGGGTTACAGAAATACAGTTTATAAGTACCAGGCCCAATGTGATGGCTGTTGGAAATTGCTAAAGACCAAAGAAAGACAATCCATGAGGATGGGTTATTTTATAATGTAAGCCTCCAGATTTTTCTCAACCCAGGAACTTTATTAGATGAAGACCCAACATGCCCAATGAACGGATATATTCTGCATCTCTTGTAGATCTACCTGAGGACTTCACTGTTTTATGAACACTGGCCTTGTGTGTTCCAACTCTCCATCAAGAAGTTTGTTATGGTTAACAGACATTCTGAGGTTAACATCCATGTAGTACTCAGTGTCTTTATCCATAAATCATGCCAGGTACACTTAGGACACTTTCTTCACACAATTGTGTCTGTCAGTGACAGGAGAAACAAAGGCTATTGCTACAAATTCAAATCTATTCTTTATTTCTGTTGTCATTTTGCCATTCAACAAGTGCATTGTCTTAGATTTTAATGAGGGTGAAGAAAACTAGAACAATGCACTTGCAAGGAGTGGGGTATGGGATTTGTACCACTTTGTCTATGAATGGATAAATTAAAAATCCACTGCCAAATATAGGATAACGTGAGTTGCAACATGGGTGGTAGGAACTGACCAATAGGGAGCCAGAAAAACTGTTGATTATATCACATAATCCACTCTTCATGTGAAAAGTGTGGATTATGGTCTTCCTTCACTATCAAATAACAAGTGAAGTAAACACATAATGAACACTTTTCACACAATAGCATTGCTAATCAGTGTCCATGACAAGCATGAATACTGGAAAAAAATTAAGTGAAATTGATTCCAAAACTTGATTGCTCTTTTTACCTGCAGTACTTAGGTTTCTTGTACCCTCCACTCGCTTCATTATAAAAGTGTGTATTACGGTGAAGTAAACACATAATGAACACTTTTCACATATTAGCACTGCATATCAGTGTCCATGACATGCATGAATCCTGCAAAAAGTAAGTGAATTAATTTCCAAAAATTGTTGTTTTTTTTTCCTTGCAACAGGTTTCTCCACTCTTTTCATTAAGACACGTATACCCTTTGAAAAAATAACTGTTGAGTGGGAATGGTGACTTATTCACTAAAATCTCCCATTGTTGCTTCCACCAGCTGGTCTTCCTACTGCCACATTGAGAAGTTGAAAATACATGAACAAACAGTAAAACTTGACTGTGCATGCGACAACTTACATAAGCGGCAATCTACACAAAAGGTAGGGAAAAAATGTCATGGACCAAGAGATATCTTGGTCGGTTCCTACCACCCATGTTACAAGTCTTTTATAACATGTCACAATGACCATTATTCTATCATGATCAACTCCGTCTTCGATCTCGTTGATTATGTGGCATAATGGCCATCTGACATGTTGTTATAACTATCAGTTAGCCTTTATAAGCTGACATTAAAACCTTTGTGTTATATATAAGGGTATGCAGTCTGGACGGCCCCATCCATCTAGAGACACGCGCCGAGCCATGCCATGAAGCCGACCAAGAGAGCAACCCTCATCGCCGACAGCATCTGTGCGGGCAAGCCAAGGAACGAGTTTTCCCGAGCCCACTGCACCACGGTCCAAGCCTTTCCGGGCGCCACAACGAGCCTGATTGCCAAATACCTTCATCAGGGTATGGACCTATTAAAGAGTTAACAGGTCCGTGGTCAGGGAAAGAGGGACATTGACTTCCCAATCATCATATTCATAATGTCTGGTAGTCTGCACCAACGACAGGGTGGACAGCAGCACGAACTTAGATACCTCTAGAGTCTATGGCTCTATAACTATAAGAACATCTTTGAGTTCATGTCGACGGTTCTGCACCAGAACCCCCTGCCCTGGCCAAACTGTACTTCTGTACGCGTACTATACTATAAGGCGTAGGCACTACAACCTCAGCGACTTACTCGTCAATAGGTTCAACACTCTGATCGTGCGGGCGAGGGGTATGTTCAAACCACTGGCATATAACCCATATAAATTATCATCGGTCTCTCGAGTGGCCGAAGGCTAGCGGCCTGCGGCCGCTCGAGAGACCGATATTATAATAATAGTTTATTGAAACCTCCAAAGTTGGAGAAAATAGAACACATTTACATCTAGATATTCACAGTTATATACAAAAGACAAAGTACAAAAATATATCAGCGACAGTTAAGTTAAAAACATGTTTTGAAGTCGCTATATATATGCTTAGATAAAAGCTAACATGAAACTAAAAACACCTGGTTAATAGTACAGAGAGCACATGCTCCTCAGACCACGGCTTTATAAAATTCTCGTGCGCCGTCAAGTATCTCAAAGCACAGGGATTTGCATCAGAAAAATAAAAGTGTGTCAATATAAATTATCGTTGTTTGTCTTGCTCTCTGATCGAGGGCGCCGGACTGAGGGCGCGAGTCACTTTAGACGTTTAGTCACGTCGGGCTTGGGCGGGCGTGCTCATTCGGGCCCGGTGCTATGGGCGCCTGTGCAGGTGGGCACGTTGTCACGGGGGCTTTGGGCTGTGTTGTCGGGGAGGTGCCCCCGGGACGGACACAGGTAGGTCTGGTAGAACTGTAAAGAGTGTGTAAACATCAGCTGAACATTTAAAATACAGATTAACAATCATGGTTACACGGCGAGCATGCAGTCGGTGGCTTTTAGTACCACTATAGTAGATTGCATTTGATACCATAAACTTGTGTTTGTGGAAGTTATAATTTATTATCTTGTACCACATACGGGACCACATATCATTGTCAACCTTGTGGCATTTTGATGTGTGCTCTATTTACAAACTGTACACCATTCTTCACACTAACAAATGTATTATGTATTATAGCAAACGGGCACCACATTCGCTTTATTCTGTAACACATCTGCTCAAGATGTTTCTATTGGAAATGCAAACATGGTGCCGCCAGTTAGCAGAATTACTTGTCCGGGCATTAATGGCACCCAAAAAAGTATTCCCTGTTGATGACCCGTTTTTATAAAGGCTAATAAAGCCTAAAACTTTCTTCTAAATTTCAAATTTTATTAATATGATTTGTTCCTTCCACAAATTAATTTGCAATAATGAATATAATATAATGCTATGCAGTTTTTCAGTGAATGGTACGGAATAAGACTTTGCTCTTAGCTTCTGCTGCACTCAAATATATTTTATAAAATTTTACTTATGAAATAAAAAACTTCTTAACTTTTTATTTTCTTTTGCCATTATTGAGATGGTCCCTTCTAGACACTAGATTCCTCGGCCAACAGCATGTGTCACTGAAGGCCAGATAAGAATGTATGTTTCCCTTGGAGAGAGGATGCCAATTGGTATCCTGTTAACTTCTGATCATTATAAACAACATAAATGGCATCTTAATTCCCTGATAATCTCCTATAATGTTTTTCTTCAATTAAACACTTAATTGAGTGCATTTGAATTTCCTTGGAAGCTCCCAGGGAGGGTCACTTCATCTGTAAACCAGCATATTCTGCAAATGGGCCTGTACACGGGATATGGTACTGAATAAAGGGAGGCACCCCAAAGCTCCATGTCAGAAACTGACCCTGTGACAATTCCATTTCTTGCAGATTTTGCAAATAAAAACAACATTATGCTGGTCATTATCTTGTCCTGAGTAGTTCAAGATAACTGTATGCACATTACACAGGCCATTCAGTTGAATCCATGCACTTGTGCTGGTCAAGTTGTAGAAATGTCTGCAGGAAAAAGTGGAAAGCCAATTTCAAGTCAGGCCAGGGAAATAATTCTTAAGGCCTCCAACTTTTTTCATGAAGAAGAAGACACAGGATCACTCAAAGTGCCTTTGAAGAGATGGCTAAAAAGATCTGCTGAGTGCTTAGGAGTAAGTGAAACCTCCATCAAAAGAATAAGAAAGGACGCTCAAGAAGGAAAGCCACTGGTGACACCCCGAAAGTCCAGACCAAGGAAAAGAGTAAAAACAAACTTGGATGAGTTTGATTTAGCAGTCATTAGGCGGCTTGTACATTCATTTTATCAGCGTGGTGTTATTCCTACTCTAGATAAACGATTGCCTGAAGTGCGGGAAAACACAAAGTTTACTGGTGGAAGGACTTCACTCCACATTATTATTAAGAAGTTGGGATTTAAATTCGCCAAGGCTGATGGACGAAAACATCTCCTAGAACGGTCAGACATTGTAGCCCTCAGACATTCATATTTACGGACTTTGAGAGAGAATGACAAATCTGACAAACCCAGGCCTGTGATATACCAAGATGAAACTTCGTTGAATGCACACCACAGTGTTGGTAAATGCTGGCAGCTCGAAGACAAAGAGGGAAATGGTTCTTGTGAACTTGGACTTAAAGTTCCAGCTGGACAAGGAAGTCGGCTCGTCATAACCCATGCAGGTTCAAGTGAAGGTTTTGTACCAAATGCGCTCTTGACTTTTGTTGCAAAGTCAAAAAGTGGTGATTATCACGATGAAATGAATGGACACAATTTCAAGAAATGGTTTACAACTCAGCTTTTACCCAACATGCCTGAAAATTCCATTCTCGTGATTGATAATGCACCATATCACAGCATGCAAACAGAAAAAGCTCCAACTACGGCTACAAGGAAAGGGGACATGACGGAGTGGCTGAGAAATAAAAATATTCCTTTTGCCCAAGACATGTTGAAGGCAGAACTTTATGAAATTATAAAGCGTCATAAACCAAGGCAGAAAATGTATGAAATTGATAAAATTGCAAGGGAACATGGAAAACAGTTGTGCATTTACCACCATACCACTGCGATCTCAATCCAATTGAGCTCATCTGGGCAAATATAAAGAACTATGTGGCCAGACACAACACTACGTGGAAAATGGCAGACGTAAAGAAACTGTGCGAAGAAGCTGTCTCACAAGTAACAGTGAAAAATTGGCAGGATGCAGTAGCACACTGTAAAAAAAACTTGAGGAGGAGCACTGGAAAACAGACGGAATAATGGAACAGAGAGTTGGAGAATTAATCATAAGTTTAGGAAGCAGTGATACTGACAGTGGCAGTGATGGTGACATGGAGGTAGACGAATCATCATCCGATTCAGAGGAAGAGATGACCAGTCCTACTGCAACTGATGATGCCACAAGTCTTGGGTGTACTCCTTTATAATGTGTATAACATGTAAACAACAAAGTAACTGCACATCTCACAGGGACTCTACACATTTTTGGATACAATAAGCCAACTATTATACTCATTCTGGGGATATATTATACATATAGCCTACTTCATTATAAAGCAAGGGATGCTACTCATCTGGATACATTATCATCTTCCATTATAAAGCAAGGATACTACACATTTTGGATTATAGGCCTAGCTCAAAGACACATTGCAAGTTATTCTTTTCAATTACACATTCACAGTCACCATGCTACAATTCTGCATGTGCATGTGCAGCTGGATTTTGGCCACATGGCTAGTGCTCCAAATAGTGCAGTGCGCATCTAGTTGGCTGGTCAGTGTACCCCCTGCTGGGCAGGCATGAATATGCAGCCCAGCCTCTCTGAGCTCTTCTCTCGCTGAACAGACTGTAGAATATCGGACTTGATAGTGTTCAAACGGTACATGTATGGGCTTACCATGGACGTATATTGACTTGATGGTGCTCAAACGGTACATGTATGGGCTTACCATGGAGGGATATTTACATTCAATCTAACTTTTAACACTGCAAGTATAGGAGAGAGCCTGGTGTGTTGTGAGACCATAACACATGGGCCTTGTGTGTTATGGGACCATAACACATGTGTCCGTCCCACATTCCAATAAGCCACGCCCACCTGGGTTTCCGGAACTTAACACTTGAACAAGCTGTAATAACCAGTTTCTGGTCGTTTCTCTTAATTCTATGCATTTAATTTCTAAATTTGTGTAATTGAGCAGAAAAGTTAAGAGGGAAATGTAAATATAAGCAATGATGGTCGCTTTTGTGTGTGTTATGGCATAATGACGCGGGTGATTGAAGGCTGAAGCTGGCACCGGGCGAGGCGTACTGGCGTTCGCCACGCCCACGATGTCAGCTTCAATCATGCGCGTCATTATCCCATTAACACACAAAAAAGCGACTTTCATTTCTTAAATAA
This sequence comes from Hermodice carunculata, assembly GCA_964020975.1. Taxonomy (NCBI): domain Eukaryota; kingdom Metazoa; phylum Annelida; class Polychaeta; order Eunicida; family Amphinomidae; genus Hermodice; species Hermodice carunculata. The sequence goes on along the minus strand of OZ026621.1, from coordinate 102,384 downwards.
TCAGATCAGTCTGAGTTTACCTCCATGGGCTTACAGATTTAGGTTTGTTAAGTTTCTCTTTGTATAGAATAAAAGATCAAGCAAATATTAAAAAAGGCTTGCTTATGCACTCTGGTGCGGCAATTCTGTATGAAAATGCGTGCAATTTTGCACTGCAATCATCTTTAGTATTATCAGGAAGGCCTACTGCCTTATTATGCAATCCGGCATTTTCGATACTTGTTTAGTCCTACCGTTGTCGCGCCCCCTTGGGGCAGAACATTTTAATTTCCAATTTGCCTTTATGGATCAGAAATTTCGGGATACACTAAAATGACTGAGAAATTGATGAGAAATCAAAATTGGATAGAAAGAAACTATGAAAAGTATCCCATGGAAAAAAATAAATGATGGATTCTGTAAATTCCTTTTAGGTGTTAATAAAAAAGCAACCAATGCAGCGGTCATGGGGGAGATAGGGAGATACCCTCTGTGAATACAAATAACTAGATCTATGGTGAAGTACCATAAATACTTGGAAAAAAAAAACAACAGATAATAACTATTAGATCAGGCTAGAGAAGTGTCAATACATTTCAATAAACAAAAGAAATAATCCTGGAAGAGTTTCATCAGTAACTGTAACAGGAAATTTAGACAACCAAATGAAGTTTTCTGTGAGCAAGAAGACATGACAATTATAAATAAACTAAAGGAAAATTACATATTGCATTGGGAAAACCAAATTGGAATAAACTTACAAAAGAAAGGTAAACTATGTACATACATGAAAATAAAGAGAAATTTCATTTACGGGAATTACTTGCATGACATAGATTTAAAACAACATAGAATTACATTGACAACGCTAAGGATTAGTGCCCATAAATTGCAAGTTGAAAAAGGACGATAATCAAGGCTAGCTGTCCAAAGATCAGACAGAATCTGTAAATATTGTAATAAAGAATTAAACATAAAGGTGGCGAAAGATGAAAACATGCCATGACTGGATGTGCACAACTAAAAGAGGACAGATCGACTCTATATAAGTATATAACGAGTGAATCCAAACAATTCCCAAACATGAATGAACAGAACAAATATTATTTATATATATGTAACATGTGAGCGGGCAATGATTTCAAAGGTTGCAAAATTTTGTTTCATTAATTTAAAACAAAAAGAATAAAGTCCACAACACTGCACCAGAACAGAGATTGGTATTTAAAAGCTTAATTACAAGATGGCATATGTATAATATTTTTATTTCTCTTTTTATTTATGTAGTTGAATAAGTTTGTATTGTAGAACTAGCAATAATCGTTTTAGCCATCCTGACTTGGCTTTGTACATACTACTGTAATGCACACTTGGTCCCACAGAGGGCGCAACCGTGTGACATAAACAAGACACAAGAACTTTGAACTTGCATCATGGCTGCGGTCCAGGAAAATGAATTTTTCAGAAGTCCTCCTTTTTTAGGCAAATTTTTTGCCATAACAGGAATGTTGCTGATAACGGTAAGTTTAGGGGCCGTTCTTTGGAATACGGTCCGGGTTTTCAGCAGTGAAACCCTGCACTCAGCTGTGAAAGGTGTACACGTGCTTTATTCCGTTTGGTGAAAACCCGGTCCATAATCATGATAATATTCCAAAGACACTCCGGTTAAGAATTCGATGACAAGTGTGTTTGCCATCACGGACCCAAGCTCTAGACATAGAAGCCTCTATGTTTGTGTACGGAGGCTCGGGGTAAAAGGCGGATCGGAACCACCGTTCCGGGGAATCTGGGACGAGTCTTCCCTTGGCCTTAATTGCCTGTGGCGCCTTCCTTTGCCTTGGCTATTTGGGATTCAGGCTCTCCAAGACCTACGACTACGTGGCACTTTTGTCTTTCCTGTCTGATAATAGGGTTGCCTTGAAATTTATATAATATACTGGCAGTCAATGAAAACCAGCCACTGTGAAATGTGAAATATTTTTCCCATTATCAGCATATTTTGTGTTCTGAGGCTGTAACTTTGGTCCTAACTGACCTGTACTGACAGGGTGTATCTAATAACCGAAACGGAATGAAACGGAGTGAAATGAACCGAAACGGAGTGAAACGAACCGAAACGGATATTCCCCAGGTATTTTAATGTCTTAAATGAACCGAAACGGACCATCCCAGGTATCATAGGCTCCAAACCAAACCGAAACGGACATTCCCCAGGTATGGTTGGGTCCTATATGAACCGAAACGGACCATCCCAGGTATCATGGGCTCCTAAACAAACCGAAACGGACATTCCCAAGGTATGGTAGGGTCCTACATGAACCGAAACGGACATTCCCCAGGTAGGTAGGGTCTTAAACGAACCGAAACGGAGCATCCCAGGTATGATGGACGCCAAAACAAACCGAAACGGACATCCCCAGGTATGGTAGGGTCCTATATGAACCGAAACGGACCATCCCAGGTATCATGGGCTCCAAAACAAACCGAAACGGACATTCCCCAGGTATGGTAGTGTCCTAAATGAACCGAAACGGACATTCCCAGGTATGTTGGACTCCAAAACAAACTGAAACGGACATTCCCAAGGTATGGTAGGGTCCTATATGAACCGAAACGGACCATCCCAGGTATCATGGGCTCCAAAACAAACTGAAACGGACATTCCCCAGGTATGGTAGTGTCCTAAATGAACCGAAACGGACATTCCCCAGGTAGGTAGGGTCCTAAATGAACCGAAACGGACATTCCCAGGTATGTTGGACTCCAAAACAAACTGAAACGGACATTCCCAAGGTATGGTAGGGTCCTATATGAACCGAAACGGACCATCCCAGGTATCATGGGCTCCAAAACAAACCGAAACAGGCATTCCCCAGGTATGGTAGTGTCCTAAATGAACCGAAACGGACATTCCCCAGGTAGGTAGGGTCCTAAATGAACCAAAACAGACATTCCCCAGGTATGGTAAGGTCCTAAATGAACCGAAATGGACATTCACCAGGATATTCTAATTCAAAAATAGATATTCCATATATTGAATTATATGTACATTTGGGACAAGTGCATGGTGAACATGACTTGTTTGTCACAAGTTTCACTCGGCACGGAGAAGTGGACAAGCTTTATTTCCATCCCTGAGCAGCCTATATGAAACTGTATTATTAATGGAGGGTGAACTCATTTCATGACCCACTGCTCTTACGTGATATACAAATGAGACAAATCATATTTTGAACCATGCAATATTATTGAATTAGAAAATGTCTAAACGAATTGTTGATGACCATGGAGGGAGGTAATGACAGTCTGCCCCATGTGATGCATACTTCTAAAACATGTATTTGACAGACAATAACCCCCCCCCCCCCCATACCCCCCAACCTGGATACAAAAAATTAAAAAAAAAACTATATATATACTTATCTCCACTAAATTCAGCATTATGAACAAGAATAAACATCAACCAGTTGTATATGTTGTTAACTTCACATGCTTGGCTTTATTATCATCACCCATAATCTAATATTTATGATGTAGTGCACAACTTAGCCTGAAACACTATACAGATACTGCAACTTCAAAATTGTTTGTGTTCATATTTATACATACTTTGCTCAAATTTGTGAAACAGTGTCGTATGTGACCACAATTTTAACAAAATAGATTTTCATAAGAACTGAATGTACAGTTTTCCTTTTTTATCCTGTCCTTTCCTTGGTAGCCATTAGCTATGTATTTTAAGTTAGTCCGTATGAACTTCTTAGGTGTAGATCCCAAAGTTTGTCAATTTTTCTCCAGTTTATTGCGTCTCTCCAATTGACCTTCTCACTTTCACAGTCTAGTTTAAGATGTCATCCTCTTGTCTTGAAATTAAAATTTCTGTGTAACTGCAAGGTATGTACAATGTACTTTCTCTTCCGGTGAAGCTGTAAAT
>OZ026621.1:67400-98271 GCA_964020975.1 Hermodice carunculata | reverse complement strand
TTGCTGTTATGACATGCTTTGAATGTATGTGTTGGACAGCATTATGGCTTTGAATGGAGGTAGGTATATTTCCAGACGTTTGTCCCATAATGCCACAGTGATGACGCAGCTACGTGTAGGGTCCAGACGAGGTAAACAGTTCGGGTCATCTAATACACACAGTCAAACATGTCAAAACGCACAAAGCATTTTCCACTTCTAAATAATAGCACGGGATGTCATGATTATAAGGACCTGAGATCACCAAAGTTACCCTGGTAGAGAAACGAAGTGAATGGTGCAGCCGGCAGTTCATTAGAGATATAAATTTACTGAGCTTAAAGTCTCAATCTTAACGTGCAAGATTACAGTACGATTTGTAATATGGAAGATACATAATTGTAATCTAATATATAGCTCTGTAAAATTCAAAACCAAGAACCAGTACGTCTCTACCTTAAATATCAGTCTTCGAGCCAGATGATCTACACGTCTGCCAAACTATGTACGTTGTTTTCTTTTTATGGCATCATTAGTTTGAAAAGCTATAATAAAGTTTATCATGCCGTTACCTTCGTATGTTGACAAGAATTTATACTTCAAGCCTTCACACTGGTATGATTTTATTTTTTAATCAGAAGAATGAAATACTTATTTTGTGTGTTTTTTGATCAGATGCATAAGAGTCAAATCCCACTATGAGTCTGATTAGCGGACACCAGAATCTGAAAACATGAGATGAATTCATTTTATTTAAAAAAAACAACAACTAATAGATATTTTATTACGGTTTGGACATACTGGTCACGCTGGTTTTCAGTATTGATTCAGTGCCATTACTTTCACACGCAGCCAGTGACTGGATTGGCTATGGAGTGTAGACATTGCATTTATATATATATATATATATATATATATATATATATATATATATATATATATATATATATATATATATATATATATATATATATATATATATATATATATATGTATATATATATATGTGGGTGTGGGTGTGGGTGTGGGTGTGTGCATGTGTGTATACACAGTGGTACAGTTGCTTCTGCTTGTAGAAAAGGCTCATGGCGCGGATATTTGAACTATTAGGGCCACATATAGGCATCTGGTGGATCCCCATTTGCTTATCTTACAAATTGTAGCGAAACTAGGTATTTTCAGGAAAGAAATCATTAAATTCAAAATCAGCAGTGCTCTTGCTGCCTATCTATATAAAGTAGTAGCAAGTAATGATTATATATATATATATATATATATATATATATATATATATATATATTACTGTGATATGTGTATGGAAAGGACCAGATATACCTTATGCCTTTCCACAAAGTCACTGTTACGTTGCACTTCTTTCCCAGAAAAAGTCCCACAACTGGCACTCATATGAAGGTATGCAGTGTGCCTTAAACAATGTATATCTGGTAGTACTACACATATGTATCGTACACCTGTTTACGTTTTCAACCTCCAAAAGAAGGTTTGCATGAAATCCTTTTGACTAAATTTTAGGTCGTCGCAAAATGTGGACCTTTAGATTTTGCATCAACGGTACATTATCTTCCAGCTAGATTTACTCCATTATTTACATTTTGCGTGTACGCATAATGTAAATGTCTACATTTTCCGGTGTATACATTTTGTGCCTCGACACAACCAATGTAAACTTAAATATTTTATCAAGTTTAGCTGATTTTCGGGTAACATAGTAAAATCACAAAACTGGGATGATTCTGGCAAATGATTTACCATCAAACATGGACTTTCTTCATTCAAAACAATATAGACACACGAGGGGCGTGGTATTTAGGTGAATAGATGTTGTTATATCAAAAGCAATCTGAAAATAATTTTTTATTCCATAATTTTATTATAAACTTTCAGAAGGAAGCTAGAAATGAAAAAGGCTTACGTCGCTTAAGCAATCCAGGTGTCATAAATATAATCAGGATATCACAAGTATATCAATACATCATTTTTCAATTGTGACATCGGTACAATATCCATCCATAAAGACATCAACTGACACAGCAGCTGGGTATTATGATCAAGCCTGTAGTCAATTCGGGTGTTCGACTTTCATTCAAACAACGACCGGCAGCATATTTTATCAAGTACATTTATAAGCAAATCCCATTTCTATGCTCCATATATAAAATAGGTAACAATATTCCATAGAAAATTTATGGCACGCGGGGACATTAGGCTGACAAATTTTCTGAATTCGCCAGAAGCATGTAGCCTCGGTGATTTAAACAAGAACACCATAAATACAAGGCTCACTAAGTCACCCAATAAATCAAAGTGTTACAGATGGCAATGTTGGTTATAAAATATATTTGCAATACAACTATACGAAACTGGTAATGTCTGAGACAACCGTCATCACCACTCTTATTGTGATACCAGAGCGCAAGCTTGTCAAATCAGACTTAAGTATGTTGACACAGTATATGCAGCAAGCCTTCACGCTGGCAAATGGGATTCTTTACAATAGTATACATACATTTGGTCCTTTCATTCACACTTAGGCCTCTTTGTAACAGTAACAGTAACTGGCCTTCTACAAACTTACAATGTACAGTTCACTGAGCCTCAAAGCTCGGGTATATCTAATTTGGCACTTTGTTTATTCCCAATTGTATTATCCCAAACTATTACTATGACTTCACCCAAAATACCATAATGCGTAAAGGTACGATTGTCACTATAACCCTACTATTCTCTTTTCATTTGCCTGGAATGAAATAATTGCTTATATATTTTGTGCGGTAAACACATTACAATTTTACGTGTAAACATGTTTGCAAGAAGTAAAAGTTTCATACTCTCGTTACTAGCACCTTGTTTTGCTCACGTCACATAGCACCTTGTCTTCCTCATATCCCTGACGTTAAAAGCGTTGACAAAAATAACCGAATGCTCAATGATTTCTTTAAAAAATCATTAAAATAATATAAAAACCAAGAAAAAGGTATAACTAGCGGTGACAAATAATGACATCATTTCCTCTGTAGACAAAGTAAAGTGACATATGCTAAACCTGAGGAAACTTTTGATTTCCTCCTCTCTGTTTCAAAAGCCTTGTCCAGTAGAAAATTGAGTCCTTCCATCCGTTTCAATGGCTCTTGAAGACACTCCTATACCATTGTCCTATCAATAAGAAATATCAATAATAGCACAATAAAGGGATATGATGGCAGTGTCCTTGAACTTGTAGATGTTATTTTACCGTTAAAGGTTGGAAGGGCAAAATTGGACAACTGCAATTTTCCGAACTGAGGTTCTGCACATTTGCATCGGGTTTTGGGACAGTAAGGTGGATGATGCTGACAATTTTTTGTGCACCACTCTGCCACTTCAGGGTTCATTTCATTAATGCCAACCCCTTGGAAAAACTTACATGGACTTTTTTCAACAGATCCTAGTCCACTAGTAGTCACATCCTTTGATACTGAATCAACACACTGGCACTGAGTTTTAGGACAATAAGGAGGGTTATGGTTACAATTTTTTGCACACCATTCTGGCATCTTAGGATTATTACTGTAAGCACCTACACCTCGGTACTGCTTACAAGTATTATTATTGCTAGAGTCTCTTGCGTTTGTAGTTGGTGTGTCTGCTGCAGGAACAGCACATATACAGTGAGTTTTGGGACAATATGGAGGATCATTATTACAATTGTTTTCACACCATTCTGCCATATGAGGATCATCCTTGTGAACACCAACTCCTTTGTACTTCTTACAAGTACTGTTGGAACCAAATGTCACATTTGTCATAGATTCATTTGTAACAGGATTAACACATTTGCAGTGGCTTCTGGGACAGAATGGAGGGTCACGATTACAGTTGACGTTACACCATATTGATATATTAGGAATATCTTTATATGGGCCCACACCCTTGAAGAGTTTGCATGCACCGTTACCAACTGTTTTTGTTGCATTTATGGTTGGACTATCTGTCACGGGATCAACACATTTGCAGTGTGTTTTGGGACAGTATGGTGGATCATGGTTACAATTGGATGCACACCATTCTGATATTCTAGGATGAAACTTGTGAGCACCAACTCCTTCGAATCTTTGGCAGGTATTTGTCCCACCAGATCTTGTTGAATTTCTAATTGGACTTTCCGATCTAGGATCAACACACTGACAGCGAGTTTTGGGACAGTATGAGGGATTATTATTACAATTAGTGGCACACCATACTGGCATACTAGGGTCGTTCTTATAAGCCCCAACTCCTTGGTACTGCTTACAAATCCTGCTGGCAACAGCGTTTGATGCATTTGTAGTTGATATGTCTGCAAGGGTACCAACACATTTACAGTGAGTTTTGGGACAATATGGAGGATCATTATTACAATTGTTTTCACACCATTCTGCCATATGAGGATCATCCTTATGAACACCAACTCCTTTATACTTCTGACAAGTACTGTTGGAACCAAATTTTGTCACATTTTTCATAGATTCATTTGTAGCAGGATCAACACATATGCAGTGACTTTTGGGACAGAATGGAGGGTCATGATTACAGTTGACGTTACACCAATCTGACATATTCTGATAATCCGTATAAGGGCCCACACCCTTGAAGTGTTTACATGCACCATTACCAACCGTTTTTGTTGCATTTATGGTTGGACTATCTGTCACGAGATCAACACATTTGCAGTGTGTTTTGGGACAGTATGGAGGATCATGGTTACAATTGGATGCACACCATTCTGCTATTTTAGGACTAAACTTGTGAGCACCAACTCCTTCGAATCTTTGGCAGGTGTTTGTCCCACCAGATCTTGTTGAATTTCTAATTGGACTTTCCGATCTAGGATCCACACGATCCACACACTGACAGCGAGTTTTGGGACAGTATGAGGGATTATTATTACAATTGGTGGCACACCATACTGGCATACTAGGGTCGTTCTTATAAGCCCCAACTCCTTGGTACTGCTTACAAGTCCCGTTGACAACAACGTTTGATGCATTTGTAGTTGATGTGTCTGCAACGGCATCAACACATTTACAGTGAGTTTTGGGACAATATGGCGGATTATTATTACAATTGTTTTCACACCATTCTGCCATATGAGGATCATCCTTGTGAACACCAACTCCTTTATACTTCTGACAAGTACTGTTGGAACCAAATGTTGTCACACTTTTCATAGATTCATTTGTAGCAGGATCAACACATATGCAGTGACTTTTGGGACAGAATGGAGGGTCATGATTACAGTTGACGTTACACCATGCTGATATATTAGGAATATTCTTATGTGCACCAACACCCTTGAACAGTTTGCATGCACCATTACCACCCGGGTTTGTTGCATTTATAGTTGGACTATCTGTCACGGGATCAACACACTTGCAGTGTGTTTTGGGACAGTGTGGAGGATCGTGGTTACAATTGGATGCACACCATTCTGCTATTTTAGAATTAAACTTGTGAGCACCAACTCCTTCGAATTTTGCGCACTTGTTGGCCACAACGGATCCTGTTAGATTTCTATTTGGACCTTCTGACATAGGATCCACACACTCACAGTGAGTTTTGGGACAATATGGGGGCTTATTATTACAATTGGCGGCACACCATTCTGGCATATTAGGGTCATTCCTATAATCCCCAACTCCTTGGTACTGCTTACAAGTCCAGTTGGCAACAGCGTTTGATGCATTTGGAGTTGATATGTCTGCAACAGTATCAACACATTTACAGTGAGATTCGGGACAATATGGAGGATTATTTTTGCAATTGATTTCACACCATTCTGCCACACTGCGATCATCCTTGTACTCACCAACCCCTTTGTACTGCTTACAAGTAAAGTTGGTACTGAAGTTTGTCACATTTATTGCCCATCTGTCTGTGGAAGGATCAATGCATTTGCAATGAGTTGCGGGACAATATGGGGGGTTATGGTGACAGTTCCCTCTACACCATTCCGACATTTTAGGATTATCCTTATGTGCGCCAACTCCCTGGTATAGCTTGCAGGTACTGTTACCAACAGAACCTCCTGTTACGTTGTTGTTATGGCCACCAGTTAAGTGGTCAATACATTCACAGTGAGTTGCAGGGCAGAATTGGGGCTTACGGTTACAATTCAGTGCACACCATTCTGACATTTTAGGATCTTCCTTATATACACCAGCTCCTTCGAATTGCTTGCAGGCATTTGCCCCACCAGAAGCTGTGAGATTTGTACTTGGACCGGAGGCAGGATCAATACACTGACAGTGAGTTTCGGGACAATATGGGGGATTATTATTACAGCTGGTGGCACACCATTCTGGCATATTAGGGTCATCTCTGTAAGCACCAACTCCTTTGTACTGCTTACAAATCCCGTTACTACCAGACTTCGTTGCATTTGTAGTTGTGGCTGGATCTACACATTTACAGTAAGTTTTGGGGCAATATGGAGGATTATTATTGCAATTGTTTTCACACCATTCTGCCACATGAGGATCATTTTTGTAAGCATTGACTCCTTGGTACTGCTTACAAGTCCTGCCGGTACTCAAGTTAGTCACATTTTTTACAAACCCATGTGTAGCAGGGTCAATGCATTTGCAATGAGTTGTGGGGCAATATGGGGGATTGTTGTTGCAGTTAACTCTACACCATTCCGACATTTTAGGATTATTCTTATGTGCACCAACTCCCTCGTATTGCTTGCAGGAGCTGTTATCAGTAGAACTTCCAGTTCCATTTGTAGCTTGGCCATCCGTCATTTGGTCAACACACTTACAGTGAGTTGCAGGGCAGAATGGGGGCTTATGGTTACAATTGAGTCCACACCATTCTGAAATTTTAGGATTATCCTTATGTACACCAGCTCCTTCGAATTCTTTGCAGGTTTCTGCCCCAAAAGATCCTGTTGAATTTGTAGTTGAACCTTCAGATGCAGAATCAACACACCTGCAGTGAGTTGTGGGGCAGTATGGGGGGTTATGGTTACAGTTGACCGCACACCATTCTGATATTTTAGCATTATTCTTGTGGGCACCAACTCCTTCATAAAGTTTGCAGGTGCTATTTCCGGCTAATTTTCTTACTTTTAAAGTTGAATCATCGGTCATAGGATCAACACATTTACAGTGGGTGTCAGGGCAGTAAGGAGGGTTGCTACTGCAACTTTTGATGCACCATTCAGACATGTCAGGATTGTTCATGTGAGCACCGACCCCTTGGTACCTCCGGCAGGTCTTGTCATAATCAGACTTTGTTGCGTTTACAGTTGGTCTATTCGTGACAGGATCAACACATTTACAGTGAGTTTTGGGGCAGTTTGGGGGATTATGATTACAGTTGACTGCACACCATGCTGCTATAAGAGGATTATTGTTGTAAGGATCAACTCCTGCGTAACGTTTGCAAGTTCTTTTACCACCCAATTTTGTATTGTTTTTAGAAGATATGGGTGTAGCGGGTTCAATACATTTACAGTGTGTGTCAGGACAGTAAGGAGGGTTATTATTACAGTTTCTTTCACACCATTGTGACACACGAGGATCATTTTTGTAAACACCAACTCCTTCGTAATGGTTACACGTCTTGTTGGCATCGAACTTCGTTGCATTTGTGCTGGCAGTCAGTCCCCGTGAGTCAGTTGTCGGCACGGATTGCCAGTGTACATCTGTTGTCTTTGGTAAACTGGATGTTTGTCTGTTTGAATTAGTAGTTGACAGGGATTGCCAGTTAAAATCTGTCGTGTTTGGTAACCTAGTATTCTGCATATATGGATTAACAGTTGGCTGCGATGGCAAATTTTCATTCTTCGTCCTTGGTGAACTGACAGTCTGTTCGTATGAATCAGTAATTGGTTGAGATTGCCAGTTAACTGCTGTCATGTTTGGTGAACTAGTAGTCTGTCTGTCTAGGTCTGTTGGTGGCTGGGATTGCCATTTTACATCCCCCATCTTTGGTGAACTGGTAGTCTGTCTGTATAGATCTCTTGGTGGCTGGGTTTGCCAGTTAACATCTGTCATCTTTTGTGAACTGGTAGTCTGTCTGTGTGGATCTTTTGGTGGTTGAGATTGCCAGTTAACATCTGGCATCTTTGGTGAACTGGTAGTCTGTCTGTATGGATCTCTTGGTGGCCGGGTTTGCCAGTTAACATCTATCATCTTTGGTGAACTGGTAGTCTGTCTTTGTAGATCTGTTGGTGGCTGGGATTGCCATTTTACATCTGTCATCTTTGGTAAATTGGTAGAGTGTTTGTATGAATTAGTAATTGGTTGGTATTGCAGCTTTACATCTGCTGTCTTTGTTGAACTAAAGCTAGTGGTCTGTTTGTTGGAACCAGTCATGTTTGAAGATGTAGATGTGTGATCAGTTTGTAGCTCGGATCGCCAGTTTACATCTGTTGTCATTGGTGAACGCGTGCTGTGCCAATCTGCACCAGTTGAAGACAGGGATTTCCGCTGTACAGCTGTAGTTTTCTCAGTTCCTACACCAGGAGGAGCCACTGTATTCTGGGGTAGCACAGAAATATCTGCACAGCCATAAAACTCCTCTTGTGGGCCACAGCCTACACACGATCTGCCTTTGTCATCAGTGCCCCAACTATTACCTGACAGAGAAAATGAAACAAAGTATAATAAACCCAGATGTTTTAATGTTTACACGGTAGAATTAAGCAAAGAGGAAGTGGCAATTTGTAACGTATTGACAACACTTGATGCAAAGTTAGTAGTGCTTGCCATCACATTAATACCTATTTCATTTTTCTGAGGGCAATAAATTTATCGCATCTTCCAGTTCTATATGTATATACCATGTCAAGAAAATAGACTCTCGCTCTCTAAACGCAGAATAAAGGGTAAATACATTTGGCTACAGACATTGAGTTATGATGACGGTCACGAAACATCTAGTAGCATCCCTTGCCACAACCAGGTGTCGCACTTGTGCTTTTAAAAATGTCAAACAGTTTATGCTTCACATTGCATGTTTGTCGTCTGGTGGATTTGTGGGTGAGTCAAGTTAAGATTTTTCAGTATTTTGAAGTTTCCTACTTGGACGTGTGAAATTTATAGTGAAAATCAATTGCTTACGTGTTTAAGGTTGCTTACTTGCAACCACGTCCGGTTTTCATTTGTTTCTTTCAATAATTCTTTTAAATCTAATATTCACACTTAATTTGTATATATTAGGTTTAATCTACCTTTCTTATAATGTTAAGTAAATACATATCTTATCGACATTACATCACATAGGGAAGCAAAAAACTTTCATCATATATCCACACAAAAAATATTTTATGGGGTCCGGTTGGGATGGTATCGGCTTGAACACAAAATGGATGACTGCTTCTATTCTTACTATAGTATGACCAATAGTCGCTGTTATATTTAGTAGGTCCATTAAAGCAACGAATTAGCATTTTTAAGGGTAAATTGGGTTCTACTTTTGCCGGCCTAGTCATGTGACAATGTGAGATCCCGAAAGGGTACTTTATTTTCTGAAAACAGATATCGACACATTTCTGCGGCTATCAACTTTTAATGCTCATTTTATTTTGAAAAATGAAGCTGAACAAATATTCTTTAGCACCGGTATTCACACTTTTCGATCGGTCCTAATACGTAGGGCAAGGTTTACATGGTGAATTGCTACATTGGCATTTCTTCCGCGGTGTCATCTGGTGTCAGGATGCGAAGAGGAAAGCCATCATCACTTTTCTCGGCAAACAAAGGCAATGATCGGTAGTATAGTCCCAAGAATTTCCAACCTTGATACGGTGGTTATTCAGATTTTTTAAATGTCTGTTTCTTCCATTTGTTACGCTTTTATTAATCACTTTGAATGGAGCTATGGCGAGAGACCTATAAGGACAAAACTCTCAGGGCCCAAGATGATACTCAATTCACTCACGCGAGCCAAGGGAGGCTGTTGATTTAGTTACTGAAAAGCTAAGTGTTAAGCTAGCAAGATCTTAGCTACCGGTCATCAAACAGGAAACTTAGAGTATTCAATTAAATAGACCTATATTCATTGAAAGATCCATAAAACGATACTTTTTTTTAAAGTCTGTAGGTTTGGGATTTCAGATACATTAAAAGAAAGATTATATTATTTGGAGATAAATATTTAGTTGGCTATATCTGAGCACATAACAATGCTTTCGATATAACTTGCATATGTCATCTCGATAACTGCCTAATTTATATAATATCAAGTTGATCGCATTAATTGGGAACTGTTTCGTCTTTTGTTTGTTTTTAGGCGTTTGTTATAGTTTTCAACTTTCGAACTCTAAGTGTCAGATAAAAAGTCGGATTTTCAAATCGCATGCTACAAAGAGGTCAAAATTACCCCCCCCCTTTTTTTTTTCTAAACACAGTGCGAAATGGATCTTTCATCGAGTGCAATGTTTTGTGCGGCACCTGTGCGATGTATTTATGCACGTTTTGACATATATTGCCAAAACTGTAATGTTCCCTTCAATACCCAAAGCATCTGGCCATTGCGAGCTGCGTTATTGCGCAAACCAAGGTGTCGCACATGACCTATTACTTTATCTACAAGTGCTTGATCGTTTGCTTATTTGACATGGATCTCCTGGACATGCATGGCTGAGCCCAAACAGGTCTTTTTCTGTTTGTACTTTATACTGTTTGAGCTCACTGTGCGCTTTTCTTTTACATCTTTGGAATATAATGAGGCACAGTATATGTAACAGAATTTAAATTTCAACTGTGCTATACTCGTAGACTGGTTTTCCTGTCCTTCTCCCTCCCTACACGTCTCTCATGGACACGCATTATTGAACGTAAACATGTCTTGTTGTGTTTAAATTTGCACTCATGAAACCCCCGCATAGTTTTTGTACAGCTGAGGCAACTGACATGATATTCAAACACGATGAACAAGTGACTTGAGGACGAATGGGTCATGTATATCCTCCACGCACACACACACAGATATATATATATATATATATATATATATATATATATATATATATATATATATATATATATATATATATATATATATATATATTTATATAAAATGCTATGAAAACGAGAGCTCGGTTAATCAGGGTGTAGCAAAAGACATCGCAGTAATGCAGAAGGATGAACGTCATAATAAGGAAAATCGGGGGGTAATAATCAGGATTACCCTACCTTTTCATTTCGGCAGCACCAGTTTTTTTCTTTTTCATCGTTATGTTGATTTGATAAATTGATCAACATGTGGGAAAATGCAAGAAATGCTAGGCCATTAAAGGCCCCGTGACTGTTCTCTCTCTCTCTCTCTCCTCTCTCTCTCTCTCTCTCTCTCTCTCTCTCTCTGATAGACATACAGCTCTTGTCAAACTACTGTTTTATACCAGAGGGGGGGGGGGGCAGAGAGAGAGAGAGAGAGAGAGAGAGAGAGAGACAGACAGACAGACAGACAGAGAAAGAGAGAGAGAGAGAGAGACAGAGAGAGAGAGAAGAAACTGAAACTGAAACTGCATGGGAAAATGATGTCTACATTATTTTAATCGCTTTTTTTTCCTTTGGTCATTCTTACCTGCATGGTATTTCCATTGGAACACACAGTGGTTACAGGTCAGGTGAGCCGGAGTACCACGTCCACGTAATATGTTTTACTTTGGGAAATGGGGCCATATTTTGTTCCACTTCCATCAGCCAACTGAAGAACATTTCTGTTCAAGCATTCATGAGTTGCATACTTTTTGGGGTCGTTCGTGGCGCATACTCGAAACTCAAAGTATCCTTCGTGCTTGGCTGTGATTTCCACTTCTGTTTTTATAACTTGCCCCTGTTTGTACCGACGAGAGATAATTCCGGTTCCATATTTCCCCCCGGCTTCGTTGTCACGTGGGCGTTTGCGATCATATGGGTCTCCGCACTCACCACATTTGTAGCCCTGACTCATTTGGTGCTGAAATAGACAATCACACTATTTAACGATAGTGGTCAAGTGATATGTATTCGCTTTCATACAACATTACAAAAAGACTTGCAATGAATTTCTCGTTTTGAAATTACACATCTAGGCCCTATGTTAATATTTTGTAGCAAAAACACCCAGACGGTACGAAGTTTGTGAAGCTAAAAATTAGACGCCAGTCAGTTGATACTAGTGTTGTGTGCAAATTAGCAACATGAGGGTTTGTGAGAAACATGAAAGGACAGTAGAACACTACACTTCACATAATCTTTTCGGGTTATGTTTATTGTTACCGGTAAAACAGAACCCTTCATTAGTCCGCCTGGTACAAAAATGCTGACGTAAGATAAGCTCAAGGAAAGACTCAGCCTCTTGACAATACAGATAGTGCGACAACCCACATTAGGAGGACTCGGCAAAATACACCAGTACGTGTACCATGGATAACAACAGAGACGTTTAGCCAGCATTTAGGAATATCTACAGAGATATTCATGAGTTGGGCAGCAAAAATTAGACCAAGTTAAGGAAAAATATTGCCGAACAAAGGCAGAATGATAATTAAGCAGTATAAGCACGATACAGAAGCTGCAATATCAGCAACGCACGGAGAAGAGAGAGAGAGAGAGAGAGAGAGAGAGAGAGAGAGAGAGAGAGAGAGAGAGAGAGAGAGAGAGAGAGAGAGGGGCAGCAACCGCAGAGATACAGGTGACGTAAGACATCAAGGCAGAGTCTTGCAAAGGAGGACAATTTTTAGGTATTTTTAGGACAGACGAGGAAAACCTTCATAGATACATGTAGGCCACCACAGAGACATTGGTGGTATGGCAGGTATAAAAGATAAACGCTAAGTAGTAAGATATTGTTGAAAAAAGACATATCTATAGTGGTAAAACACACTAGAGGAGAAAAGCGCGTAAATTGCAATATATATATATATATATATATATATATATATATATATATATATATATATATATATATATATATATATATATATATATATAAAGGTGTGACATGCCCCTTTATAAATAATGCAAAGCAATTGGTGACGTAAGCTACATAAGACAAACAGGCTTATTGTAGGTAAGGCACCACCAAGCAGAGACAGAATGACAAGGCATACGGGTAGGAGTCCGTACAGTCGGCCTGCTGCATATATAGAGTGAATGTACAGTGAGACATCAGAAATGAATGAATAAAATTGTTATCGTCATCGCTACATGCTATTTTGCTCGAAATACATCAAAGGGTGCGAAAAGAAATATGACACTTGTTAAGAATAAGAATAACAAAAAATATTTGTTAAGTGTAACAAAATCGTGAAGACCATTATGAGAAAATAGAATAACGTAAACTGAAAGAACCTCAGACAAATTTAGAAATTGATAAAGATGGACCAGACCATAATTTCATATCATCCACAAAGTGTGTTGGCACTAAAAATGCGTGAGAGGATCTTAGTTTAATTGTTACAAAAGTGATGAAATTAACGAATATACAGTCGTTAACTTATAAAATGGCTTATAAAAGGGCTGACAGGGGCACAGAGGCCCTGAAAACATACTATAAGTAAAATTAAATGAAAAGAAATGCAATACAATGAAGACATACGTTAAATCCACCGCAGTTGAGTCCGTTGTCGTCGTAGTTCACGGGGGTATTGAACCCCATGCGCCACATGCTGGAGCGGCTCGGAGGTGACATCAGTCTGCCGTGGCCCACCACTTCATCTACCGCGAGAAACACACATCCTAGTGACAAAAAATAACTGATTCTCGCCATTGTATATTTATATTTTCTGGTTTTAAAATTTACTCTCAGTGAATCTTATACATGCTTGTAGATGCGACTGTAGTGTTGGTCCCACTGGCCACGATCAAGCTTTGTGTTAAATCTTGAAAAGACGTATGTTGAGTCATAGCGACAAATCAGCATTTTGCTCACTGTCTTCTCGTCATACCAATGAAACTATACATCACGTACGTGGTGTCACGGATGGTGAACCTTTTCAGGTGTTCAGTCTTGAAACTTTTTTTTTTTTTAAACATTTAAAACACTTCCGGGTGTCATGCTTGGAATGCATTATTTCTGTCAGGTGTTGAATATACGCTACAATTTCTTTTGTTTACCTACAGAACATCGTTCAATTGTTATATTATTATATATCTGAAAATTTACTCCTATCTTTTATTTACCCCTGTCTCGAAATAAATATATCTATATACCTTGGCATGCGAAACAATGCCAACGGGGACGTGTCAGACCAATGTTGGACCTTTTTTCATCGTTTGCCTTTTGCTTAAAGAAGAATTGTCGGCTTGCCAAACGACTAAAAAACATAGTCCTTCTCTGTCCTTACGAAACCAATGAAGTATCAATGGCCAGCCGATTGTTTCAAAGATAAAGGGTGGTTTTGCATTAAATGCTCAGGCCTTAGACGTCCTGGAGAGGGTTGAGGTTGCAAAATAAACCACGATAAAAGTAGAAAAGACGGAGCCATAAGGAATGTTGAATGTTTGTTTAGATCACGAGCGCCTCAGAATGTTTTTTTCAAGAGCCTGATAAAAACCTTTAAATTACAAGGGGTACGTGTGCCTATTACCCGGCCAAGAAGAACGAACTATGCCAAACAAGACAAGTTGGTTCTTCCGAATGTCACGATTTAGAAATACTTCGCAGTGACACGCATCACGTCCTCCTCACAGTGCAAAGCAGTCATTCCATTGACAAGCGGTACATGTGTTTACAGTGTACCATATATGGGATCGTGGTTTGGGTGTATGCTAACAATTTGTGTAGGAGCATTTTCTTCTTTCCTTTCTTTGTTGCATTGAACACCGAATGTGCTTCGAAGTATTTCACTTAAAGACGACAACAATGCTCACAGGTATCATTCAGAATAGGTAAAGACGGTGGAAAATATATCTAAAAATAATAATTGAATATAGTATGCCTTTTTGATATGGCGATCTGGTGAAGTATGATGAAAATTATTATGGCTCACTTTCTTCAAGGGTCTTCAATTTGTGCAGTAAAACTCCTGTAAAATTGTACCTTTTCTAAAACGACAGAGCAAACACGGAAAATACAGAAAAGCCCGCCTTTTATTTATATTTTTTGTCTAAAGTCATGATCGACTGAATTAAATATTTACAAATATCGTTTTTCCTATTGTACCCAGTGCTGTGTGAAATTTTGCTTTTTCTGCCATTTTTTTTCTATATTTTTTATGACACTTATAATCTGAATCATATTACAAAAGTGGTATTTTGTAAACAGTCTGGACATACGATGGATGTGTGACGAGACTCCACGGAATACCTGTTGCACGGAAAATCATTTTGCGTCTCGGATTACAAACCAGAAATTAACTAAAAGAAAAAAAACGTAACCGTTGGAGGTCCAGATCGAAAAACAATATTTTGCCAAAAGATATAAAACCTGGTAAGGTGTCCAACTGAAACAAAAATGTTATTTCCAAAAATTTGTATTCCGCATGTGTTAAATGCACAAGACAATAAGTGAACAATTAAATGATCAGATATTTCCCGAATTAACGCCAGATTGCAACGTTAAACATTCTGATATATCGCTTGCCTTCCGTAGATATACGGATTAGTTGCTGAATTATATTTTGAACACTAGGATTCCTATTCCTGGATTAAACACGATTGCCAGCATATGAATACATTTGGTAATTTTAAGCGGCGAATGATGGTATTCGTTGATGATTGATGGCATCAGACATCCAGTGGCACATTCAGCTTCTTTTGTGGCGTCACGTCAACCGCTGCTAAGAACTTTTTCTCTTTTCTCTTTCGGGAAACCTGGAAGAGGCAGACGGCGATATGCCACAGCCATTGGGCGCCGGGTGCCATCAAACGCCTCCAAAAGTCACTTCAGTCTGGTCAAGAAACATTTTGTTATAAAGTTGACAACGCTGCAGTGTTACACAAGCAGCACCAATAGCGCCACATTTGCGATCTTCCGTGTGGTTTGGGGAGGCGGGGCGGGGGCAGAAATCCAATCTCTTCGCTCCATAACAAGCTCAGTCGCTGTCTATGTATATGCCTATACATTAATAAATTCATATTATCATGTTGTATTAGAAAGTTTGAAAATTCAATGCTTCAACAGCCAAAAAAAATTATAAACTGGTCATCAGCGGGAACCATCAAACATGTTTCCCAGCCTTACATTCCCGGACATGCTTTTTTCGTGATGGCGGCTACTTGCATTCACTCAGTATTTGGTAAAGACAACCCATTCAAATTGAAAGACTGCATGAATGTGAAATAATAGGAAATACATAAATCAATAATGATTAAAAAATTCTTGCTTAAAATGGCATGGGAGAGATTTTATATGAGCTAGTATATGTACAAGGAGACCTTTTCACAAATATTAGCAAAAACCAAATTTTTATTATTATCATTTTATTGAAACTCCGCGAACGGAGAAATTAAAAGTACATTCAAATGAGTCCATCGAAATGATAAAGACAGATAAAATACACCATGCAGAAAGTAAAATAACTACTGAAGTGTGTAAGATGAAAGATACAAAACAGTCAGATGAGGGTATAAAACCAACATAGCTAATGCCATGCCACTGCATGGGGGAACGTTACCATAGTAAATATAAATAAAATGACACAATAACACTCAGTAAAACATCGAAAGTATGCAAACAAAAATATGAATCAATTATGTCATGTGGGTTCGCACAGAGGTCCGGCCGCTACCGCTGCCCCCCCTCCCCCCGGCGACCCCAGGAGCACCTAGTCATGATATTGATATTATTATATTGCATTGAGCCCCTGCTCATGCAAACTGAGATGAAAGTTGTTTCAATTGTGATCTTTTGGAGTAAATACGCATGTGTTTGTTTTTGTTTACTCTTTTAATTGGAATTTTGTCTGAAGATCGGGTCCATCTAAGCAAGAGAGCAGTCCATGCATTAAACGATAATTGTTTGGCTAACTGCAAATTTACATTGATTTATTTCTACATTAAATTGATACTGAAGCCAAGAAAGACACAAATCAGCTAACACAGGTGAGCTATCACTGCCGATCGGGACACCTTTGATTTGTTGACAGACCAATGACCCAAATTTAATAAATGTATCATCAAGAAGAAAATGAACTGTGCTTAGTTAATTTCCCATGGTTTAAGATTGAACATTGCTTTCGATGTAATGTTATTTCTCATACCAAAAGCAGTTTTTGAAAATGTTTTCTTACCTCGTAAATAAAAACCCGCCGGTACTTTGGGACGTGTAGTCACTATCGGGGCAGCCTTCTCCCGAAAGCCTCCATCTTTCACTCAGCGGGGGCGCTTGGCAGGGCCAACTAGTGCTGCTACTTAATTCATAGCCTGTGGATGACTTCAGTGTCTGAAATCCTATTCTGGCGCCCACCGCTGCCAACAACTGGTAATCTCAAGCCATTGTATTTCTAATTTTAGGTAATGCTCACACTGGAAAAGTCCATTACATATTTTACATTATATTCATTTGGCAAACTAACCTCCCGTTAATATGTTAATATTAATCACACATAGGATACTACGTCTTGAAAATATTGAATCAGGTCTAGCTCACAAACTTGGTTGCCATTTTAAAAATAGGGGATTCCGCACCCAATGGTTTGTAAATGAGGATAGTAGTATTTGGACGATCGGGGGGGGGGGGTGTTTATAATATATGAAACCAAAAGTATATGTTTTGCTAATAATTTCAGAGCATCAGTAATGATATGATTTATGCTGTGGCCGGGATTCACTTAGATATCCAAATGAACTGTTTTTTTGTACGACTGTCCCTCAATGCATTGCGCCATGTTCAAAATGGTGCATGATATGCCGACTCGAGGTATCGAATCTTCTTTTGGATTTGTAACTGACGTTTATAACTGGTTTAGACAAAACACAGCGGCCTGATTGAAGGCAAGATAGTGAGTCATGTTTTAAAAGTACTTTAACGATCGTTTGCCATGGTAACTGGGAGAACGGACACCTGGAACCTAGCGAAATATTACCATAACGATCACCGAACAACCTCGGTTACAGCCTATGCTGTTTCATCTAACAACTGTGGCTATGCCTGTTTGAACTTTGTGTTGCTATGTTGTTTTCCCGGCCCAAGCTAACCCTCCAGACAAGTTGAAATAGAATGCTGTGTTTGAGTTGACGTTACTGCAAAAGAGCGGCACGTGATGGCCACTTTCTCGACAAAATCTTTCAACTAGAGCTATGGCTATGTTGTTTCGCCCAACAAGCATGGCTATGCAGCTATGCTCTTTCTCCGGCCCAAGTTAACCCTCCACTTCAGACAAGTTGAAATAAGATACCCTGTTTGAGTTGACTTTAATGCAAAATAACGGCACACAACGACCACTTTCTCGATAAAATCTTTTAGCCAAGATCGATCAAGTTTTAGTGTGGCTTGAAAGTTTGGTTTCATTTTTTTAAGTTTCATAAAATTATTTAGGGTCGGGACTCGGGCCTTTTCAGTGGGGTCGATCGGGTTATGGGAACCACATATATTTTTTTAGGTCTTAGGTAACTTTCACAATTGTTGAAACATGTTTAAAATGGATGTTCTTTCCCCTTTTACACATTACCTCCTTTGACGTCAGCTTAATTTGTTACCTGGATACAGCCGAAGGCTGTATTATATTTATATGATTAATTTATTGAGTGCTTCTTTTGGTAGGGGTAGTGAAACCCTCCAAGGTGTTTCCAATGTATAAATCTTTGACGCTATTTGGTTATTTGTTATCGAAACTAGGTGGTTCCATTTTTGAATAGGCTGGTTTCTGTTGCAAAGTCTGGTTCTATGCCGATTTTCCCATTGTATTTTTCACCCCTTCCCCTTTTGTTCATAAGTTTTAATATAAACAGCTGTTTGTGCTGGGCGCCTAGTACAATAATGATTGTCTCTCTATTTCTGAAGAGCCTCTAGATTAGTTACTCATGTATGCCATCAGGTGTTCCAGTTTGAAATAAACATGCTTAACCTAAAGCTTTTCGTTATTCGTATCCCTAAAGGTTGACCTGAACCATGATTAAAAACGGCATCGTATCTACTGAAGTTAAAATGTGCCTGTCACATCACAGCTGCAAGTACCATGTATCGGAACTCTGTACTCTTAGGGACTTCCTCTGTCACCGCATAAGATGGGACAGTTTCAGTTTTCGATTTAACAAATTTCAGAGCTAATTTATGATGATATGTTACATCAACCTAAGAGGTGATCACCGATGTTTAGATTCCGTGTTTTTATCTCCTAGCAGTCATCTTGTCGCGTCCTAGGACAACTGACCTATCAAGTGTTACTTTTCCCACCCTCAAATTTGTTTCTTATCTTTTGTGTCTTCACAGTGTTTTTTATTTGTATGACAATTGTATACCTATTGTGCACGCATAATGTATATACGTACGTACGCATGTATGTATGTATGTATGTATGTATGTATGTATGTATGTATGTATGTATGTATGTATGTATGTATGTATGTATGTATGTTGTATAGTGAGAAGTGTGCGTCGTGGGCAACAGGTAGTGTCTGGTGGCACATTTGCACAACTTGCAAAAACTTACAATTATTTTGAAATTGAATTTCTGTGGGTATCTCTTTACATGCATTTCAAGCATTTACTGAATACAGAGAGATACATATGTACATTTTGTTACGACTAATTATTATATGTAGGTACACGATATGAACGTGTGCTCTGTACTCAGACTGTACCATTACTTTTCTCCGTTGCGGCCTTTAGTGAACAGAATGTTTCACGTGACTCTCTTATGCAAAATATTGGCACTTGTGTGATCATAGATTGCACATCGTATATAAGATTATGCTTATTTGGACAGCATATTAACAAAGATCTACAGCTGATTTTTCTTTCTGTACCTCATGAAATCAAATATGTGATAGCTGAAAGGAGGGAAGGGGAAACAGATGAACCGTACTGCGCACTTGCCTCCAAACTTCCAGCGTGCCCTTTTCGGCATGCTATTGGTGCCCCCGCAATACTTCAGCCGAAGGATATTATTCGCTCTCAACCTGTTCCTGGCTTTTACATACTTCATGGCCCCTTATTTGCCTTTATCACGTATCACCATGATCTTGTGTGCATTTATCGGTATATTCTATATCACAGTCTATCATACTTATACATGTATTGTACCCGCTTTGGTAAGGAGCTAACTCTGGTGGCATTTCCTTCTCCTGGGGCTTTCGGATGTTCTCATCCGTACAGGGTGAATTGCTCATCCTCATTTTTGCGGGGCTCAGGCCTCTCTATAAACCATGTGTCGACACCAGGTTTTTTTGTTTGTTCGCTCTACACAATTGCTACACTAAAAACCCTGTGTCCTCTATAACACAAGGCTTTGGTGTTTGCCTGCTCCTCTCGGTTCATTGTGAGAGACCCGTTAGCCCCAGAAGGCCAAACTTAATTTGTTCATTAGCGCATGGATTGGAACTTTGTCTTTCTTGTGCATAAAATGAGAACAGTTTAGACCTTTCCATTTTTAAGTACGTAAAGTGCAAAAGATGATCACTTTGCAAATTGGCACTTCAGCAGTACCTTATCATCTTCAAAGACTAAGAACAGATAAATACCGAACTTACGCAATTCAGTTCAAACTTTCCCCGGGGGAAAACGTGACAATCAGTCTCAGTGACTGTAAAATTAACAGTTGCAGCTAGACCACTTGTACAAACCGACGGAAATCCTAAGAAGTGTGCAACAATGGACATCCAGCACCAGAAATGTAAAACAAACCCCATGGTGACACTTACTCCTCATTTTGAAAGTCTCCAAGCAACAAAGCTCTATTTCGTTGCCAACCCGCAGTCAATGTTTCAACATCGTGGGTTACCTTTGTGACATTTGAGTAAATACTGTCAAATTTGAGTATTGGTTTGATATTGGGTAAATGTTCCTAACATGCTTAAGTTATATTAACCATATTTTAAGTACAATTAGGCAAACTTGTAACTGTCATCGGCAGCTGTTTGTTACCGATAGCCCCTGTGGGTTTAACCTTACAGAAAACATGTGAGCCTAAAATCTCTGAAAGTAAATATTAAAACAGAATGATGCCAAAATATAAAATTAAGTAGCAAAACTGGCAAGTCTAAAATCTGTAAAACTATTGCAGCCAAACTTTTATAATAGGCTTTGGATATTAACACCAAAATTTGCAAGGCAAGTCAGAAAAGAATGAAAGTCATTGGTATCTCAGTCAAGAAAATGCAATCAAAGTATAGTTTTTCTTAACCAGATATCAAGTACAATTAGGCAAGCTTGTAGCTGTCGTAGGACACCGCTTGCTATCGATAACCCCCTGGGAGTTTAACCTAACAGAAAACAAGCTGGCCTAAAATGTCTGAAAGGTGAATATTAAAACAGAATGATGTAAAAAGAAAAAATTAAGTAGCAAAACAGACAAGTCTAATACCTCTAAAATTATTGAAGCCAAACTTTATAACCATCTCTGGTTATTTACAGCAAAATTTTTAGAAATATTTGATCAAAAGCAAATCTTTGAATCCTCTTGTCTCAACCTCATGTTAAATAAATTTGGTTCTAGATGCAAAATCCTGAAATTTAGAGCAAATGCCACCAAATCGCAAAATTTGTGACAAAAATGTATTATATCCAATAGCTTTCGAAATATTACTGTCCGGGAAAGGATAGTTAACTACTTCAAAATTATACTCATCTGTTTTGTGATTGACTTTAATACAAAACCTGTCATTAGTGACCCAAATACCCAAGTCCAGAAACATATCTCTGAAACCATCCGAATTGTTACCTTCCAAAGGGGTATCTTTTGGCTCAATTTCTTTAGGAATTGCACTGAAATTTTGTACATTTACGCCAGCAATGTCATACATATATCTTGCGTTGTTTGATTACTTTGGAGCCCATTAAAAGTCCTTTATAATCAATTTATCCATACACTTAATTTCAACCAGGTCAAATACAAATCTGCAAGTAACGGGCAGCAATTGCTACCAATTGGAATGCCTTTTATTTGTTGAAAAACCAATGGTCCGCATTGAACAAAAGTATTATCCAACAGAAATTTATAGCATGTATCAAAGTTTCAACCGTGTAAGATTTAACGTTACTTTATGAAAATTTATTTTGCGACAAATATGCTTTCTTTTAATATGAATTATTATTAATGTATGGTTTACCAATATGTTTAAACATTTTGCTGATTAATTATGAAAGAGAGACTCTGACTTCATCTATTTGTGTACAGTGTAGAAAAATAAAAACGTTTGATATTTCTTATTTTGAATCTTTCAATTTAGATACAAACTGGGAAGAGTTGCTTATATTCCAAAAGCAATTTATTTAACAGTCTCTAGAAAATGCATTACAGTATTTACGGAAATGATTTCTAATTGCAGTCAAACACAATGTTACTTCCTTTGATAATTGTTTTGTTGTACATTTTGTAGCACCAGCTATGGATCTTGTATCTATTTGACAATATGTACACAAAGTAAATAACAAAAGAAGGAAAACACAACTAGACTAAATTCAATGGACTTTCCATTGTAATCTACAAAAGTGTTGTGATAAGGTGTTTTTATATGTCAAAACACCCTCAGTTTTACTAAATACATCAGGATGACCCCAGTAAGGATTTGAATCCGCTGATACTGGGGCCACTTAGAGTGAGGTTTACAAAACTTTATATCATGACTGGTAAAAACAATGCAGGAATACAAATAAGAATATCAAGTTTCACATCCATAGCAATTATCTACTGTGCAGGTGTGTGGATATTGGTGAATAAGGTATAATTTAATGTACTTAGAATATCCATCCATTGAATGTGTGTGTGTACTTTATCCAAAATGCAAGGAGGTGTGTTCTTCAAAAGAGTGGGAATATGATATTGGATACAATAACTGGTTTTATATCTCCTTTCGAGACACAAAGCTGTGGAATATGTCAATTTTTTGTTTTGTAAGGATGAGTTACTGTCGGAAAAACAAATATGTTCATAAGATATTCAGGTAATTGGTTCTGAGTATTTCTGCAATGAAATTTCAGGGCTTTGAGTTTATATGTATCTTGCAATTTTTAAAGTGTTAGTGATTTAAACAATGGGTCAGCATGGTCATTATATCTTTCATGACAAATAAGCCGTATTGTCGATTTTTGAAATTTGGAGACGAACCCAGCAAGCGGCAGTGCAGTGCGAGAGCAAAACTTGAAATCTTTTGCAAACATGAGAGTAATTGATTTAAAACATTATCTTAAAGAAAGAGGGCTGCGATGTTCCCACTACACAAAAGATTGTACATGATCTAGCTAAAATAATTATTTTTATGTGGAGACAATAGCGCCATGCGCTCAAACGTTATGGAGAGTTTTGATCAATACGGGAAAGTTACGAATTTGAGCGCCCGGCTGGTTTAGGCATCAGCGGCATAAGCGGACAGAAACAGTGCAGCTGATGTGAGCTTTATTTCTGTTAGATTAATTTATAATGTAATTTACACAACATATTTGATTTCCATTGGTTTAATTTACATTAGAAGAGATGTTAAAGGGGTTATTTGTTCGATCGTTTTCATATAAAATCCTTGGTTATTGTTCAGTGGACGACGGTTTTACCGGCAGCCGACATATGTGTGTCTTCAAAACAGAATCAATACGATCTTGCAATAAATAAAATATAAATATTCCTGTGAGTTTTTGCGATTATTGAGCTTTGATTTGGTATATTTCACGAGAAAACTGACCGGATATTCAAAGCCCTCGCAATAGCACAATCCAGGTAAAATTCCACGATGATGCAAATGGCGGCAGCAAGAGTTTATGGTTCGAGTTCATAACACCACTTCTTATTTTGCTTCCGTACGCAAAGTACAATAGGTAACGAGCATATAAATTGTATATGTTCTGTTTATACGATAAATGAGCTTTAATTTTTTATATATAATAATGGAAAAGCGGCCAAAAATACAAACAAATAACACCACAGGATCATGCCCAGGGGGTACGAAGGCACGCTGTTGAGACAAGCGAGTGAAAGATGAAGCTTCAGCGGCATACATGGCCACCCGCCGGTCCTGGTCGGTCAAGACAGGCTTCAAGGGATTTTCTTCAAAATATCTCAAGAAACCATAATTATCTTATTTTATATCCTTGAGAGGTGTTTGCAGGGGGGATACAGTGCTGTTTTTATTGCCATGGACTAAAAATTGTAAGATTTATTGACGTTTCCATTTATGTGTGTTTTAATTTCTAACAAAAAAGCCACGAAATACTAGAGACTTTAATACTCCCCGCCCGGTGATTGTGTGGATTTTTTGATCGATGTTGGCTATGATGACCGAAGCGCTAAGTTCTTCGGTCATGATATACGACGGAGGTCATGGAATCCACACAATCTATCATGGCTAGACTTAATTTAACTCTCATAATTACCCCCAATGCAGCACTTCTCGCATAGTAGGCTTACACATGTCACCCGAGCACCTAGCTGATCTCCCAGTAAAGTGGCGATAGCGATCACTACGCAAAGTAATTTCCAAATTACCGCACTGAATTTCAGTGTTTGTAAGTTATAGCCAGCAAATAGTTCCACTGTTTCTACCAACCTCAGAGTAACACACACACACACACACACACACACACACACGCACACACAAACAAACACTGTTGGACTATGAGTAAACACTGTCTTCAACGTTAACATCACATCTGGAATCGATTAGGAATGCCAATTAGTGGAAACAGTAGGTCAACTATTTCAAATGGAAGTGTGTAATTCTGTCAACAGATGGCGCTCCATGTATGTAAACAAAGCGTTCCGGCCTACTTCGAAAACTTTTTAACACCCCAGACTGGTTGCTTCAAAGCACAGAAACATAAAATTAGAGTTTCTTTTGGATATATAAATGTCATTCACCCTCATAAAACAAAACAACAACAACAACAACAACAACAACAAAAGTTCATTAAAAATTGCTTGATGGAGTGGGTAGTGCTGACAGTAACACTGATCAAACATTAAAATACATCCATCTGATTGGCTGTTGCCCGCTGCCCATGATAGAATGCAGTGCAGTCCATACCCTGTCGAAATACACTGAAAGTATTTTGCAATTATTGCAGGGAACAGGGTTGGAAAGGGAAATTGTTCTTTTGGTCCTCTACCTCCAACGAAATGCCTAGAGGCTGGAGCAAATTCGGTCGAATATACTTGGGTCCCAGTCTTTTGGCCGCCTGACTATGTTTATCCACTCTGTCCTTCGTTGGTTGTCTCTCTAGACCTGTGGGAAAAACTATCAAAAGTTACCCCTTCAGAGGATTTTACTGGTACCTCTTATACTGGCAGGTTCTGTGAAAAAAGGTAAAAATTGAAATCTCCGGGAGAAATATTTTTATAGAATTATGTAGTCCATGTAAGACTCAAGAATGCCATGACCGACCAGCTTTAATGTTCAACTAAGTATCAAGGTTCTCTCACATTTCTCGGTATTGGTGGTGGTTCATTTACTATGTATGCTGCATTGCCCCAAAAAGAATGCATCTCGCCAGTGTAATGTTACAGCAATCTATCTTATACATGTAGCGCCTTTATTTCTGTGAATATTTCATGGACATTTATTCTCATTATACACAGGTTCTCATATTTCCGAATACATGGCTCAGAGGCCCTCACCATATGGTCAAATAACTGCATTGAGCTACCCGATTATGTGTCGCATCAGATCTGAGATAATCCCAACCAGCAGGTTCTCATTACTTACTGGCGGCTACCTGCGGGTCCTCAAATGACCTAAAAATTGCAGTAAATTGTCCAATTGGAAGTTCCATAATATCCAAAATGGCTAATCAGCTCATCGAAAAGTTATGTACAATAAACACTGCCACATTTTTAGCATTTTTTCCTCGTTTTCTTTGACAAGAGACCTCAGTTTTGAAAGTGCTCAGGTTGAATAGAGACGCAGATTTAGCTGTTTACACGGTACATTTACTTAACCTTTATGGAATTTTGTTTTATCTATGTCAGCAATTTTGGTGGTATGTCTTTGTGTAGCGGCACGCAAGCTCAACCTTTGTGTAACATTGATATTGTAGTGATATTCCCGTTGGCACACAAGTCCACAGCATCAAAGCATTATCATTACGTCAGTAGTATTGAATAGGAGACATTTGACAAGCCAAATAAAAAAAGGATTAAAAATTACCGCACAATTTCCGCCCTTCGTCAAAGAAAGACAGCATTTTAAAGCTAATGGCGGGCAAAGTATTGAAGTTCCCGAAGGGCAAAAAAAAAAAAAAAAAAAGGGGGGGGGGTTTGGTTTGATCAGATCTGCAAATGGCAGAGACAGCATATGTTTGATGATACATATACAAAGCAAAAGCCTTTCAATGTCCCTTGTTCCTCAGACCAGAATAGTGAACTCTTTACAAATAAACACGAGTAGGTTTTGCAGGAAAGCAAAGCAGGCTAGACAATTAGGATCACAATTAAAATGTAAAGAACTTGAAGATGAGAGTTAAACTTTTAGAGGGCGAACAGGGTGAATTGACCGGTAGTTTTAATATCTGCTTTATCTTATCCCTTTGAGGTTTGGCTGTCATCGAACACATGTCAACATTCAAAAAAAATTATATTTCAAACACAATTCCTTCAGACATTCAAGAACTGATAGTAACCAACAAATAACCTTAACGCTACTACATTATTTTCATGCGGGGGCACACATTTTAAAAAAGTGGTAACCTTTTCAACAAATATTTCAGGTACCCGCTCTGATGGTGAGGGGCAGTTAGCTTGTCCTCGAACACTTACTTTTTTAATGTATTACAGGAATTCTGCCAGTAAATTATGTCCTTCTTTCTTAAAGTTTTGATGCTTTAACGTGTTTTAATCTCCGCGCCTCGCAGAGCTTTTCTCCTGATATGTCCAGCGCAAGGGTTACTGCGAACGTGGCCACTTACCAAAACATTTTTTTTTTAATTTTTCAGCAAAAAAAATTATGATGATGGCAAGGATGATTTCATTTAAGCAGAGGGAAATTTGGACCAAAACAACGACGATGTGACGACGATGAGGATGCTGAATCATGACGACGTGCAAACTTTAGAGCTTCTGTCTTTTAAAGTAACTACATGAATTGTTACATGCGCTGTCCTGCTCTTAATGGTCAGAATTTTTTAGGATCATAGGTCACTTTGTTTTCAAGCAACATGCAGTGAAAGGCCATATGCACTATATGGGCCTTTCGCTTGGCACAAAAGATTGCCACAAACATCACGTACTCTTGTATAGAACTCACATATTTCACATATGTGGAAGAAAATTGGTGGTGAGTTTTTATGCTTTGTGTTTGCGGTGACTTTCACGAGGAAAGTAAGGGCTTCATAGTCACATATGGTAGCAAGTTTACCCTGTCCGTCAGTATCAGATCAATGTGCATTTATGATGCCATTGAAATATACTATGCTTTACAAGAAGTATTGGCCAGGCCCATTCATTTATTTACCACTGACATTCGTTATTATGAGATAAACTCTAATGATCCACTGGATACCTTTTAAACAAGAAATTTGTGTAATATCATACTGACGTATGTGTGGAAATATACCATGCATATGCTGCTCCTGTTTTCTGTTTATTATATGTGAGCTTTAAACACTGTATATACAATTATTTCATCTTCTCTTTACGGGTCCTTAACATAACATAACTTAATACACTGTGATGAAAGACGTTGACAAATATTCTTTGACTTAATCTAACAAGTGTATATGTATGCATGGAAACGCATTCATATCAGCATTTTGTAAAGGCACTAGCTCAACGCGTATTTGTAACTCATCTCTTCTCAATGGATTATGTACTTAAGATAAAATCGCTAAAGCCATTATTTAAAAGTAGTGAAATGTTGCTTAATTTGAATTCCACACCTGGGTCAAGCCAACAATATTTTCGTAAAATATTTGAAATTATGTATAATAGATTGTACTATTATATCAACAAGCACAACATTATATATATATATAGTGAAAACCCACAAAAGACCTTTTTAAGACGATTATATATATGTATATATATATATATATATATATATATATATATATATATATATATATATATATATATATATATATAATCGTCTTAAAAGGCAGTGGAAAGTATATTCGAAGCAAGTGCAAAAGATGAATGTCTTAAGAGGTTCTCTCCGATTTCAGTAAATCTGAGAGAAGCCAGCTTGCTTCTTATGATAACATGCCTTTCTCTCAACGGAAAGATGCACATGCATATGGTGTTCCACGAAGATCGACACTTGGCCCCTTGTTAATTCTATTGTATGTTAATGGGATTGTAAATGCAATTAATTTTTCTTCCACTTACGTTTACTGATTGCGCCAATTAATTTCATCGGGTTAAAGACAAATTATTTGCTTTGTTTACCCCTTAATTAAAATGCAACTAGAGTAACTGGCTTAATATCGTCAAACAATTCTTTTGGCCGCAATGTAATGGAAACAGTTCACGTCGAATTAATTCAACCTATTTAGTATAATGCAATATAGTTTGTGATGGTTGTTCTCAGATTATATGAACAGCAATTGGATAACATTCAGATAACGCCCGTCCGGACCGTGACAGGACAATGAAAAATCTCATGAGAAGTGCCCAACTTTATGTGTGGGTTGGTTGCTAAACATCAGCTTAGAGCAGAGAATGACACTTGTTCATTTTTTATACTGAATTGTAAATGACCTACCGCGCTTATTCCTTGCAAAGTCTGATTGCAAGTGGTCCTTCTGACCAGACACCCAAAAAATTTTCGTTTTAAAATGATAAGACGGTACTTATGATTCAAGCCTTTTGCAGAATTTCCATCTTAAGTTTCGTTTGAAGAGTCAAAATTTTCAGAAACATTTAAGTGATAATTTCGAAGGAAACATTATAATCAGCAAGAAAAAAAAAAAAAATAAATTAAACACATTTTGACGGTGGGGGTGGGAGTGATCGTCTTTTGTGGTGTAACATTGTTTCAAAGACGGAAAAACTGTGGAACCTCCTGGTTATTAGATATAGCTGTGACACAAAAGAAGGTGACCTTATGGATTGGTTACAAAAAAAGAATAGCTATTGGATCACAGCAGTGTACAATAAACTTTTACTAGACCTTATGTTTCAGCCTGCAAACAGCGTCCGTTCTCGGCACTCTAACCTCTTTTTTGAAATTAAGTCTCCATCCTGATATTATGGAGTGATGTGTCCTTGTTATTTATAAGGGTACGAAATTAATATCAGGCATATTGCAATCAAAAGGGTTATTTAGATACTGGAAGTAATTGGCAAGTTAATTAACCCTAACATATCTCGTACATATGTTCAAGGATTTCTTCACATTGTATACTATACTAAAGAAAATCATTTTTCACGGAAATTCCGACAAACGGACGAGTTACCGGCGTGCCTTCTTCTTCTTCTTCTTCTTCTTCTTCTTCTTCTTCTTCTTCTTCTTCTTCTTCTTCTTCTTCTTCTTCTTCTTCTTCTTCTTCTTCTTCTTCTTCTTCTTCTTCTTCTTCTTCTTCTTCTTCTTCTTCTTCTTCTTCTTCTTCTTCTTCTTCTTCTTCTTCTTCTTCTTCTTCTGCTCCTGCTCCTGCTCCTCCTGCTCCTCCTGCTCCTCCTCCTCCTCCTCCTCCTCCTCCTCCTCCTCCTCCGCATCCTCTGCATTACTATTATTACTGGCAAAGATTACGCTGGTGAAAGAAATCATTTCAGTATCGTGATGGATTTTACATGCACTGAACATTCATGAGCATTTTGCTGGTGAGAGTGGACCTGAGTTCCAACTAATACTGAAATAGTATGAAATGTATGTAAGTGTCTAAATCTCAACATCGTGCGAGAAAGCCTAAATCTACCTGCAGTAGACGCTATAAAAACAAGGTTCTGAACAGCCTGAATTCTGCCAACTTATCTAACCATGTAAGGTCCAAGATCACGATCACCACCTGGTCATTCAATTCATACGAAATGAATGCTGGGGGACCTGGGGGGGGGGGGGGGGCAGGGGAGAATAACATGTCACCAATGGAACGGGTGCAGTGTTGTGGCCTACGGTATTATAGTCAGAGATATATTATCTCAGGTTGAGTGGTTCAAAGTACATGATTTCAATGGAATATATTCCAAGCACTGCAAAATATCCTTAGGTCTAAAAGTAAATTACAACACCAACACACATGAAGTAAACCTAACCCTCTTTCAATAGGGTATAAATGGGACCAGGATTCAGCAGATCTGTTTATGGATGCAAAAAACCCAGCGATCCAATTGGAACTCATAAATTTAGAGAAGAGTAAACTAGACGAACTCTTTATAAATGAAGAAAAAAAAGAAAGTGTGATTAGTGATCATGTTCAAAACTTGACACAGATACTAACCAAGGCAGCGGACCTGTCATAAACACGGCGAAAGAAAAAGAAACGGAAGGGTAAAAAATGGTACAATGTAAACTGTGAACAGTTAAAAAAAGATTTGAAGCACTGGAGTAGTATCTTACATTCACATCCAAAGGATCCTAACATCAGGGAAATATTCTGCAAAACCAAAAAAAAGATACAAACAGGTTATAAAATTGAGTAAAAGAAATTATGGGGAGAAAATAATCTCACAATTGGAAAGTTTGGCAGAAATAAATCCAAAATTATACTGGAAATTGGTTGAAGTTCTAAGAAATGAAGAAAATACAAATAAAAATGAAATATGTTTGGAAACTACAGAACTAATAGAACACTATATAAGACTGTTACAAACTGCAGATGAACCGGGGAATCGGATGCAAGTCAAAATAATTTTAATAAGACACTCACTGTTATGAAAGAGGGGAAATTCCCCCGCGGT
>OZ026621.1:41200-67200 GCA_964020975.1 Hermodice carunculata | reverse complement strand
TCGGGAAATATAACAGAAAACTGTCTGGGAGTTGAGATTTTCTCTTTAAATTGGAACAAAGTTGGAAGGTTTCTAGTTTCCGATGGGAGAAGGTTCCACAACGTGACAGCAGAAGGAAAAAGGAGTTTTCGAATAAGACTGTTCTACAATTGAAAGAGGGTAAGCCTGAGCGTCTGCTTTGATCGAGTTGTGCCCTAGTATTACGGTGGAATATTGGAATATTGGGGAGAAGAGAGTACAAAAAGCTAGGGGTTAATTTATGAACTATTTTATACATCATGATTTGTTTGGATCTTTCTCTTCGTTTGGATAGGGTCTCCCAGCCAGTTTCTTCGTAAAGCTTTTCTATAGGGGTGGTTTTCATTGCTCCTGTCACGATGCGGGCCGCAGTCAGTTGAATGTCTTCCAAAAGTTTTGCATCATCCTGCGTGCAGCCATCCCAGACCACATTTCCGTACTCTAAAATAGGTCGAATAAAGGAGGTATAAATCGTTTCTAGTGTGTCCCGGTCCAGGCGATACTGTAGAGTTTTCAGAATGTTTACTTGTTTACAGGCTTTAGTTGCAACTTGTTTAACATGTTCATTCCATTTTAGATCTGATCTTATCGAAAGACCCAGATGCTTGTGCTCTAAAACATTCTCTAATTGGCGACCTTGGAAAATCAATGGAGGGTGATCAGGGGGATTTCTTTTTAGAGAGACGAGCATGGTGTCTGTTTTAAGAGCATTAAAGGATATAAGCCATTCCCTAGACCATTCGTCCAGGGAGGCCAGATCATCGTTCATGACAGTAGCAGCATGAACAGGATCTTCAATAGTAAGATAAAGGGACGTATCATCCGCAAAGAGTTTGACTTCTGAATTTACAACGTTGACTATATCATTAATATAAATCAAAAAGAGTAAAGGACCTAATACAGATCCTTGAGGCACACCAGCGCTTATAGTTCCCCAGCTAGAGGATTGACCATTTAAAACGACGCGTTGCTTCCATGTCAGAAGATTGTCAATGATGCCGTTTTTTTTCCAGTTTATGAATAAGACCTTTGTGCCAGACTTTATCAAAGGCCTTGCTTATATCTAGGAAAACAATTCTTACTTCTTTTTGCTGATCAATGGCTAAACATAGCTCATGGTATAGGAAAAGTAACTGGTTGACTGTTGAGTCACCAGGAATAAATCCTGACTGGTTTGCTGAAATGAACATATTGTCCCGAAAAAAATTGAACACATGTTTAAAAATTACTTTTTCCATTACTTTCCCTGTACAGCTTAAAAGGGATATAGGATAATAGTTATTACACAGGTTCTCGTCGCCCTTTTTGTGTAAAGGAGTCACGTGAGCTTCTTTCCAAATAGACGGGAACTGTTTCTGATACAGAGATAAATTGAATAGTTTAGTGAGAGGTCGATAAATAATGGGAGCTGCTTCTTTCAAAAGTCTAGTACTAATCCCGTCTGGGCCAGTTGCTTTAGTAGTATCTCGACTTTTGAGTGTGTCCAGTACTTCACCTTCAGAAATGTTTAAACCTCCGAGTGTATTTAAGGGGTGATCGGGCGGTAGAGGATTGGTAATCGAAGATGAGTCAAGAGTGCTTTGACTCAAGAAAAACGAATTGAAGATTTCTGCTTTAGAAGCGTTGTCGGTGACGTGTTTGCCATCACATAGTAAAGGAGGAATATTCTGACGATGATTTCGATTAAAAAAATATTTAACAGTTTTCCACCACGCTTTATGTTTGTTTTTAGAATTTTTCAAGGAGTTATTTAATTTATTATGATGTCGATCCTCGGCTTCACGGAGATGTTCCTGATACATGTTACGAAGCCGATTATAAGTGGCCCAAAGTTCGAGACTATTAGGTCTGTGTTTACCATCTTTGGCTTTGGAATATGCGCGCATCACTTTGCGCTTTTCACAGCGCAGAGAAGATGTGTACCAGGGTAAATCGTCTGGACGAATGGTAACTTCTTTATTAGGAATACATTGTTTGGCGGCTTGCAGAAAGCCTTCAGTCCATAGCAGGCAGCAGGCATTTATATCGTTGGATGGAAGGAAGGTGTCCCAGTCGATTTGACTCAAATATTGTCGAAAATGATTAAAGTTTGCCTGTTCATATAACCATATAAATCTTTTATACACGGGCTGCATTAAATTGATACTGAAGCCAAGAAAGACACAAATCAGCTAACACAGGTGAGCTATTACTGCCAATCGGGACACCTTGGATTTGTTGACAGACCAATGACCCAAATTTAATAAATGTATCATCAAGAAGAAAATGAACTGTGCTTAGTTAATTTCCCATGGCTTAGGATTAAACATTGCTTTCGATGTAATATTATTTCTCATACCAAAAGCAGTTTTTGAAAATGTTTTTTTACCTCCTAAATAAAAACCCGCCGGTACTTTCGGACGTGTAGTCACTATCGGGGCAGCCTTCTTCCGAAAGCCTCCATCTTTCACTCAGCGGGGGCGCTTGGCAGGGCCGACTAGTGCTATTACTTAATTCATAGCCTGGGGATGACTTCAGTGTCTGAAATAATATTCCTATTCTGCCGCCCACCGCTGCCAACAACTGGTAATCTCAAGCCATTGTATTTCTGATTTTAGGTAATGCTCACACTGGAAAAGTCCATTACATATTTTACATTACATTCATTTGGCAAATTAACCTTCCGTTGATATTAATCACACATATATTTTGGATACTACGTCTTAAAAATATTGAATCAGGTCTAGCTCACAAACTTGGTTGCCATTTTAAAAATAGGGGATTCCGCACCCAATGGTTTGTAAATGAGGATAGTAGTATTTGGACGATCTTGGGGTGGGGTGGGGGGGGGGGTGGGGGGGTTATAATATATGAAACCAAAAGTACATATTTTGCTAATAATTTCAGAGCATCAGTAATGATAGGATTTATGCTGTGGCCGCGATTTTCTTAGATATCCAAATGAACTGTATTTTTGTACGACGGTCCCGCAATGCATTGCGCCATGTTCAAAATGGTGCATGATATGCCGACTCGAGGTATCGTATTCTCATTTGGATTTGTAACTGACGTTGATAACTGGTTCAGACAAAACACAGCGGCCAGATTGAAGGTAAGATAGTGAGTCATGTTTTAAAAGTACTTTAACGATCGTTTGCTCTGGTAACTGGGAGAACGGACACCAGGAAGCTAGCGAAATATTACCATAACGATTACCGAACAACCTCGGGTACAGCCTATGCTGTTTCATCTAACAACTGTGGCTATGCCTGTTTGAACTTTGTGTTGCCATGTTGTTTTCCCGGCCCAAGCTTACCCTCCAGACAAGTTGAAATAGAATGCTGTGTTTGAGTTGACAAATAAGCCGTATTGTCGATTTTTGAAGTTTTGGAGATGAACCCAGCACGCGGTAGTGCAGTGCGAGAGCAAAACTTGAAGTCTTTTGCAAACATGAAAGTAATTGATTTAAAACAATTTCTTAAAGAAAAAGGGCTGCGATGTTCCCACTACACAAAAGATTGTACATGATCTAGCTGAAATAATTATTTTTATTTGCAGACAATAGCGCCATGCGCTCAAAAGTTATGGAGAGTTTTGATCCATACGGGAAAGTTACGAATTTGAGCGCCCGGCTGGTTTGGTTTAAACATATTTTATTAACACAATTGGCCGACAGGCTCACCAGCCTATATGAGGGCCTCTTGTACAAAGAAGACAAGACTACATAGATATTGAAAACACCAATTCACAGATAGGTCACGCACAGGACCACAAATATGAAAACGGAAGGGAAAAGAAGTGATGCTTGAGCATTGGTACAAATAGAAGGAGTCGTACTCCATGAACACAGTTACCAAAATAGGATCACGTTTTAAATCTGCCAGATAGTTTTATGTACTTATGTACTGCTTCAAAAATTTCCTCATTTTGACTTTTTGAAAATCCTTTTCTTTCTATTCCGAACAATAATGTTTTCAAGTTGGAATTACCAAGAGTGAGTACTTTACACTGCAATTCGTTTCGTAGGGTTACATATTTATCACATTCAAAGAAAAAATGGTAAATAGATTCTTGACTGGCTCCGCATGAGCATGCTGGAGACTCTACAACACCTATTTTGTACAAGTCGCTGTTCAGCTGGCTGCAGCCCATTCTCATTCTAGAATGAATTATGGCAATTTTCCTTTCTCCAAAATAGTACAACATGAGAGTAATTGATTTAAAACAATTTCTTAAAGAAAGAGGGCTGCGATGTTCCCACTACACAAATGATTGTACATGATCTAGCTAAAATAATTATTTTTATTTGCAGACAATAGCGCCATGCGCTCAAAAGTTATGGAGAGTTTTGATCAATACGGGAAAGTTACGAATTTGAGCGCCCGGCTGGTTTAGGCATCAGCGGACAGAAACAGTGCAGCTGATGTGAGCTTTATTTCTGTTAGATTCATTTATAATGTAATTTACACAACATATTTGATTTCCATTGGTTTAATTTACATTAGAAGAGATGATAATTTGTTCGATCGTTTTCATATAAAATCCTTGGTTATTGTTGAGTGGACGACGGTTTTGCCGGCATTTGACATAGCCTATGTGTGTCTTCAAAACAGAATCAATATGCTCTTGCAATAAATAAAATGTAAATATTTCTCTGAGTTTTTGCGATTATTGAGCTTTCATTTGGTATATTTCACGAGAAAACTGACCGGATATTCAAAGCCCTCGCAATAGCACAATCCAGGTAAAATTCCACGCTGATGCAAATGGCGGCAGCAAGAGTTCATGGTTCGAGTTCATAACACCACTTCTTATTTTGCTTCCTTACGCAAAGTACAATAGGTAACGAGCAT
Organism: Hermodice carunculata; assembly: GCA_964020975.1. Lineage (NCBI taxonomy): Eukaryota > Metazoa > Annelida > Polychaeta > Eunicida > Amphinomidae > Hermodice > Hermodice carunculata. The sequence goes on along the minus strand of OZ026621.1, from coordinate 62,350 downwards.
ATAAATTGTATATGTTCTGTTTATACGATGAATGAGCTTTAATTTATATATATATAATAATGGAAAAGCGGCCAAAAATACAAACAAATAACACTGCAGGATCATGCCCAGGGGGTACGGAGGCACGCTGTTGAGACAAGCGAGTGAAAGATTAAGCTTCAGCGGCATACATGGCCACCCGCCGGTCCTGGTCGGTCAAGACAGGCTTCAAGGGATTTTCTTCAAAATATCTCAAGAAACCATATCTTATTTTATATCCTTGAGAGGTGTTTGCAGGGGGGATACAGTGCTGTTTTTTATTGCCATGGACTAAAAATTGTAAGATTTATTGGCGTTTCCATTTATGTGTGTTTTAATTTCTAACAAAAAAGCCATGAAATATTGAGACTTTAATACTCCCCGTCCGGTGATTGTGTGGATTTTTTGATCGATGTTGGCTATGATGACCGAAGCGCTAAGCGCTTCGGTCATGCTATACGACGGAGGTCATGGAATCCACACAATCTATCATGGTTAGACTTAATTTAACTCTCATAACTACCCCCAATGCAGCACTTCTCGCAGAGTAGGCCTACACGGGTCACCCGAGCACCTAGCTGATCTCCCAGTAAAGTGGTGATAGCGATCACTACGCAAAGTAATGTCCAAATTACCGCACTGAATTTCAGTGTTTGTAAGTTAATGCAAGCAAAGAGTTCCATTGTTTCTACCAACCTTAGAGTAACACACACACACACACACACACACACACACACACACACACACACACACACACACACACACACACAGACTGTTGGACTATGAGTAAACACTGTGTTCAACGTTAACATCACGTCTAAAATCGATTAGGAATGCCAATTAGTGGAAACAGTAGGTCAACTATTTCAAATGGAAGTGTGTAATTCTGTCAAATGATGGCGCTCCATGTATGTAAACAAAGCGTTCCGACCTACTTTGAAAACTTTTTAACAACCCAGACTGTTTGCTTCAAAGCACAGAAACATAAAAGAGTTTCTTTTGGATAGATAAATGTTATTCACCCTCATAAAACAAAACAAAACAACAACAACAACAACAACAACAACAACAACAACAACAACAAAAGTTCATTAAAAATTGCTTGATGGAGTGGGTAGTGCATGCTGACAGTAACACTGATCAAACATTAAAATACATCCATCTGATTGGCTGTTGCCCGCTGCCCATGATAGAATGCAGTGCAGTCCATACCCTGTCGAAATACACTGAAAGTATTTTGCAATTATTGCAGGGAACAGGGTTGGGAAGGGAAATTGTTCTTTTGGTCCTCTACCTCCAACGAAATGCCTAGAGGCTGGAGCAAATTCGGTCGAATTTACTTGGGTCCCAGTCTTTTGGCCGCCTGACTATGTTTATCCACTCTGTCCTTCGTTGGTTGTCTCTCTAGACTTGTGGGAAAAACTATCAAAAGTTACCCCTTCAGAGGATTTACTGGTACCTCTTATACTGGCAGGTTCTGTGAAAAAAGGTAAAAATTGAAATCTCCGGGAGAAATATTTTTACAGAATTATGTAGTCCATGTAAGACTCAAGAATGCCATGACCGACCAGCTTTAATGTTCAACTAAGTATCAAGGTTTTCTCACATTTCTCGGTATTGGTGGTGGTTCATTTACTATGTATGCTGCATTGCCCCAAAACGAATGCATCTCGCCAGTGTAATGTTACAGCTATTTATCTAATACATGTAGCGCCTTTATTTCTGTGAATATTTCATGGACACTTATTCTCATTATACACAGGTTCCCATATACATGAATAAATGGCTCAGAGGCCCTCACCATATGGTCGAATAACTGCATTGAGCTACCCGATTAAATGTCGAATCAGATCTGAGATAATCCCAACCAGCAGGTTCTCATGTACTTACTGGCGGCTACCTGCGGGTCCTCAAATGACCTAACATTTGCAGTAAATTGTCCAATTGGAAGTTCCATAATATCCAAAATGGCTAATCAGCTCATCGAAAAGTTATGTACAATAAACACTGCCACATTTTTAGCATTTTTTCCTCGTTTTCTCTGACAAGAGTCCTCAGTTTTGAAAGTGCTCAGGGTTGAATAGAGACGCAGATTTAGCTGTTTACACGGTACATTTACTTAACCTTTATGGAATTTTGTTTTATCTATGTCAGCAATTTTGGTGGTATGTCTATGTGTAGCGGCACGCAAGCCCAACCTTTGTTCAATGTTGATATTGTAGTGATATTCCTGTTGGCACACAAGTCCACATCATCAAAGCATTATCATTACGTCAGTAGTATTGAATAGGAGACATTTGACAAGCCACTTAAAAAAAGGATTAAAAATTACCGCACAATTTCCGCCCCTCGTCAAAGAAAGACAGCATTTTAAAAGCTAATGGCGGGCAAAGTATTGACGTTCCCGAGGGGAAAAACGTGGAAGGGGGGGGGGGGGAGTATTTGGTTTGATCAGATCGGCAAATGGCAGAGACAGCATATGTTTGATGATACATATACAAGGCAAAAGCCTTTCAATGTCCCTTGTTCCACGGGCCAGAATAGTAAACGCTTAACAAATAAACACGAGTAGGTTTTGCAGAAAAGCAAAGCAGGATAGACAATTAGGATCACAGTTAAAATGTAAAGAACTTGAAGATGACAGTTAAACTTTTAGAGGGCGAACAGGGTGAATTGACCGGTAGTTTTAATATCTGCTTTATCTTATCCCTTTGAGGTTTGGCTGTCATCGAACACATGTCAACATTCACACAAAATTATATTTCAAACACAATTCCTTCAGACATTCAAGAACTGATAGTAACCAACAAATAACATTAACGCTACTACATTATTTTCATGCGGGGCACACATTTTAAAAAAGTGGTAACCTTTTCAACAAATATTTCAGGTACCCGATCTGATGGTGAGGGGCAGTTAGCTTGTCCTCGAACACTTACTTTTTTAATGTATTACAGGAATTCTGCCAGTATATTATGTCCTTCTTTCTTAAAGTTTTAATGCTTTAACGTGTTTTAATCTCCGTGCCTCGCAGAGCTTTTCTCCTGATATGTCCAGCGTAAGGGTTACTGCGAACGTGGCCACTTATATATATATATATATATATATATATATATATATATATATATATATATATATATATATATATATATATATATATATATATATATATATATATATATATATATATAGCCAGCTTGCTTCTTATGATAACATGCCTTTCTCTCAACGGAAAGATGCACATGCATATGGTGTTCCACGAGGATCGACACTTGGCCCCTTGTTAATTCTATTGTATATTAATGGGATTGTAAATGCAATTAATTTTTCTTTCCACTTACCTTTACTGATTGCGCCAATTAATTTCATCGGGTTAAAGACAAATTATTTGCTTTGTTTACCCCTTAATTGAAATGCGACTAGAGTAATTGGCTCAAGAACGTAGTACTGATATTGTGCCAGGCCCCGGGTGATACAATGGAAATGAATATCTGATCAGATGATAGACATGTATGAAGAAATAAACATACGCAAGTATTGCTTAAATTATAAGTGATACTCAACAAAAATATGAAGACAACTCCACAATAAAATGAAGTAAAAAACGGAGTATGTGAAGATACACAAATAAAGTAAAACATTGATAATAAATTAGCATAGCACTATGAATGAATGTCATGGAACACTGTAGCAAAAGGATGAAAATGGCATGGAGACAACTTGTTGGGGGTAGCACTTGGAGCTACAATAATGCAAAACAAATCATAGCAGGAAAGCGTTGAAGAAAATGTACATTTACTGCCTGGAAAATGACTGATTTGGATGTGTCTAGCATGACTAATATTTTCGGAGATGACTCCAGGATTTAAACAGGGACCTTTGTCGTACATCTGAAAGAAGGGAATTTCAAATGATGGCCCCTCTATCGGCTATCCTACTTCTGCCAACACTCAATCAATGGATGGTTGATCTAAGGATTTACTTACTTCTTTGAAACCTGATACAATGTTAATTTTTTTCGCAAGCATGCGCACCAAACAGTTACCCGTCGTATTCTATTTTACAGTCACCAACTTATATACTTACAACGATGTAAGCATTTAGGGACTGTAATAAAATCAGACCGATGGAATGCAAATTTCAGTAAGAATTTACTTACAGCGACAAAACACAGGTGGGCAATAAAACCAGACTTGAGATGGACCGTACGTTTTAGTAAAATTATACTCAAAGCCACAAAACGCGTTAATATCGTCAAACAATTCTTTTGGCTGCAATGTAATGGAAACAGTTCACGTTGAATTAATTCAACCTATCTTAGTATAATAAAATATAGTTTGTGATGGTTGTTCTCAGATTATATGAACAGCAATTGGATAACATTCAGATAACGCCCGTCAGGACCGTGACAGGACAATGAAAAATCTCATGAGAAGTGCCCAACTTTATGTGTGGGTTGGTTGCTAAACATCAGCTTAGAGCAGAGAATGACACTTGTTCATTTTTTATACAGAATTGTAAATGACCTACCGCGCTTATTCCTTGCAAAGTCTGATTGCAAGTGGTCCTACTGACCAGACACCCAAAAAATTTGCGTTTTAAAAATGATAAGACGTTAGTTATGATTCAAGCCTTTTGCAGAATTTCCATCTTAAGTTTTGTTTGAAGAGTCAAAATTTTCAGAAACATTTAAGTGATAATTTCGAAGGAAACATTATAATCAGCAAAAAAAAAAAAAATTAATAAAAATAAATAAATTAAACACACTTTGACGGTGGGGGTGGGAGTGATCGTCTTTGTGGTGTAACATTGTTTCAAAGACGGAAAAACTGTGGAACCTCCTGGTTATTAGATATAGCTGTGACACAAAAGAAGGTGACCTATGGATTGGTTACAAAAAAAAAAAGAATAGCTATTGGATCACAGCAGTGTACAATAAACTTTTACTAGACGTTGTGTTTCAGCCTGCAAACAGCGTCCGTTCTCGGCACTCTGACCTCTATTTTGAAATTCAGTTTCCATCCTGATATTATGGCGTGATGTGTCCTTGTTATTTATAAGGGTACGAAATTAATATCAGGCATATTGCAATCAAAAGGGTTATTTAGATACTGGAAGTAATTGGCAAGTTAATTAACCCTAACATATCTCATACATATGTTCAAGGATTTCTTCACATTGTATATTATACTTAAGAAAATTATTATGCACGGAAATGCCGACAAACGGAGGAGTTACCGGCGGGCCTTTTTCTTCTTCTTCTTCTTCTTCTTCTTCTTCTCCTTCTTCTTCTCCTCCTTCTTCTCCTCCTTCTCCTCCTCCTCCTCCTCCTCCTCCTCCTCCTCCTCCTCCTCCTCCTCTTCCTCCTCCTCCTCCTCCTCCTCCGCATTACTATTATTACCGGCAAAGATAACGCTGGTGAAAGAAATCATTTCAGTATCGTGATGGATTTTACATGCACTGAACATTCATGAGCATTTTGCTGGTGAGAGTGGACCTGAGTTCCAACTAATATTGAAATAGTATGAAATGTATAATTAAGTATGTAAATCTCAACATCGTGCGAGAAAGCCTAAATCTACCTGCAGTAGACGCTATAAAAACAAGGTTCTGAAACAGCCTGAATTCTGCCAACTTATCTAACCATGTACGGTCCAAGATCACGATCACCACCTGGTCATTCAATTCATACGAAATGAATGCTGGGGGACCTGGGGGGGGGGGGGCAGGGGAGAATAACATGTCACCAATGGAACGGGTGCAGTGTTGTGGACTACGGTATTATAGGCAGAGATATATTATCTCAGGTTGAGTGGTTCAAAGTACATGATTTCAATGGAATATATTCCAAGCACTGCAAAATATCCTTAGGTCTAAAGGTAAATTACCTTTTTCAAGAGGGTATAAATGGGACCAGGATTCAGCAGATCTGTTTATGGATGCAAAAAAACCAGCGATTCAATTGGAAATTTAGAGAAGAGTAAACTAGACGAAATCTTTATAAATAAAGAAAAAAAAGGAAGTGTGATTAGTGATCATGTTCAAAACTTGACACAGATACTAACCAAGGCAGCGGACCTGTCATAAACACGGCGAAAGAAAAAGAAACGGAAGGGTAAAAATGGTACAATGTAAACTGTGAACAGTTGAAAAAGATTTGAAGCACTAGAGTAGTATCTTACATTCACATCCAAAGGATCCTAACATCAGGGAAATATTCTGAAAAACCAAAAAAAAAAAAAAAAAAATACAAACAGGTTATAAAAATGAGTAAAAGAAATTATGGGGAGAAAATAATCTCACAATTGGAAAGTTTGGCAGAAATAAATCCAAAATTATACTGGAAATTGGTTGAAGTTCTAAGAAATGAAGAAAATACAAATAAAAATGAAATATGTTTGGAAACTACAGAACTAATAGAACACTATATAAGACTGTTACAAACTGCAGATGAACCGGGGAATCGGATGCAAGTCAAAATAATTTTAATAAAACAGTCACTGATATGAAAGAGGGAAATTCCCCCGGGGTCTTGGAAAAAGATATCACTGAAGCAGAAGTAATCACGGCAGTAAATAGCTTGAAAAACAATAAAGCATATGGACTCAATCTGATTAACCATGAAATGCTCAAAACAGCATGTAAATGGATATTCAAATCACTATGCAGCCTTTTGAATCTTATTTACACAAACAAGAATGGAACATAGGATACATTAGTAGCATTTTAAAAAGAGGGAATGTTTCGGATCCTCAAAATTATAGGGGCATAACTATTAATAGTGCGTTAGGTAAAGTCTTTAGTATAATCCTCCAAAAACGATTGGAAGCTTGGTGGGAGCAAAATGAAACAAGAGGATCATGATGATCCTGTGCTCTCCTGACTGGGATCTGCTTTTACAGTATTGGAACACATGGACTGCAGTCTAGATTTGTACAGCTATATACATGTATGTAGAGTGGTAGCAAAGTTTGTCCTTAAAATAAATTTTGCGGAAGGACGGAAGGACGGACGGACGGACACACGGGCGACGGACGCAAACGGATTCTATAAGCTCTGCTGATGGTAGGACATGTATTATCAATTGACATACCTTGCTGTTTCCATGGCTGCCGGTGTACAGTGGCAGCACTCACTTACAGTCACAAAGTCTGATATCGCATAACTTTGTCAAAAATTAACATATCCACATCATTTTCGCAAACTTTCATTGTCTAATGTCCAACTATATTTTGATAAAATTTTAAGCAATTCTATCATGCTGTTCTGGAGAAGAAGTCGAAAATAGCCTTAACAAGCAAAAATTAAGAAAAATAGGAAAAAATCGCAGCGCCACCCGGTGGCCAAAATGAGAATTAGTTGACCCCAGGTGATCCTATGTGCAATATCAATGCAATTGGCCAGATAGACCTTGAGATGAAGATTTTTTTTTCAAAAAATAAATTAAAAATTTCATTAAAAATATAAAAATTATTGCATCATCATCTCCTTCGCAAACTTGGTATAGGTTTACCTGGGCAACATCCATGTGCAAAATTAAAACATTCCATACAGCGGTTTTTGAGAAGAAGTCAAAAGGGTAAATACAATAGTGTAATATATACACTGTATTGCCATATATATATATATATATATATATATATATATATATATATATACAGCTGCAGCACTTCCTTACAGTTGCGAAGTTTGATATCCCATAACTATGCCTAAAATTAACATATCCATATTTTTTACGCAAACTTTCATTGTCTAATGTCCAACTATATTCTGATAAAATTTTAAGCAATTCTAATCAGCTGTTCTGGAGAAGAAGTCGAAAATAGCCTTAACAGGCAATAATTCATAAAAAATAGGGAAAAATCACAACGCCACCTGGTGGCCAAAATAAGAACTAGTTGACCTCAGATGACCCTATGTGCAATATCAAAGCAATTGGCTTCGTAGTTCTTAAGATGAAGAAATTTTTTTTTTTCAAAAAATAAATTAAAAAATTCATAAAAAATAGAAAATTATTGCATCATCATCTCCTTCGCAAACTTGGTAGAGGTCCACCTGGGGATCATCCATGTGCAAAATCAAAACATTCTATGTATCGGTTTTTGAGAAGAAGTCGAAAATATAAAAAGTCTAACGACAGACGGACGGACGGAAGGACGGACGGACGGACGGACAGACGGACGACGGACGCAAACGGATTCTATAAGCTCTGCTGACTGACAAGTCAGCAGAACTAAAAAATCACAGATAACCAAATGGGTTTCAGGAAAAAAAGCCCGTACGGTGGATCCCCTTTTTATAATGAAAACATTAATAGACAAATATACAATCTCACAGAACCAACCCCTATACACATATTTTGTGGACTTACATTAAGCTCACGACACCGTATGGCGGAAGGGCTTATACTATAAATTATTGAAAAATGGAATAAAGGGTAAATTTCTTAGTATCTTAGAAAGTATATATAGTTCTACACAAACCTGTGTCAAAATAGGAAACAGGGTGCCTGACAACTTCAAAGTGAATATCGGGGTGAAACAAGGGGATGTCCTGAGCCCCACCTTGTTTAATATGTACATAAATGACTTGCCACAGTATATCGATACAGAGGAGAAACCTCTAGAACTTGATGATCCTAAAGTAGACACACTCTTACATGCAGATGACATGGTTATGATCTCCCTCTCAGCAGCGGGTTTACAACATAATATAAATAAACTAAGGGATTACTGTAACAAATAGAAACTTAAGATAAATATCAAAAAAAAAAAAAAAAAAAAAAAAAAAAAAATACTTGTTTTTTTTTTAGCAGACAGAATACACAATGTGAGGTAAATTTTTACTTAGATGGACATAAGTTGGAAAATACCCAGCAATTCAAATACTTGGAGGTAATGATGTCCTCAAATGGTAACATGACAACTGCTAGAGAGAATATATACACGAGAACATCAAGAGAACTTTTCATACTGAGAGGTTGCATCAGACAAACAAATCTCAACCCGAAACTGGGTATAAAACTATTTGATCAACTGATAAAACCAATTTGTCTTTATGGATCAGAAATTTGGGGATACACCAAAATGACTGTGAAATTAATGAAAAATCAAAATTGGACAGAAAGAAACTATGAAAAGTATCCCGTGGAAAAATTAATTGTTGGATTCTGGTAATTCCTTTTACGTGTTAATAAAAAAGCAACCAATGCAGCGGTATCTGTATCAGGAAATTTGGACAACGAAATGAAGTTTTCTATGAGCAAGAAGATATGACAATTATAAATAAACTAAATGAAAATTACATATTGCATTGGGAAAACCAAATTGGAATAAACTTACAAGAGGAAGGTAAACTATGTACATACAGGAAAATAAAGAGAAATTTCATTTCTGAGAATTACTTGGATGACATACATATAAAACAACATAGAATTGCATTGACAAAGCTAAGGATTAGTGCCCATAAATTGCAAATTAAAAAAGGAAGATACTCAAGGCCAGCTGTACAAAGATCAGACAGAATCTGTAAATATTGTAATAAAGAATTAAACATAAAGGTGGCGGAAGATGAAAAACATGCCATGACTGGATGTCCACAACTAAAAGACGAAAGATCAACTCTATATAAGTGTATAACGAGTGAATGCAAACAATTCCCAAACATGAATGAACAGAACAAATTTATCTATATGATGACATGTGAGGGGGAAATAATTTCACAAGTAAAAAAAAATGTTCCATAACTTTACAACAAAAAGAATAAAGTCCACAACACTGCACCAGAATAGAGATTGGTATTTAAAAGGTTGATTACAAGACGGCATATGTATAACATATTTATTTCTCTTTTTACTTATGTAATTGAATAAGTTTGTATTGTAGAACTAGCAATAATCTTTTTGGCCATCCTAACTTGGCTTTGTACATGCCAGTGTAATGCACACTTGGTCCCACAGAGGGCGCAACCGTGTTAAATAAAGAACTTTGAACTTTGAACTTTTTACGAATGTGTATGGCCCATCAAGAATAAAGTTTCATGTTTAAAGTCCAGGAACATAATAAAAACATTGTTGGAAATTAATTGTCACGCAAAGATTAATGATTTCACAACACAATAACAATGTTTTTGGAGATCAGTTTATCTGTATGTTTGCAGAGGCTTGTTCTTTCTTTCTTTTCTTTCTTTCTTTTTTTTTTTTTTGGTGTCTCAGTGTATAAGAATGTATTGTTGTAAAGAATTGCAACAGCTGGCCTCTTAAATCATTTAAAGCTCACCTGGCCGACGCACATTATAATTACATGTATGTTGTAATTGTTACAGAAACAGAGAGAGCATGATAGAGTTTCCTATCCAGTGATATAACACCCCAGGGATGAGGAGATGCTTTTGTAAACTCTAAATATGCAAAGGTTGCAATGAAAAATGAATGCCTGTCAGGTGGTCCCCATCCATGTACATTGACACCAAGTTTGAAGATGATCTGCCAACTGTTTTTTTTTTTTTTGAGGTAACCACACTTACTCGCATATATATACAATGGTATCTCTTTCCACCTGTGCTAAGTATGTCTAATACCCAACACCTGTCATACTTCACAAACATTAAACAAGAACTATGCCCTTCTACGCTTGAAAAATATGTGGCTAACACGTTTGGAGAAAATTACATAGGCATACATGCACATCAGTTTCTGCAAATTTGATTATAAATAATTAATATCGTATTAGATCTGACTCACAAAATTACAGTACAATGTCCATACCGTGAAGTTCATATAAGTTAGACTTCTGAAGTTTTCCGACTATGAATTTACTAGAGATATGTCACTGTCCGTTAAGCCTTTTCGCTAACAACCAAAACAAAGGGGAAAAATTACCCGTCTCTTCAAAAATAAGCCTGATATAAGTTGAAGTGTCCTTTCAACTGTACTTTGTGCTTTAAAATGAAGATCTATGCTGCCGATCATCCATCCAGGTGTGGTATTGTCCGCAAAGTTTAATCCCGTGACACTGCAACTCAAACATCGGGGAACTTTCCAAGTATCGGAACTTCACAAACGCAGTTATTATAATGTAGTTAACTCACGTCACATATGTCTCAGTACACATGGATCAAGTCTCACATTCCAGATAATCATTCATACAAAATACAAATATTTCGTACTGTTTAAACTAGAACTGCTGCATTGTCTGTATTATTCTCATCGAACGCGAGAGAGAAAAGCCCGTTCATAAAAGTACATTAAACTGAACAATAAATAAATATTCGACGCGATTGTGAATGCCACTGCATGTACAAAAGTTACAATGACAAGTTTGAAGTGGTTCATCATTAAACACATTTTTATCACTTCAAATCCCTTTACAATCAACATTGCATCCTCATAATAATAATACATGGTAACAATAATGCATAGAATTAATCAAAGTGGCTCACATACATGATCATATTACATTGCTGTTTAGCTTTAACCTTGACTTGAACCGGACAAAGGTCATGCGCAAAGTGCACAATTTATGCAGACTTGCACTTGGCATAATGAAACATGGAAACACTTCTTACATTTTTTTCTTCTATCTCGTGAACAATATAATAATCTTTTAAATTTGAAAACATAAGCCTCATTTCAGAACCTCATTAGAAAATAAGTTTACGTTACTCCTGGGACCAAAAATGTGGTAAACCTGACAATTTGGAACACAAAGGAAGTCTGATCTTTTTGTACTATACAACATTACCACCCAATTGACATTGTAAAATACTACTACTACTACTACTACTACTACTACTACTACTACTACTACTACTACTACTACTACTACTACTACTACTACTACTAATTGTAAATCACATAGGGCGTGGCATACGTGTCTGCCAGACTAAAATTTTATTTCATTGATATCATGTGAAAAAGACTTGAGCACATCATTGCACCAAGACTTTTGTCAATGCATTTTAAACCACGTGACTAAGACAAGCTCAATCCGCATTCTTTCAAGCTGGGTGTAAATCTCAATGACACAGGCGAAAATCTTGATCACTTACCTCGATTACATAAGATGGACTCATGCTTAAACACGGGTAATAGATTATTAAACAACTATAAAATAGCTAAATTGTTCCCCGGAAACGGGAACTTGTCCATTCTCGTTACTGGTTAAGAAATCGGACTTTACAAGCTAACGTCGAAATTTATCTGTAGTTGTATTCTAACACATTTTCACCTTGTTTTACAGAGAATCTTCCAAATAACAGTTTAAACTTTTGAAATCTCTCTCTCTCTCTCTCTCTCTCTCTCTCTCTCTCTCTCTCTCTCTCTCTCTCTCTCTCTCTCTCTCTTTTCAATAAGAACGATTTACAATTTATTCCCAGACTCTAGTTTTTATAATGATCCTGACAAATCTCATACAAATCCCAAGGCCTTACTCTCTCTCTCTCTCTCTCTCTCTCTCTCTCTCTCTCTCTCTCTCTCTCTCTCTCTCTCTCTCTCTCTCTCTCTCTCTCTCTCTCTCTCTCTTTCTTCAATAAGAACGATTTATAATTTATTCCCAGACTCTAGTTTTTATAATGATCCTGACAAATCTCATACAAATCCCAACCCTAAGGCCTTTGAAAATAGATATCCCCCATTTACTTCAAAACTTAGATCACATGTTCCGTATCTTCACTGTCCACGCAGAATACAGTCTCCCTTACATTTTACAATTCAGGATCTATACTTAATATTAACCTCCTGCATACATCATTTTAGTCGCTACATTGTACTTCTACAGATGCAATTACGTTTCTGTTGTGGTTTCAATACGACCGTCATAATCAACGTTTCAGAATACTGAATCCCATGGAGTCATTTCCAGAAAGTCACAACACTGTGTACAATATATCAAACTTTCATAAAAGGTATAGATACATTTGTTTTACATGGATTGTGAAAAAAGTCAAGCATTGACTTATCGAGTCACTTCCCATGGCACAGATGTTGGCGTACTCCTCCTACCTAGTCTGTGGTGGAGGAAACCGAAGAACTCGGAGAAAACCACCGTGAACGGTTAAAGTGGTTGGAACTTTTTCCACGTGCTGCCTAGGATGAGAATCGAAACCGGGTCGCAGAGGTGAAAGGCGATCGTCTTACCGCTCAGGCAACCGTGCACCCCGAACATAACACACTGGTACTTTCCTTTTGGAAAAAATGTCTCTCAGTCCAATTCTCCGGACAATATTCTTTAACATTGACTGCCGGCAGACAAAAAAATAATAATAAAAAACAAAAAAACAAAAACAATATCACACGAATATAAAAAAGGCAACAACCTGCAGACAACATTTTGTACGCTTTACAGCGACATAATCGAGCTTCGGGGTACTCCGACCCATCAGTGTCGCCTTCATATACCTAGAAACAACATTGAAAAGCGAAGTCAAAACATGAAGAGAGAGAGAGAGAGAGAGAGAGAGAGAGAGAGAGAGAGAGAGAGAGAGAGAGAGAGAGAGAGAGAGAGAGAGAGAGAGAGAGAGAGAGAGAGAGAGAGAGAGAGAGAGAGAGAGAGAGAGAGAGAGAGAGAGAGAGAGAGAGAGAGAGAGAGAGAGAGAGAGAGAGAGAGAGAGAGAGAGAGAGACTCTAAACCGTTAAAATATTTTTCATTAGCCACAAACTTTTAGTTGTTTTTCCGGAACACATAGGCATAACCACTTAAAAACCCAAATTTATCTGTTGTGCCAAAGATAAAAAAGAGACACGGTACGCCTACCGCATTTGGTGTTACTGTATGTTTGATGGAGAGATAGAAGTTTGTTCTTATTACATGGTCCATATGCATTCACAAATTCCCTGTGCCTTGCCTGCCGTTACTTCAGTTGGTCATTGCCGGAATTTGTGTTGAGGTCGGCGTCATGTACCTTATGGTATTTCTTACTGTCTGCACTGAACATTCCTTCATTCCCATGTGGTACATTAGAGTGCATTGTTTGGAGGTTTCCTGTTGCTGTCTCATATTTCTTCCCCGGTTTTATTACCTGTTGATGCAGGCCATTGAGGTTGCCCATATGCCGCTGCATTCAGCAACACTCTTGCGTAGATGTAGGTTGGTTTAGATGCAAATAGGTTTAATTGAGGTTATGTCCTTTTTGGGTCCCAAACTCCCTCACCCCCACCCCCTTTTTAAATTGATTCAATTTGGGATTTTTTCTTTCTGTCTTACATTGGCTGTTACTTTGAATTTATATTTATAGAACCAAGATTTATCTGGTATTGGGTAATTTCCTCTGAGGCCTAATGGATTTTTCCCATGATTGTTTCTGGGACTCCTGAAAGAGTGGGGTAAACACTATGACCCTGTATGCTCCTGGATAGAGCCTGAGGTATTTGTTCACCTGTGTGAACTTGGCCATTCCTGATGGCCCAAGTAATTTATATGCACCAAGCATATTCCTTTAACGGCAGGGATCCTCCACCAGCGGTGTTTCTTCTAAACGATACCATGGATGCCAGGCTCAATATGCAACATAGAGGGTGGCGGTCTCCATACGCGGCTTCCAGGTACAGTAGGTATCACCAGCTCTCTCTGATAACTCAAACACTTCTGCCTCATTTTCATTTTCAGCTGTCGTTGCCCGGGGGGGGGGGGGGGAAGGTGCACAGGGCAGCTGAGTTCTACAACCAGGTTAGGGTATTGGGCTAAAGCGGGTCTTTGCTGCTATGTGCCTTTATTTTAACCATATGGTAACGCTAATATTACTTTTTCTGATTGATTATCATTTTCGATTTACTGGATTGAAAGACGTTTTATTTTTGACATTTTGGAAATATAGTAAACCTGTGGTGCCAGGCTAGGATATATACTGTGTGTTGTAACTAGGTGTTAATTCTGTTTAACCACTTGCTATTTCCATACATTCAACAGTCAAATATGCTCATTATCTCTGTATTGACAAGTTACACACGTGAGAAGAATGTTTCTTGTGGTAGGAGTTTTGGAAGTGCACATGTAGTGGGAGTGGGTATTATCACTGGTACCGTCATGACAGGGCATGCGGTGAGCAGATGAATGTGATTTTTTCCCCATATCTCAACGAGAGTATTGAAGGGTGAGTCATATGACACCATAAAAAAGTCAGTCTTAAGCTGCCAGGGGACATCAATAACACGACTGACCCAAGCAAGAACCTGAGGTATATTTTCATGTTTCATTGCATAGGACAAAGGTAGGTATTCTTTTTCCCACCCTCCCACCTGCTCTCTCTTCAGGTAAATAGGGGCACCTGCCCTTCATGCTGAGTCTGATTTTGCCTGTATCTTGATTTCAGTGTTCAAGGCAGATTGCTCAGTTTACTTGCTGATATGATAAGGACTGTGGAATACCAGGGCAATCGGGTGTGTCAAACCGACACAAATGTGATGACAAAAATGAATCAGTATAACAGTGCCTGTTTTATGGCGCCACCAAGTGGTGGAACAGGATACAACGCGTTCAATAATTGTGTGTTATACATAACTCTAAAGCAGCGATGCTTCTTTAAGTTATGTTGAGCACACAACAATTCTGTAATGTCTAAAACTGCCCTCACAGAATATTTTGTAGGGAGTACACTTGGAAGTTGAATTACTGAGACTATAGTATGTGTTTTAACTAAGTGCTAAGTACGTATAACCGTGGACTTACTCAGATGGTAGGTCCATGGTAAACCCACCTACATATATATTGTGAAATTAAAATTTTCTAATTTTTTTTTGTTCCTTAGCTGAGTTTTGCTTGCATTTTGGTATGGTGAAGGCCCGAGGATATCGACAAGCAGAAGACAGTTATTTGGATTTCAAAAGATATACAAGTACTAGTAGTTTATTGGATTTTTATGGGCAATGAGAGGAAGACGTCCTACTGTTCGAGGGGTGCTGACTGCCTTGGTCGTCGGTGGGCCAGGGAGTATGCCAATGACTATTGCATCATGACGTGTCTGTTTTATACAGCCTGTATGTAGCAGCTACATAAGTGTGGTGTATGACCAATACAACAGACCTTTGTTCCTCACCCACTGCCTGAGTACCGATTTCCATAGCGTATTGAAGTATACACTGGCCGAAAGATCAAAGAAAGTGGGACTGCTCCTGAGACAACTTATATTACATAATACAATACACTAAATATTCAATTTGCAACTAACGTTTTGCAGGGCATCCTATATCAAAATTGTATTGCTGTCAATTTCATTAAATATGGGACACCATTCTGAATTGGTCGATAAAAGTATGGATCTAGAGCAAATTTGATAGCAGTCGTTACTGTAATAGATCAAAATTATAAATTGACTTAATTTGTGAGTAAACCTTTGTAACAAATTAGACTGTGGGGTTTGAAATTTTGAACATTTCCTTCAACTTTTTTCGGACGAAAGAAAAATATATATAGTCTAGCACCCATTTTGGACTTGTTTTAGTTGTTATTGTTAATTTTGTTGAAGAGTTCGGACTGCGGAATAGGGTAATGACTACTAAGAAGTGGTTCTGGACACACACACACACACACACACACACACACACACACACACACACACACATATATATATATATATGATATGGTGTGTATCTTTGCTTGTAGATTTTGGCATTCATTTTCTAAGATGACTTGTTCAAGAGACTTTCTAAAATCTTTTTAGTTGCAGGTTATTCTTATTTATTTATTCTTATTTTTGTTTTTTTTAGGGGGGGGGGCTCGTCAAATTTCTTAACTTTTATGAAACCTTTCAGAAACGGGTAATTTCACAACAAAAAACTCTTTCCAAGCTTTGCTGACATGTTTTTCTTCATTTCTTTACAGCAAGCGTGATGAAAAAATCTGTCATGTCACAATGAAGAAGATTGCTGCACCAATGGCTAAAATCCTGATGTATGTTCGAGAAGAGCTAAGACGGTTTCAGTATGATTTAATGAAAAGCTAGTACACTGAACAAGCTTGATTGATGCAATAATGCAAGTTCTGCTCAGCAATTGACGAGGATGGCATAGCTGAGCCCCGGAGCTGAGCAGATGCACTGCTGCTCCACACGGCATGCAGTGGCCTGTTGCCGTCAAGGTACCCGGTAACCATGTATTGTGGATTATTTGCTTCACGTCATCTTCCTTGTCAGTACTCCATGTGAAAATTTTATATTAGCGTTCTGATCGCAATGATAGTTTAACTTGCATTATCTTGCATTTTCACCAGTATAAATCATGTTTAGCGACTGATGAAGGTGACATAGTCAATATGCAGTGCATGTTGACAGCCATTTCAAAGAGATGCACACATATTCCTCAGCTTTATTGTCACATCAGCTAAACCCCAACTGTACGCATCATGGCTGTTGGTCGATGATTTCTAACTTGCTGGGCTGTGGTGGGTGCTGTTTTCAAACATCACTCATATTTAAATATTTTAGATGGTATGTGTAACGGTTTGTGCCGGGCAGCGAGGCTGTTGGACATGTCTGCTGTGGTCTTATGATCCGATGAGCAGCGTGGCGCGGCCAGGCTGTCCCTATGTTCTTTGTACATCAGTATTTTGTCTTCTTGCAGGCATTACTCTCGAAATTATGTACTGTTAAATTGCTGTACATGTAATTATAATTACGTTGGTCTATATGTAATATTCTTTTCTTGTTATTTGTATATAATGGGTCAATATTGTGGTGCCCTAAGTCTACTCAATAAAACAAGGATGCTACTTTCACTGGAAAACACTTGTCGACTAATTTTAGTTCAGGTCGAGTGGTTCTGTATAGGATACAGGTAACATAGGTGTGTACAGGTATCATGGCCAAATACAGTGGTGTAATATATTCGTTTATTATATTTAGCTGCTTGCGAGCTGAAGATGAATATGTCGATACTTTCTTAATATATTTCCAAATATCACAAATATCATATGTAATTATATGTAGTTTCTCTCATATGTTATTTCTGTTTTGCACTGTGAAGTTTTTTTTCCCGTCACTATTAAGGGTTGGATAAAATTAATATTACGAGTATTCCTGTGCTATCTCAGTACAGTTGACCACGCAAATTCTAGGAAAATACGGAACGTAAGGGGTATTCCTTTTGTAATTAATAGTTTTTACTTATGGAGCATTTCTGGGTTATCTTTTCTATAGATCTGTCTCTTGGAGAGAGGAAGGGCTGCAGCGTTCAGACGTACCACCCTCAGGTGGCTGGTCGCCTGTAGCAACCCAAGACTTTATGTGTCATGCAGCTTTAGTCACCTCGAATTTGGTACAGGTCTTGGACCTGTAACCTCTGCAGGTCAGGTCAACTGATCCATAACTTTTGATCGAGTACTGAATACTGTTGTTGTGTCTATTGAATGTTAATTTCACAGGGACAGAGCATCCCAAATTAAGTCCCATCATAATTTTGATAGGAAAATATTTATCAACCGAGTGTTTTAGAAAGGCATTGCTACACTAGAAATATTTTAAATCATTTGATAACTTTGTGTATTTTTGGAGACAAATTTGGCGCGGGACAATCAATCATGGAGGTAAGGTACAGGAACGGACGTGTAAAAAAAAAATCTAATCACATGACCCCCTACTTTCTTGGTTTTAAATTGTTGCTATCGGAATAAACATGAAGTAGAATACAAAGAAAGTTGTGATTTTATGTTTGAAATTTCAAGAAATAAGCCAGCAAATGGCACTATTTTAACATATAAATGCATTAGGCCTAGGTTACTGGTCCAAGATCTACACCACTGGACGACTGCAGCAAGGATCCTGCTTGTGCTATCATGGTGTCCTGTCGCGGACACGCGGAACTCTCTCAACATACATGCGGCCGGGGTCCGCGCACACACGGACTTACACTCTGGTTGCCATAGCAAATGCAAAAAATGGTTTAGTTTATTAAAAAATGCGAAATATTACTTATTGCTACAATTTTGAAAAAAAAAACAGTAATTAGATGTTTAGTAAATCGAACAATACCATTATAAACGATTTTAATTAATAAAATATATGTATATTTCGCACATGAATTTTGTTCAAAAAGGCTGTTGACATGGTAGCATCTGTCCGGGCAAACATTACCATGGGCAAACGTTGACGTAACCATGACATATTATAGATTACAGTGCACTGCATATAGACTTACAGTTGCGTTGATTTTTTGTACACAGCTTTTGCCAATTAAAGTAAAAATTGATAAAAATTGCTAGCAGGCAAATTGTTCACCACCTCGCCACAATATACTGTAAATAAGCAACCACAGACTAAAGATGTCCTGTTTACTATATAGACTTTAAAGTGTGAATTAAAATTAAATGTCCATATCTATATGAATGGTAATTTCCCAGAGTTACTAAACAAAACTGTATGCTAGCACCAATCAAGGATAAGTAGACAAGCGAACTCTAAATACTTCCTGGTATTACCAAGTAAAGATCATTTGTTAAACAGGTGTGACATCATCCACAAACACTTAGCTTACTGTAAAACCTCAGCTGACTGCCAAGTCAGCTACAATTTAAACATTTAAAAAGTGTGCCCATAATTTTTTAAAATCTCTTTTACAGAAATGATGCAACAATATCAATTGTTATTTAGACCAGACACTTTTTTATCACACTTGAGGCAGGTGTCAAGTTGTGAAGGGCAAGAACGGTATATATAATGATCCTTTCACCTTTAAAATACTGCAATTTCCATTAATGGAGACACAATTTGTATCACATGTTGAAAGATATTTATAGTTTGTTTTCAAAACTTTTTGTGATGAGATTATCAATATTAACGATGCTGACTATTACTCCATGCACCATCTTTTGGAAAAAAATAAGTGGCTGCAAAACCTGCAGAGCTCATGTACTTTGCCAGTTTGTAGCTTCTTTGCATTGGGCATGGCTTGCAGTAATCACATTGTGGCCTCATTCTCCTGGGGAGGACTGCAAGTATGTGATGGATTAGATGGGCCCAACTATGAAAATGTAAGGATGTAGCCACACTTATCACGCTTAACATCAATTGCTCTCAGGTGCAGTTTGCCCATTTGTAACCATACACCTAGAATTCCGTACCTATACGAACCTGTTTCAGGGGTACCGGACTGATGTTGGTAAATATCATGGTGAATCTGCCACTAACACAAACCTCCCGGGCTGACTGTGTTGTTATCACTGTTTTCTGGCCGTAGTTCCTTCTGCCGTCCCACTTTTTATATGGAGAGGAGAGGGAACATTGTCAGGTGATTGAGTCCACTGATGGTTTGTCTGTGGACCAGAAGCTGCTGTGGTCTGCTACCCATTGTGGCCCTTTTATTTGTAGTTATTGGCCTGGGTGACAAAAGCCTTCTCCTGTTTGATCACCAATGTGAAAAAGTAGAATGGGCTGGAGTGACGCCTCAACGTGTTAAGCATCGTGTGAAAATGATGCTGGAAAGGCTTGCAGAACAGGTATAAGATAATGTAGCTCTATAATACAAGACATGTGCATGGGTCAACTTCATGTTGCAGTCCAGCACTGTGGAAAAGCTGAGCACATGCCCAATAGTGGTAGGCCTGAATTGCCCCCAAGATGTAGGCAGTGTGAGAGTGACAGTCAGTGGGATCTCTTACCACTGGCACACCTCTTACCATATGCTAGAGAGTACTTCATGGACTTGTTATTGCTTAGCTGGGATATGCAGCATCACAGATGCCCACAACATGACAGCACAACAAGAGTGCCAGTCGAATGTCACCACTTTGGTCTGTGAGGTTAGGACTGTGGTGATCCTCTATACACTACCATATATGATTTAGCCAAGTGCGTCTTCCTGTTGATAGACGAATATGAATGAGAATGTTGGACAGTGCAGGAATCTGACGGCAATCTCCTGTAGGGTTGTGAGGTTCCGCTGTGCTTCCTCTTTGTCTTATGGTTCACAGAAGAGGATTAGGTGCCCCCCCCCCCGACAATCGATACAACAATGACGCTGTGTATCAGGCCTAATCAACTTAGTTCCAAGCGTCAAGGATGTCCTCTTTCACCATACCTATTTATTTTATGTGTAGAACCGTTACCTAAAACATCAGAGAGAACAAAAATATTAAGTTTTCAAATTCTAGACCAAGCATTGAAAATAAGTCAGTATACAGATGATAGAAGCTTATTTAAAGAATATGA
>OZ026621.1:0-41000 GCA_964020975.1 Hermodice carunculata | reverse complement strand
TGAGGAATCTCTCTGCTCAGCTAAGAGGGTTTTTCATAAATTTCAAACAAAGAGTGTCAGGTTTACAGATAAATTACGATAATACAGAAATATTAAAAATGAGTAAAGCAAAACAAATGTAAAAGGAGATATTATTAGACGAATTTAAAATGGAATGGTCAGATGAAGTAACTATGTTGGGTATTAAAATTTCTAATGATGATAGAAAAATGATTTCTTCTAACTTAAGGGACAAAATATTAAAATTTAAACAGATTTTAAATATTTGGCAAAGCAGAGACTTCTCAGTGATAGGTAGGATTCAAATAATTCAATCGTTACCTCTTCCTTAGTCAACTTATTTGGCTTCAGTGTTGCCTGGTCCGGAATGGAAATATATTCCGGAATTACATTTTGAAATGTTAAAGTTCATATGGAATGGAAAAACGATTTGGTTGAAAGAAATATTATGATCAACAGTAAAAATTGTGGAGGACTGCAAGTCCCTCACATACACTCGTATATTAAGTCACTGAAAGTTAATTTGATAAAAAATATATATATATTGTGGAGATATAACATTAGCTTAAACGGTATTATTACAGTTAATGTAAAAATTAAATTTTAGAGGTAAAAGTTGCATGGAGTAAAATAAATTTTCACAAAAATATAGACACTACACAAAAATACGTGATCAATATATATGGTATAATGACCATATTTATACAGGAAATAATTCTTTCTATCTAGAAAATACTAAACAAGGTGGGACATTTGCTGAATGCAAATGGCTATCTAATGTCATACCAAGAATTTATACACGAATAGAACATAAATATAGATTTTCTTGTAAATTTTAGAGTCATAAAAGCTTTACTTGGAAAATGGAAACTAATTTTACATGACTCTCGTGGTGTAGAAGACGATATAAATTAGATGTAATCCCCAAATAAACAATCTAAAAACCAAGAGAAAAAGTCATACAGTTCGCTTATGAAAAGGGTTTGGACACATACACAAAATGGCCCAAAAGAGTGTTTTCTAAATGGGAATCATAGTTAAATTTAAATAATAATATAGGTGATTCTGATTCAGATTTTATGTGCATTTATAAATGTAACCTGTCCACAAAATTTAGAGCTTCTCGGTTTTCGTTTCTTCACAGTTGTCTCAAACAAATGATCCATTAAGCAAAATCGGTATAGTTAAAACCAATTTTGCACATTTTGTGGACAGGAATCTGAAAAAATAACACATTTCTTCTAGACAAGCATAGCTGCTGAGCATTTCTGAGAAAAGGCTGTAAAATGGTTGAAAGAACTCAGTGGTATTGCAGTATTTTCCTAAACACAAATATTATTGAAAACAATTGTAGGTACATAGATATGATGGCTGAATTGCTAATTGCTTCTACTAAATACCAACTAGTCTGAACTATCGTTAGGTCCTCAGATTGGTATTCCTCGTAAAAAGACTTTCATACAAGTACCAGTATGCCCATAGTTCCTGGTCAATAGCTTTCCTCGGCAAGCATTGGGCGCCGAGAAAATCTGTTGACTTAGTCCAAAATTTGGCACTTAAATAGTTAATTGTACTGTGTTGGTGAAATAGAAGAAAATAATGAAAAAACTTCGCTCCAAGGCCAAAACCAGGAAGATATGCTGGGTCAAGATAGTAAGAGAAACATACATGCCCCACTTCATACGTTTCTGAGAACTCTGGGCCTTGGGCTTCCAGAACAGACAGACTTAAAATGGAGGAGCATGTTACTGTAGCGTTTTTATCACATTCGTGGGCACGGCTCTCTCTGTTTGTCTGATCATCTGCGAAGGCGTCATACGAAGCAGCAGACCGGGAAATTATTTCTCCTTTCCCGATTTAACATTTTTGTGGATGATTATTTTATTGAGAAAACTTGATGCCCATTACTTCGACTTGAATATTGGTGACATTAAATATAATTCATTGGGTTGCAGAATTATATTTATATAATATTCGAAATATGCAAAAGGAAGGCATTTCCAGTACAGATGTGAGAAATTTAGTTTATATTCATGTTGACGACAAGGTCAGGAATTTACTTCATAAAATCTTTTCACTGGATTCCCAGTATAGTGAGCTATATATCGTGTTGTGTTGTCTAAATTTGTAGCAACGCTGTCACGTGCTAAAACAGTCTTACAGGCAGTATTGTATCTCTTGGTTTATCCCCCTTTAGATTTACGTGTCACATTAGGCTTGTAGCGATTTTGATGCATCTCATATTGGTAACAGTGTCAATAACAGTCACTTAGAGTTCTGTGGTGTTGTCGACATTTTAAAAGTACTTGGTATTTCATAAGGAATTCAACAAACTGGGATCCCTCGAACACACTCTCGCTCAGTTCGTGGTGAAAACATTTTAACTCCATGCTTTCATGTATCTTAAAGTTTTACTTACGTGTGTTTATCGTAGTAGTTGATGTCCCTCTGTTACGTTTTATCTAATTTGCTCCTGTTTCTGCCCCTGAACATTTTTGTTTCTGTGGGTATGTGACCGCGGATATGATTATGCTAGATTGGGCTTCTCGGCAGCAAGGCAGGTCAGCTTGGGGTGCAGTGGTCAAGCGAGGAGGAGAATTGTATCCCATAACAGGTATTACCTCAAGGTATCGCATTGGTGATGAATCGTGACTTATATTAAAGGTACTAATATATGCTCTTATCAATCATTACATAATTTTGAAGAATCCTTCCAAATCAGAAAATGACTAGTATCAAGTAGTGAACAGTTATGGTACAAAAAAAAAAAGAATATAATAGATATATTTTCACAGACCTTTGTTAATTTCTTGCTTCCTTAATTATTTTCTCTTCTGCCTTTTTCAAAAAAATTCTTTCTTTGTCTTTTAGTGTAAAATAAACACTTCTCTATTCAAAAATAAACCATAAGAAATCAGGAGATAAATATATTAGAAATCAGATATAACATTGTATAATGACCTCTACATTTTCGAGTGGTAAATGTTACGCTATGTGGACAATCCATCGAATAATTATGATGATAATATTTTATAAAGATAATGATAATAAAAATAAATAATTATAATTTGCTTACAATAGAAATTCTGTCCATTTAACAATTTTTTTTACTATTCACTGTATTCATAACTGTCATTGATGGGGCACTTAGACACCTGCTGTCCAATTTGCCATCGAACAAATATTAAATGCATGATAGTACCGGTACATGATAGAAGGTGAAACACATCATTTATTATAGATATATAGGCGATTGGTGCCAAAGGTTGTAGGTTCCAGTCCCGCTCGTTCCGAAAGTATTCGACTGAATACACAGCCAAGACAAGGAAAATCCGTAGAGCTAGGGAGATGCATTTACGTTGGATTTCCTACAAATAAACTGTTTAATAATATTGTTATTTCACCGGATCAAACTCTTACAATTCTATACACGGTTCAACTAAACCCCTTAATTTATTACGCGGCGTTTTATTTTTCTGCATGTTTTAGCCTTCCAGTTATTTGGTTTTATATTTTCATGGCGGTTAATAATCAAGGAATTACGTATGGCGTGGCATTCATTGTTGCCAATATATATCGCGAAGGAGGCGGTGAGATCGAAGTCAGATCGGCAAGCGATCTGACGGAGTCTCACCGCCTCTTGAGTGATATAGGCAACAATGAGTGCCATACTTAATTCCTATTATAATATGGGTTCAAGTTGAAAATCTCCCAAATTTGACGCAAAAAAGGGATTAACTGGCCTATTTTCACCCGTTATCATCGCTTTTGTTTATGCCGTTCCCGCTTGCTTGCGTCTTCCCTCCACTGCAGAATTTACCGTTTTGGAGATAAGCGGGGGCCGTAGGTGTGAAGATTGTACGCCTGTAAGTTAGAGCCTTCCAAATAGGCCTAGGCTCAAAATATTGATCATAGATGAATAGAGACCCAAATCTATCATAATTGTGTCTTAGGCCTACATTTGGCAGATGTAATTTTTGGAAGGTTTATGGACCGTGAAAAAACCTGATAAGAACCCCCTACCCCCAAGACGAAGTATGTCAATCAAATGTGATTGGCTGAATCAGGTCACGTGACAAATCAATACATCATGGTCGATAGTGAACGACGATGGCAAGCAGGCGAATTCGCCGTGTGCAGGGCGATTTTTGAAGAAGTTCGTGTTCTGTTTGGATTATTCTTACAGGACAGAGGCTGTTTAAGTGCAAGGTCTGTACCAATAATGACAGTACTTAGCAGAGTTCATTTTGGGTGTGGAGCCAGAGAACTGGGTGCTATGGCATGAGTAGGGTAGGCCTACTTAAAATTCTAGGACTAGTCGTACAACTCATTGACACTGGTTCAGGTCATCTGGAGGATTATTCACCGAGTGTGTCTGTGAATGCACTTGTTTCGACTTGTCATTACATGTGTGAGAAATCATTGGGATAATAATTGTGGAGTAATGGTATCATAAGGTTTGTAACTTTGCTACATTTAGTTGTCACAGCATTGCACTAGTGATACTGACACTGAATCCATTTTTTCAAACCCAGAAACTAAATGGGAAAAGGTTCAGAGTAAATTCAGACGTAAAACTAAAAGACGAAAAAGATCTGATACTGGTGTTAGAAATTCAGAGTTGTGGGTCGCGAAGGCTGACGGAGCATGTAGTTTACCCAAATCAGCTACTCAGCAAGTCGATACTTCACACTCATCCCAGGTCCCAATACAGCAAGACCAAGTCGGTAGTCCTACAGTGCATACTGGATCCAGTGTATCACAGGCCGCACAGTCATTGTCTTGTACGGCGCAGCCTGCCCTAAAGACCGCCCAGTCCTCATCCGTCTCTGCTAAACCACTTCGCGGTGCAACTCAGCCTATACAAGGTGCAGCTTCCAATGTTCATATATATATCGGTGGGGTTAGTCGCACAAATACGACCAAGGACATCATTGCCCACTTGGACTCACTTGGCGTTAAGGCTGACACAGTCAAGGAGCTGACCAGTAAATCCGCCTCATCTAAATCCTTCAAGGTCACTGTTCCCAAGAGAGACGAAGCGAAGGTTCTCTCAACAAGGAACTGGCCTATAAATGAGAGCCTGAAGGTGCGCTTGTTTGAATACAACCCCCGCCAAAATCCACTAAAAGCTATCGTGGAACCATGTCGACACACTCGGATGCGAGGCCTCACCAACTCTCATCGGGACTTCACGGAGGCTCATCAGCCGCCAGGCACTCCGCGTGGTCAAGACCAACACAGCGCACCTACTACCCAGTCATATTTGACTACCAGCACCGAAGATACCTCGATTGATTCAGTTAAACATGTTTCTAATAAACTTTTAAAGGTAGTTAGTTTTAATTGTAAGGGTTTCCTACAGTCGGCTGATCATATTTTAGAACTTCTTACCCAATGTGACGCTATATGTCTTACTGAGACTTGGCTGCGCCCTAATGAATTATCCTTAATCGAACATAGTCTATCTTGCAAAGACCCGTCTGGTTTCTACTCAGTATATGCAAAGTCCGGTATGATAGACTTGGACCCCGAGTACAGAGGCCGACCCTTTGGTGGTTTAGCCATCATCTGCAAACACCAGACTGACTTAAATTTCTATGAACTAGACACTCAAAACGAAAGAACAATGGCAGTAGCTGTTACTGATAAGCACGGCCACATGGCTCAAATACTTGTCAATGTCTATATGCCCTTTTATAATCACGATCATCGACAAACTGATCTTTTTGTTGAAGTTATAGACTCATTACAAGCTTTTCTGGATAGCTTTGCTATGATATGCCCTATTAAGTGCTTCGGTGACTTTAATGTCAAACTTCCTAATAATGACAAGATAAACAACTCATGGTTTCGACACAACGGCTTTAATCGCCATAGCTGTATACTCTACGACTTCATGTGTGCTAATAAGTTGATCGCAGCTGATCTCATGTATACTCAGTCGCCAAATTACACTTACTTTTGTTTTACTAATGGTACTTTTACATGGTTAGATCATGTTTTAGTCTTTTCATGTGATGCTTCATCTGTTTCCGAGTGTAAAATAATGGAATTAACTGCATCTAACGTAAGTGACCATTTGCCAGTTTTGACGGAATTCACATTTGACTTGCGATCTGCTTTAACTAAAGGGCGTGCACGTAATTCTCATCCTACATTAAAGTTTTTTCCGACACCCACATGGGGGAGTCAACCTCGTATTGATGAGTATAACCGTATTTATTATGTTATTATCTATGCCTATGTCAACTTACTCTAATTTTTATCGTTTGGTAATATGTCCTATCGATATGTATCAATATTACTCATTATAACAGCGATGCTCTACCTCACACTTAAGCAAGGATGCGCATCATAGGATTCAGTAAGGACGCAGTTAGCTTAGTCCAGTGATATGAGGCACATGAACGCAATAGTACTTCATCACGTGCTCGTAGTCTTGGAATCACCAATCCCATGTTTATGCATTGTGTACATCATATATTTCTCGTTGCTCAAATGTTATAATGTAAGTTATATTTATAAGCTCACATGGTATAGAATGTGTAATCCAGATGTTCTTTAACTATGGTTGTCGGTTGTAACAGTTTATCTTTTTCCTTCAGTTTTCTTTGTGTTTTATGTTTCCATATTCCAATGTATTTCACGGGTATTTTCTGTACTTTTTCTGTGTCTTTCTTTGTTGGAGTTCTTCAATACATGAACAATCTACCGAGGAGGACAGTCATGTATATTCTTTATTCCCGGCTCTCTAGCAATATAATTGTCACATGCAAATATGTCATTACACTGTTACGTCTTAAAAAGTCAATTAAACTCGTACCTTTCCGATCCATATTAAAGTGGAAGTTACCCCAGTTACCATGCACATGCTACTATATTATTAAAAAAACCTATGAATTATTTGTCTGTAAGGCATTCAATTTGCATATTACTTTATTTATGGCCAGCTACTCCCAATATCGACTTCAGTACTTGGGAGTACATTTCATGTGCGGTTATGTGCAGTCTCTACTACTTGTATCACAGGTATTCATTTACTTTTTCTTACTCCTTATATTCAATATGATTTCACATGTAACGTCAGTTTTACCAACTCCTATGTCAGGAGTTTGTACCATATTTTCTGAGCTCCTTCTGTATTGTCGTATTATTCGTTTTGTTACCATGGTATATTGTCCGAATATCTCCATACACCTATCACCTATAAACTACACCATATATGCGCCTTCCGACCTTTTAATGCACATCCAAACTAACCCCTGTCCTCTGCCACTCACTTCTGGCCTCTCAGCGTTTATTGCACATTTACAGCAGCCCATTGTTAATGCCGTTTCTTCCTTCCCTCATATCAACCGTCATGGGGATTAGCATTGATCATTATAGAGTGGCAATTGGACTTTTTCACAACTGTTGGTCAACCCCACGAAAGTATGATTGGCCCAAGAATACTGCTGATTTCGAAATAATCCTTTCTTTCTGTTTCTTGTCCTTAGTCCCAATGAACGTGATTCTACTAGGTTTCACGTGTCTACAACACCTACTGTCAGTCCTGCAAATTTTTTTTCAGTCCTGCATTGATGTGCATCCAAACCCCGGACAAAACGACCCCTCTGCAAAAAATTATTTAAAACTATGCCACTCAAACGCCCGTAGTATTAAGAGTTCGGGCAAACTTGATGAACTTCAATTATTAGCGCAAGTCGAAAATTTTGATGTTATCACTTTATCAGAAACTTGGCTTGATGCGAATTTTCCTGATCAACTCCTCCATATTGACAATTTTCAACCCCCTTTTAGAAGAGACCGTCCTACAGGACGAGGAGGAGGAGTCCTTACATATGTTTCTGCTTCGTTACCTTGTCGAAGGCGCACCGATCTAGAGGATCTGAACTCAGAGTGCATCTGGATTGAGATTACAACAAAACGTGGGGTTCTACTGATTGGAAATTATTATCGACCCCCCGGCCAGCCTGCTCAAATACGGGATGCCTTTCTCGAAGCTTTGAATACATCAATTTCTATAGCGCTTGAAAGTAACCCACACTCTCTCCTTATTACTGGCGATTTTAACGATAGATGCTCAGACTGGAATTCACCACATCAGGATTGTGACCTTGGCTTAGCGCTTTTCAACCTGCTTCTTCAACACAACCTCTATCAGCTTATACAGGAACCTACAAGAACCACCAAATACTCAGAAAACCTGCTTGATCTTATTATCACTGACTCTCCTGGCCTGGTACTCAACAGTGGTGTCCTCACTCCTCTGTCAAATTCTGACCATGCAATCGTTTTCTGCTCTCTCTCACTATCACACTTTAAAGACCGCCCGCTCAAACGTCATGTTTGGGATTACAATAAAGCCAATTTCATTGAACTTAATTCTACTCTCTTAACAGCACCTTGGAACACAGCCCATGAAGTCTATGATAACCTTGACGACATTATTTCATACTGGTCAGAATTGCTTCTCTCCACTGCCAAGGAATTTATACCCTTTAGAGAAGTCACCATAAGACCTTCAGACAAGCCTTGGATTACTACCGAGATAAAAAAGCTTATTCGTTTCCGCAATCGGGCATGGAAGCGTTTTAAGAATATAGCTAACCTGCCACGACCCTATACACTCGAGGTTTCCATGAAGGTCGAGAAGTTTTACCAGTTCTACAAGAAGTCACGTAACCATGTCCTTAACAAAATTCGAAAATCGACACGTTCTTACTTTAATAAATTACGTTCTAAACTGGACGATAACGAAATAAATCCAAAACAATGGTGGAGCTTATCTAAGTCTGTCTTGGGATCTAAAATCCACCAGGGGATTCCACCAATAATTGAAAACGACCAAATTATATCCTGCAATGCAAAAAAATGTGATATTTTTAATAACTATTTTGCAAGTCAGTGCACAAATTCTTCTGACATTGACTCCCCACCATTGCCTGAATTTAGTCACCGCACCGAGTCTAGACTAACTGAAATCACTTTCTGTGAGCAGGACGTTTTGAAAGTATTATTGTCTCTAAGACTTACTTCTGCAACAGGGCCTGACAATATTGGCAACATCCTTCTAAAAAATACTGCTCACTCCATCTGTAATCCTCTCACAAAAATATTTAAACTTTCTCTTAACCAAGCCTACTTTCCCTTGTCCTGGAAACGTTCAAATATTTGTCCTGTCTTCAAAAAATCTAACAGACAAATAAAAAGTAACTATAGGCCAATATCCTTACTCTGTAATGTTTCTAAAGTCTTTGAACGCATAATGTTTAATGCCCTCTATGAATATTTAACTGCAAACGATCTCCTCACACACAAAAATTCAGGTTTCAAGGCAGGCGACTCAACAATCAATCAACTTGTCTACCTACTTCATATTATATATAACGGTCTAGAGTTATCAAAAGAGGCCAGAATGGTATTTCTTGACGTCTCTAAGGCTTTCGACAAGGTATGGCACCCTGGACTCCTCTTCAAACTCAAGCAGCTTGGCATATCGGATCATCTTGTTACCTGGGTTGAAAGTTATCTATCTAATCGCCTCCAAAGAGTTACTATTCATGGTCAATCTTCTGCCTGGCTTCCTATCCAGGCTGGAGTGCCTCAGGGATCTATCCTTGGGCCCCTCCTTTTCTTGGTTTATGTAAATGACCTAGTGGACAATCTCACGTGCGAAGTGAGATTGTTCGCTGATGATACTAGCATACTCGAAATTGTCAATAACCCTGTTCAATCCTCACGCCACCTGAACACCAATCTGTCTCTAATACATTACTGGGGCAGGCTATGGCGAGTGTTATTCAATGCCACCAAATCACTATCTGTTATATTTTCTGTGAAACGAGTGAAACCTCATCATCCGCCAGTTTTCTTGCGTGGGTCTCCGATTCCTGAGGCAGACATTCATACACATCTGGGAATCACTTTGAGTGGTGACTTATCTTGGCAAGCCCATATCACACGGATTACCAATAAAGCTGGTCAAAGAATTTCCTTACTGCGTAGGTTCAAGTATAAACTGTCACGCAAATCCCTGGTCAAACTATATTGTTCTATGATCCGTCCAATCCTTGAGTACGGCTGTGTTTTATTCGACAACTGTGGTAAAGTCCTGTCTGATCGATTGGAATCGATTCAGTATAATGCCGCTAAAATTTGTACAGGTGCCTTGAAACACACATCACATGTTAATTTACTTCGTGAACTTGGCTGGTCAACTCTTGCAGACAGACGTAAATACTTTAAGCTTGTCCTCTTTTACAAAATGTACCACAAACTGACTCCTTCTTATCTATCTAATCTAGTACCCCCTCCTCCTGCTGGTCGTGCTCTCCGACATTCAATGTCGGTGCGCCCCATTAGATGTAGAACATCGCGTCTGTCTAACTCTTTCCTCCCAGATGCTATCAAACAGTGGAATAACCTGCCTGCCGACATCAGAGATTCGCTTTCTCTACATATATTCAAATCGAAACTTAAAGCTACTCTTTTAGCCACAGACACTGTTCCCGAGTTCTATCTCCATGGTGACAGATTTGCTAATATTTGCCACACGCAATTACGCCTAGGATTCTCTAGACTAAACTCCCACCTTCACAAAATTAACATCCTTCCTGACCCATCCTGTGCCTGTTCTTATCCCACTGAAGACTCCAAGCATTTTCTACTCTTCTGTCCCAATGACATCGTTCCGAGAAACAGATTACTGAATACTGTTATTCCTTTGATTGCTCCGGGGGTTAGCCCGCATCTTATAATTCATATTGGTAGTGATAGGTTAGTTGAAATATTTCTCCGTGGCAGTAACGAGCTTTCGAGCTGCCTGAATATCCAGATCTGTGATGCTCTCCATCACTACATTATTGATACCAGGCGCTTTAACGACTAAATGTTTCCATTACTGTTACTGTAGTATTCATCGGTTGGACTATGCAAATTTATTTGTATCATACCTTTTTTCTTTAATGGATAAATAGGGAACTCAATTCATATTGGTTTAACTTGTATCTGAAATGTAATCAAACTTTGATATTCGTACAGAGTTTACATAGATATAATTCATTGGTAACATTTGTTCTGTCATGTGTGTCTTGTATATACTTACTGTGTGTCTCCATGTTCTGGAGAACCCATGTATTAGTCATTTCGATGTACTATAGGGCTATCCAGACTAAATAAATACGTTTAAACTAAATTTTGAAAGAGAGTTTATCATCAATTCAGCCCCCAGTCGTTTGTAATACTTATAGCAGGGATGATATTCAGTCTCTCGTGGATGCCTATTTGTCTGATATAAATGATGCCATCCACCACGCTGCATGTGAGGCTGGGTGTACTGTTAAACATTCTTTTACTCCTAAAAAATATTGGTGCCCTGAACTTAACCAGTTATCAAAGAAAAAGAAATTCTGGTGGCGTATATGGACAGACAATGGGCGCCCTAATACTGGAGTTGTATACGAATGCTACAAAGGCATAAAAAAGGTCTTTCGTAAGTTCTCTAGACAATGTATGCATAATGAATTAGCTATCCAGTACAACAAACTTAACAATATGTATCGTGAACGCAAAATCCACTTTTTCTGGAATGGTATTAAAAAATTGAAGCGGAAAAGGGTTAATTCCGTTCTCCATGCAGATCAAATAGCGAAATACTATTCAGAAGTGATGAATGATAATTTTAAGAACCTGACCCCACATCAGAGTGATATAGCAGATATTGTCAAGTCTAAATGTCGTTTATTCTCTGAGGAGATTACCTCTTCTCCAGATGACATTAAACTTACTTCTAGCATGATTTCAAAATTTATTCATAAATTGAAGAGAAACTCCTCACCTGGATGTGACGGTATCTCCACAGAGCACCTCATCTACAGAGAGTCCGAACCTCTATTAGATCATTTGGTCACCCTATATTCCATTGTTCTACAATATGGTATTGTGCCGGATGTATTTTTAACTGGTATCACTATTCCTATTCTGAAGAAGAGTACTCTTAATCCGAATATCCAAGAGAATTACCGGCCCATCACTTTGAGTTCAGTACATGCTAAAATAATCGAACTTGCCATTACTCCTGACGATGCGTCCCTTTCTGAATCCCAGTGTAATTCACAACTGGGATTTAGAAGAGGTCGCAGTGCCACGTTTGGTTGTACTTTCTTACATGACCTGGTTACCGTTTTTACTGATATGAATTCGCCAGTGTACGTTTGCACTCTAGATGCCCAGAAATGCTTTGACAGTGTCTGGCATGACGGCCTTCTTTATAAACTCCTAAATATTTTGCCAAAGTCACACTGGTTATTAGTTCATGATTGGTATAAACACTCACGTAATATTGTCAGATGGAATGGCGAGTATAGCCATGTCTTCCCCATCTCGAAGGGAGTACGCCAGGGAAGTGTCATTTCGCCATACTTTTTTAACATTTTTATTAATGATATGCTTAAGACGGTGGATGCTGCCCGTGGTGGTGTCTGCGTGGGTGGAGACACATTTAATGCCTTCGCCTACGCAGACGATGTCACCCTGTTCAGTGCCACCGTTACTGGATTGCAAACATCTATTGACATTTGTTATGAGTATTCCAAACAATGGAGATTTAACTTTAACCCTGCTAAGTCTAAATGTATTATTATGGGTCGAAAACTATTGAGCCAGTCTCCAATTTTTCTGTTAGGTGGCGAATCTATGGAGGCGAATGAATATGTTGACATTCTTGGTGTAACTTTTACTTCCAAGAACTCATGTAAAGTTCATGTTGAGAACAGAATCAAGAAATGCAGACAGAGTTATTATGCCCTTGGTAATGTTGGCCTATCATACCCTGGGTTGGACACTAGTGTTAAAACTTATCTATGGAACACTATGTGTTCCCCTGTTCTCACATATGGTCTTGATACTGTAAACATTTCAAACACTTCCCTCCGTGAACTGGAATCTACGCAGGGAACTCTAGTTAAGCGCTTCCTTGGTATTGGTAAGCGCTCGCACCATTCTGCTCTGCTGAAGGCCTGTGACATTCAAACCATTTCTGATCGTGTAAAATATATGACTTTGTCTCTGTTCAATCGTATCTTTATGGTCCATTCTCCCCTACTGTCGTTCTATTCTTATATTTTGGCCCAATACATCGTTTCTGGGCGAAGATATAAAGGCACCATAATCGACCGTATTCTCGATCTCGGCCTATCTCCGACCAGTGTTGCGCTTACTGGATTCAACCGTCCCTCGGCTGTCCATGAGTCGGGGCGCCCGCGGGACGGTGTGGTGGACTCATTAGGGTACCTGATTTGCCACGAGAACTTTATTAAGCCATGGGCAGAGGAGCATGTGCTGGCGGTCCTGCTCACTAGGTGTTTCTAGTGAGCAGGCCCGCCTGCCCGGCCTCTGCCTGCCCATAACAGCAGCTCCTCTCCAGATCTTGGTAGTTTGATCCCGGCTTTTTAATATTTTACGAGTAATAATGGTTCGTCTTTGTATATATCTGTATATCATTATGCGATTGTATATGTGACTATGTATTTATCTGTGTTTCCCCAATATTTGGGGGTGAATAAATTATTATTATTATTATTATTGGCGGCAAGTGCGGATAGGGAGTACACATGCAGTGGAAGTACCGCCCCATCTTTATGACTTTAATCGACCATTTTAACTACCATAGAAACGCTGAACCAAAAGTAATTAAAACATTGCGTTCTCGTGTAAGATATTTTGTGAACATTTGCTGTACAGTAAAACCTGTCCTTGTGGACACCTGTCTACTGTGGACACCTGCTTAATGCAGACAGTTTTGGCGAGAACCGAATATTTTTAAGTCATTTTCATATTGGTGATACCTGTCTACAGTGGACACCTGTCTATTGTGTGTTGTGGACACTTTTTGGGGTACCAAATGCAAAAACAACATGTCTATTGCGGACACAATGTATCAATGCATTTTTTTGCAACTTGTTATGTTCCAAGTTGTAATGCCTGAACGATGCCGTGCATGTTTAGCTGAAATCAAAGACTAATTAATCCAGTGTTCAGTGGCCTGTAGCACATAATAAGCTCACTCAGCCAAGCAGTTAGGCTGCAATGCCTCAACGAACATGCCAGGTGTCTCTGAGCACTGGTGCTCCTGTTGAGTGAGGTTGCTCACACCTTCTCTGTCTATCAAACAATTAAGCTCCACAGATCAATCATTAAGCCTAAAACAAATGACCCACTGAGACTCATGTGAAGTTATTCACAATTTGCAACAATGGTACATACAGTTATACTGTACTCAAAGGATAGGATATCTCTGTGGTATGTTTGTTGTTTGTTTCTTTTCTGTTAGTAAAAGAAATTACGCAAACTTTCTTTAGCCTGGTAACCCCGTAAATACATAATTTTCCCTCGAAAGATAAAAACTGTGATATCCCAAGTTAAGATGTGTTTGAGTAAAGTGTCAGGGGCATAATGTACAAAAACAGAGCAAATGTACTCGGAAATCCCAAAAGTTCATCCCCTGCCTATTGTGGACACCTGTCTATTGCGGACACTTTTGCCAGAACCACAGGTCCACAACAGACAGGTTTTGCTGTAATTGTACGTTTTATTAAAAGAACTAAACAACCATACCTTTCTTCGTACTTTATTAATGATGGTGAAATAGAAATCGAGGGAGTTATATGTGGTGGTAATTCAGAGGTGGTAAGCACAACAAAAAGAATGGTCAGCGTGATTTATCAGATGTTATATCACGGCAAACAAAGCATTTAATCACAATACCCTCGTTTTCAAACCGTCTACTATATTATAATAACTTACAATTAGTCCTCAAATACTGTGGTGCCTTCTATAGAAAGCCTACCAAAACCATCTGAAGTTGACCCATATTGTTTTTCAAATCGCGTGTACCAAAATAGTTTTAGATTTCATACTTGAAGAATAGCTCCGAATTATGCACTTATGAGCATATTTCAAGTCATTCAATAGAAAAAAATATGTGAGTACCCATTAGCTAATTTTACCTGGTATCCTACACGGGGAGGCCTACCCATATCTGATCTGATTTGCGCAATTGTCCAAGCACCTGCCAGGCCATGACATGCAAATGACGTTACATGAACGTAAGTTGAGATCAAAAATATCATCTGGGCCCAACTGACCTTTAAATCCAATACGTTTTACTAGCATTATGGAATACAAATAGGAATATATCGTACACGAGGACAATCACCGGAATATTATTAATTATTTGTATTATGGCAACACGGTGTTCCTTTTTATACAACATGAATTGTGTTGTTGAAAACGCCTTTCGAATACTATTTACTTATGCGGTGCAATGGAGAAAATGGTATACTTGAGGACTAATTTTGAGTTTTTAACCTCTATACATCCAGAATACAATATAGTCCATATTGTGACGTATCAGGATGATGATAGCAATGCCGCTAGTGAAAGAACACATGACAACTGTCAATTTTTATGTTAAAAAAAATGCAGTTCCTTGGCATTTCATGCTCATGACAGTACATAATGATACATTACACGTCAAATCATAAACTACATCTATCAATACCCTCGCCGTCTTCTACCAGATGAAACAAAACAATTATGTTATAGTTAAATACTGTTTTTTTTTTTTTTTTTTTTTGCAATCACGTAAATTATAACGATTCAATAAAGACACAACGATCGCGCTGGAATGAACAGCACACATAGAATTATTATCTTCAGGAAAACGATGGAGGTAAAACAAAAAATAATACGCCTTGTTATACCTCCTAACGGGGATGAGTAGCTGAAAGCTTTTCTCTCTTATGTATGTAAAATTGTAAGATGTAAATTGGTTTTGGAAAAAACTCCTGAATGAGTTTATTAAGACATTCGTGATTCGTGTTTAATTCTAGTGAAACAAAACATTGACACTGTTGCAGTTGTTTTCACTTGCCTATGTTGACCTGTTGCCGTTCAAAAGCACCTAACGGTGCCCGGGTAATAGATGTTGTCTGCTGCAATAATTTTACTTAGCAGTTTGTCCAAAAAGAAAAAAATGATTGAGAATTGCGGGTATCACAACAGTTTCTCTGACGCAGAGTGCACACTGGCGCCTGTCCTATGCGAAGGACAGCTGTTGATGTATTTTATTGTTGTCAGAAAAGGGTTAGTGAACATTTTTAACATCATGGATACACATTTGTGCCAGTAATGGGTAAGTAATACGTAATGCTCTTCTTAACATCATAGATACACGATAGATTTATGATGTCTGAAACATG
Source organism: Hermodice carunculata (assembly GCA_964020975.1). Taxonomy (NCBI): domain Eukaryota; kingdom Metazoa; phylum Annelida; class Polychaeta; order Eunicida; family Amphinomidae; genus Hermodice; species Hermodice carunculata. The sequence continues at coordinate 24,735 of OZ026621.1, read as the reverse complement.
AGCGATCAGGTTCTTTAATAGCTATTCATGTATACATTGTATCCCAACGCAGAACAAATGCACGTCATGTGTATTTCTGGTAGTGACGGCTTTAATGTGACACGTACACCATGGCGGGCTTATTTCGAAATAAATCACGAAAAGAGAGATCTATTCTCACAATATGCATAACAACCAAGTTAAACTTCTACTTTAACCTGCACGCATCGGACATGGAAAAGTGATGATGGTATATAGTACAAGAAGACCCATAAAAATGATATCATTGCGCTCATTCGGGATTAGACGCATATCAATTGATACAAGGTAAAAAGAATATTTTTGAGCGGATGTTGAACAATGAATTTCGCGGAAGAGTTTCTCAATGTAACGATGATTTTTGCGGAGGGCTTCGTCAATACAACAAACAACCTCTATACTGATGGCGGCTCAATGATAAATAACACGAATCTAAACACAACATTACAACCAACTGATCTCACGAAAAGTATGAGCCTGCCTGCACGCACTCCATGGTGGACCAGGGCGGACGTCAGATCGCTACGTAGGATGATCCACAATACCTGGGTGTATGGATCACCAATTATACTTATCCTGGGAACAATTGGGAATATTTTGTCGATCTTCGTGCTCAGGAGAAAGGCCATGAGGAAGAGCACGACGAGTTTTTATCTGATAGTGCTGGCGTTTGTTGATTTGGCTGTTCTTTACACAGGTGAGATACTTGTATGTTGCCATATGACATAGTTTCATTGTAATCAAACATGTCTTCAAAATATCAGTAACAAAATAGTTTTTATTTGGTTTGAAAAGTTCAAATTGATGGACACCATAATGAATATCGCTAAGTTTTGTAAAATCAGACAGATGCCACTAAACATATGGGTTTTAAAGAAATCCAAATTATGAAAGCCACTATATTAAATCGATTCTGTCCTTTAGAAAGACCAACATCATAACCAGCAACATGAAAAAAAAACCAAACCCCCCCCCCCAAAAAAAAAACCATTTCAACCCAGAAGACAAATGACGTACTATGGCACGTTTTTCAGAAGAGCAACCAAAGCTATTGTTGACATTGCTCAGTTTCAAATGGAACAATTTAAAGCTTTACACATTTGATACACAACTATACACAGCCATCATTTTGGGAACGTCAACATCAGTTGTGCACACTGTGCGCAATGAAGCAAAGCATTTGATTAGTCCCATACTGCATTACTATAAGAACCAAGGGTACAAACAGAACAGATATGTCCAAATGATTTTTTTTTTTGCGAAATGCTATTCAAAACTAAAAGTGGTACCACACACACATATATACAAACGCACACACTCACTAATAAATAAAAAACAAAAATTAAAAATTTATGATACCCCTGACCTTTTTGAAAAAAATAAGAAACATGTCACTGTACTTCAAAATTGTTTTAGTCAGCATTAGCAACCTTCATAAGATCACCTGCAACTTAACTTGTCATGTAAAATGACTGCTGGAGAACTTTTATGAATCTACATGATCCGAGTGTAATGGTATAATCCTTGCCCACTCAAATCTCCCAGAAGCGCCCGAATGTAAATTGTCGTCTGCTTTAAAATTTTTACTTAAATTTCTCATTACTTTTTGTTAAGATAGTATGTAAGTTCATTCATGAGGGCACGACCAAGGTCGATAGCTTTCTTTGTAGGGATTTATTGGAGGGGAGTCCCTGCTAGGCCGTATCCTCACACTGATTATGGTTGGTCTGTGTGCGTCAAAGGGGTCGCACGATAAATCGGTTTTCCCAACCATTCTCATCAAAGCCAAATTTGCCTTTTCCTTGATAGTATGTACACAACATATGGGAAGAAAACAAATTAGTCATAAGCACCTGTATCGAAATTCCAAATATTTCCTAGATTTCAAACCTTTAGATATTTTATAATTTTATTTTCGATACTCGCCCTTGAGCACGCTGCTGTAATTTTGGTTGATTTTGGAAAACTTTAGTCTGCTACCACCCGTAAGTTTATAGACGCTGCTGCATTTGGTGATACTGTCATACGAAAGAGCACCTCGCCCGCTTACAAAATGGAAAACCCTTTAAATACAAAGGAAAAATATAATTTTGCGTCACAAAGTTGTTAAAAGTCGCCTCCCCCCATACTTACATGTAACCACCCAGATATCTGGAAGGTATATGTTACCAGGAGGTATCAACAATTACAATATGGAAAACAACATTATCTGCTTCCATACAGGGTCAGACAAAAACACATAGACAAATCGTTCTTCCTTCAATCTTCATATAGAATAATTTGAAACTGGAAAAGATTATTTGCTGCATAGCAAATCAGCGTGTGTGTCTACAAACCTTATTGGTATGATCAGATACGTACTAGTCCATAGCATAGGAGTAGAAGTTGGAATGGCATCTCTATACTAGCTCTGAAGTTATTCAAGATTTAAAATTTCCAATGGTACTACTAAGCATAATTCAAATTGCTTCAACTCTTGTTTTAGATTCATTACCTGTGCAATGGTCGATAACCCCCCATGGTAGAAGTTGAACGACATCTCTATCTATGATAGTTTTGAAGATATTCAAGATTTGAAATTTCAATTGCTGTTAATTAGCATAATCTAAATTGCTTTAACTTTTGTTTTAAATTCATTAGATGCGCAATGGTCAATGGCCCTCTAGTAGAAGATAGAATGAAATCTCTATCCATTATACTTTTGAAGATATTTAAGATTGAAAATTTCAAATGCCCCTAATTTGCATAATTTTAAACATTTTCAGTCCTCTGCATAAAACAGCCGAAACACGAAAAGTCAAGCTCTATTTTGTTGTCAATCCTGAGTTAATGTTTCATAAGAGTGAGTCAGGTTTGTGAAAATTGAGTAAATACTGCCAATTTTTGGCCAAACGCTTGGGATAGCCTGTGAGTGACTCTTGGCCCTGGAGCTAATGTTTCAAAAGAATGAGTCATTGAAGTTGGTGACAATTGCGTAAATACTGCCAATTTCTGACCAAGCGCATCTAAAGTTGTCCCACTTTCAGTAGAAGAAATATACACCATTGACCGTGGCACATGGACACTTCCGTTCAACGTTCTTTGGCGGCGCCTTTGCCTGCCGCCACCTACTATGTTATTTTTTTATCCTTCAATATAAAAAAAAAAAGAAAAACAGGGCAATACATATGTGTTATTACATCAAAATCAAAATACATAAAATGACGTGGTTAGAGACCACACAGGCGAGATTATGCCAGGAAATCACAATGTGGCCCAGCCCAGGGGGAGGCCTGGGCCGACCCGAGTATCCAACCACTCCAAGTCACACAGCTAGGACAATCGGGCCGCCCCTCCCGCCAAACAGAATGCAATTCAGAAAGCACTAGTAAGCAATTGCACTATGCAATGCGCTCGCAAATTCTGATGATTAAACTGCTCGGACTACCAATTAAATTTATTAATAAATCAGTGATTCTATCAGGATATTAAAAGCTGCCACGGTTGGGTCCTGCCATGTTTTGACAAAGCGAGCTCGGTATAGTCTCTCCGCTAGTTAAATAATGGATAAAATATGAAAAAAAAAAATGTTGAATGGGCTGGAGAATCTATCTTGCTCACTCTATAAATTAAAGAAGCAGTATCTGACTTTTTTATATGAGAAACAAGTGTGATACTTAAAGCCCTGAGCAGGCGAGAATGACGGAGGCTCTCACTAAGACCTAAGCAGCCCTTTACACGGGTGCTTTCAGTAGACTCCAATACAGGACATGCACATTAATTTTCCGCCACAACTGCATACCTGATTACCTAGTCTCGTTTGGCGGGATATGGCGAGAAAGATAAGGGATACATTTCAGAATCTCTATCTCGTACACCGAGTTTTTTTTTTTGACCCAGAGACCAACGTGGCGAGGGAGATTTTCCTGCACAAAAGAGGTGGCTACCACCAACAATCATATACTTGGATTTGGAATGTCCGAAGAGTAAACTGCCAATGGGAAGCTTGCACATTCATAGTTCTATTACTTCTACTTGGGGGGTGCTACCGTGCTGGGGAGTTCAGAGGCACATGCAGACTCAGCATCACAGTAAAAACCCAATATGGGCAAACATTAGAACCATTCCTTATGCATTTATTATCATGTATAAGCATTATTTCCCCCTAGTGGGAATAGTGGAGGTGTGAATGTGCATGCTTCCCATTATGACCGTAGTCGCTGCATATGTTGATTAAAGATTGAAGATCCGACACGGTGAACGAGACCAGAGTGATATCATCAGCATGAGCAAAACTTTTATATTTTATATCGCCGTTACGAACTCCATAACTAGCCTCCTGAAGTTGACACAGCAGATCGTTAATAAATAGATTAGAGACCTTTGGTGAATATACAAAACAAAAAGAAGAAGAAGAAGAAGAAGAAAAAAACTACCCTACAGGTAACACGGGTGACTTGAAAGAACGATTCCATTTAACAACTGCAAACATATTACTATACCATTTTTTTAAAAACAGCACGTTGGTGACTTCAAGACTCCTCGATAATTTATAAAACAGTCCACAATACCAAATACGCTCAAAGCATTGTTCAGCATCCAAGCTGGATATAAAAATGGGAGAGTGTTTGACTTTATAGTGTGATACGACGTCATCAAGCATAACCGCACACATGTGGGTCACATCATCCTTTTTCTCTAAACCCGAACAGGTTTTCAGAGATATTGTCTGGTACGTGAATAAGAAATTTTGTTAGTTTGGAATAAATTGAACAAGCCGTAATTGGATGATAACTAGAGGCACTATCAGTGTTAGGCCAGGTTTCTTGAGCTTGGGAACAATCACATCATTCTGCAGAATATTTGGAGCAATAGCATTGTTGAATATAAAAGTGACCAAAACAGATAAATGTTCACGTAAGATATCACTGTTACCATAACTTAAATGCCCAGCTGTCACACCATCTACGCCAGGAGCACTATTAGTCGACAATGGTATATTTATATATGTCATCAATGGAAATGTAATTCCCAGAACAATATAAAATATGCTTATTAAATGTATCAGAAACTGAAAGACTGATCTCATCATCTGACAAAAGCAATAAATCCCCCAAAGCTTGACCAAAGTAGCCTGGAAAATAGTTAACAGTTAAAACTGAGTTTGGTTGTTTTCTTCGATTCCTATCTGTTTTATTCCAGAACAATGACAAATTTCTGTTCTTGAATGAGCTATCCAGGGACCGAAACTTGTTACCTAAGCGTGATATCATGGACCGCCGATTGCCACCGAATGCCACCAAATTTCCGTCCAATCTCATTGGGGACCATCTGGCGACACTTCAATGGCAATATAAATGACCACAAATGTTTTAGACGCCTGCCAGGCGACACTTGGAGTTACTGGTCAAAATCACAATACAAAGCACCAAAGCACCAAGGCCATGAATACCTCTAGTCTGACCACTTAAACAAAACTGGTACAGACTGACCCAGGGTGCACCACCAAGTTTGAAGTGAATTTGACGGACGGTTTTGCAGGAGAAATCAAAATGTGTATTACCATTGCAATCCTCATTGACTTGCATTGTAATGAAGAGGAATATATGTATTAACCGACAAGTACCCAAGTGGAAAAATTAGTTGAGCATCAGGGATCTGGAGTATAAACAGCTGGTGAACAATTTAATTTGACCCTTCCAAATGCTACATTTTCAAGAATTTTCGAAACAATCTAATTAACCGTTTTAGAGACGCTGAAAATGACTTTCATACCCCCCAAATTCATTAAAAATATAAAAAGAAATTGCAGCACCACCCGTTGAAGAGTAAAGGCTCAATGGTCCCCAGAGTTGTCCCTATGCAATTTCCATGGAAGATACATTGCTATCAAGTTTGACGTGGATTTGGCAGACGGTTTGGAGAAAAAGCAAACAATGTGAATTGTGGACGGACGGCCAACTGACCATCCGATAAAGCTAACTGACAAGTCAGCTGCACTAGGAGGTGAACATTTTCATGATACAAGTGCCTTCGGCTGTGCCCAAGTAACAAAGTCAACTGACATCAAAGAGGGCATGTGTAGAAAGGAAAAGAACATCCATTATAAACATGTTTCGACAAATGTCCAAGTTACCTAATGTAAATATATATATATACATATAAATATATATATATGTGTGTGTGTGTGTGTGTGTCTGTGTGTGTGTGTGTGTGTGTGTGTGTGTGCGTGCTCGTGCGTGGTTCGATAACCCGACTGAAAAGGCCAGAGTGCCGAACCTAGATATTTTTTAATGAAACATAAAAGAAAGAGTTTCAAGCTGCCCTTCCATAGTAAAAGTTGTTCGACCCTGGCTGAAAAATTTTATCAAGAAAGTGGTCATCGTGGGTCGTTATTTTGCAGTTAGTCAACTCAAACACAGCATTTTATTTCAACTTGTCTCGAGGGTTTACTTAGGCCGGAAAAACTGCATAGCAAGGCAAAGTTCAATAAGGCATAGCCACAGTTGTTCTGTGATAGTTATCGCAATATTTCTCATGGTTCTTGGTGTCCGTTCTCTGAGTTACCAGGACAAACCGTCGTTGAAGTACCTTTAAAACATGACTTATTATCTTAAGTTTAATCTGCTCGCTCGGTTGTGTCTGAAACAATTATCATAGTTAGTTACAAATCCAAATGCGCCAGATAGGCCTTGTGCTGGCATGTGGTGAGCACCATTTTGAACTCTCAGTTGCACAAAATACATTTGCTTTGGATATCAAAGTGAATCGGGGCCACAGTGTATATCATATCATTATTGATGCTCTGAAACATTTGCTAAATATATACTTTCGGTTCATATATTATAACCTCCCCCTCCCCCAGACATTACCAATACTATCCTCTTTTATTATAAACCATTGGGTGCGGAATCCACAATGCTCAAAATAGCAGCCATTATGCGCTAGTCCGGATTCGATATTTTGAAGAGGTAGTATCCAAAATGTATATGTGATTAATGGTACAGGAAGGTTAATTTGTCCAATGAATGTAATAAACAATATATAATGGGACTTTTCCAAAGTGAGAAGGTTAATTTGTCGAATGAATGTAATAAACAATATATAATGGGGCTTTTCCAAAGTGAACATTACCTGAAATATAAATTCAACTCCGTACAGTTAGCAGTTGTAGGCAGCAGTGGGCTCCAGAATAGGGATTTAGTATCAGACACTGAAGTCGCCCCCCCCCCCCCCCCCGGCTATGAAATAAGTGGCACCGCTTGTCGGACCTGCCAAGCCCCTTTGTTGAGTGAAAGATTGAGCTCAGGGGAGCAGGTTGCCCCGGTAGTGGGTACAGGTTCTAAAGTACTGGCTGGTTTTTATATAAGTGGTTATTATTGACGAGCCTGGGAAATAATTTCTCAGTATTCTCAAAGTACATATTTCTGTAATGAAGACCTGCAAGATCGCTAGACTTGGCAGCAGATCTCTCTTTTTCACGCAATTAAACAATTCTACTAGACATCTCGAATTTGAATGGGGATGCGCCACCAAACAAAACAGTCATCATACTTTTGCATACAAAATACTAGAAGCATATTGAAGGCGTGTTTAGGTCTGGTTAGTGGAATTATTGGTATAAATGCAGGAAATTACACACCTTTTCTATCATTTCTACAATATATTACACTGTAAACCTCCCAGCTCACTCAGCGGGATGAGGGCATCGCCTCCTGCCTCGCTTATACCTCGCTTGCCGCCTAAGATTTATCCCAATGTCTCTCACCCTGCCATCTTTCATGTAGGGAGATCTCCCTGCTTCCTGTTAATTAATTTATTTGGCACCTCTGCTCATACAAATTAGGAATTTCTTTTAAAAAGCTCGTAAATTTTCCTGAATTCCCTTGGCCCGTTTGCCTGCCTGGGTGTGTACGGTCTCCCCTGCTAAATAGCGCCAGTAAAATTATACTTAAGTGTAAAATGAAACCATCTGCGTGACATTAAAAGTGTATTGTTGTGTTATTAGTGGTCCGGTATATTTAGTATCTACACTGAGTGTAATGTCATTGTCGATCAATTCGAACTGGGCATTACCTTTTTTCTGTTGGATGATACAAACGTGGTCATCTTATTTTCCAACAATAAAACAAGTAAAAAGTGTTCAAAATATAAATGTCTCTAGAGTTAATATAATGAAACATCAAAAGCAAACAAAATTCTTGTACTAAAGCTTACCACACTGACGGTCAAGCATATAATAGTTGGTTAAAAGCACTGGGTACTTTAAACAGTGGGATCTTGTGTATAGCTGTGTTAAGATGTCTGTCATGTGTCAAAATCTGGAAGTTAGAATCACAACATAAATGTAATATATAATAGAAAAATAGTCAAACTTCAGGGAATGGTATACTGCATGACTCTCATGCATAATATTTAATATCTGTTAATGTAACCTTCTAATGCCCCAAAAGTATATACTTTCTGACATAAAATATAACATCAAGTTTGATTTTGGGTACTGAATATACAATTTTAGTCTCGCCATTGATGAAATTTAATTAAATCTAAATTCTCAAATTTTGTAGAAAATTTGAAATAGCATTTTGAAAAATAAAAATGACTTAGCAAATAGTGACAAACGAAAAAACATAAAACGCTCTCCAAAACAGTATTTTATTTTCTTGTAAAACTCCTTAGTTCTAATTTTATTGCTGTTTACATTTAAAAAAATAAATTTAATTTAAACATCCTGTAAATTTTGAACTAAAACTCTTATCCAAAATTTAAAATACAGTTTTGCGGTTGGGCGTGTACTGTTAATTTTTTTTATCATAAGAAAATAATGTTTCCCATTTTGGTGTGTGTGTGTGTGTTATTATTATTATCATTTTTTTTGTTTTTCCGCAAAAGGAAAAAAAAAACTTTTTTGATCAAGCAATTCAAGTTAAATCTCTAAGCGCTCACAGAGATTTCGTTATTTTCAATAGCATAATCCAAATGAAGACTTTTAGGTACGAAAAATAGTTTATATGACCTCAAATGAGAAGTCTTGTGTATAGAAGAACACTTTTGGAGCAAAGTTGTGTTTTCCGTGTAAAGAGCTGTAAAAGTGTACAATACCCTTAAGATAGCAATGTATAGACTGCATTGACCTGAAGTCCCTAAAGCTGTCCGTGGAAAGCTAACAATTTAATCTCATCTCGATATGCAGGTATCTCTGGTACTGTTCATTGGAGTCGAGTCATGTTAGGCTTGCTGCCCACTATCGACTTTCAATTCTTTGTTTCATACGGAAAATGTAGCTATGTCAAAATGAAGAGATCAGGTATTCTGATACAGCTTCGAAACACGAGTAAATTCGCTGCTTTTTCTTTGCAAATAGAAAAAAATCCTTGAGAAGTAAAAAAGGTAGCACATATTAAGACACAACAAAATGTTTTGTGATTACATAAACATTTTTTGAGATGTAAATGGGAAAAATTATCCAACATAACATGTTTTCTACTGCCGTCATGCTTATAAAACAGTTGTCCAAATTAAGGTTATTTCGCGGATATTAACATATAGGCAGGATTCTTGCGTTCATGGGTATATGCAGATATATTGCACAGGTGCATTACTTTAAACAGAAGCCGCTTCCATGCTCTTTAAATGTGCATAAACTAAATGTGCGCCAGACATAAAAAAGTTAAATAAATGAATAAATAAATAAATAAATAAATAAATAAATAAATAAATAAATAAAAGAATGAATGAATGAATGAATGAATGAATAAATAAATAAATAAATAAATTGGGTGCTTACAGTACGCCCTAAATAAACAAAGGGATGCGACGAACTAGGTACCTTTTTGTGGGTAATCAAAAGGAACCCAAGAATGACCCTTATTTTGGGCCTCGTGACATTAGAAAACCTCTTAGTAAGCTTCACATTGTGGTCAATCATTCTGTCCAATCCAAAGCGTTTTATATTTAGCTTTGCCTTAAATCAATATAAATACTTGTGTCGTAGTTGTTTGAACGATCAGGCTATCTCCAGGTCAGATCTCGACTGAAGAAGGTTCAATTCATATAGATAGCAACTTAGCTTTGTGGGTTTTAAAGGTGGGTTTACACTTCAAGTTTGACTTACAACCCAAGACTTATATGCTTCGACTTTTGAGTTTTAAAGTATCGGTAAGTGACGTAAGACGCATCATGTAAATGACTTCTGGACAGGTCTTTTTCGCAGGGCTGCATGCACCGACCAAGAACATGCAACATGTGCAGCATCTGTTCTTCCGTTTACTGTAATTAAAGGGGTAGAAAAGAGGAAGGGGTCCGTGGGCCTAGTACTCTGCTGACCTGTTTGGAAAACAATGAGGCAAAAAGAATTATATATATATGTATATATATTATTTAGGGTAAATGAACAACATCTTCAATATGTGTTTTAGCTATGAAATTAGTTGTCTGATGGTTTTGTTGATTGGAAACTCAGCAGTTGCAAAGTGTAAACCATATAGGTCCTAGATGATGCAGCCTGTATGAAACGTATTTTTCAGTCAGAATTGCATGTCCTTACAAGCAAATCATGCTTTTATCGTGGGCAGAATATTGTAATGAAAGAAGATGTTAACAAAATCTCAATATGTTCCATAGCTTTGTGATTGCTTGCGGTATGAACGTCCAGTGTGCTCCACAGTGTGTGATTGCAGACTGTTAAGGAATCAAAGAAAGATGAAGGCGATTTTCGTAAACATGTCCCAAGCTTTTCTGAATCACACAAATGAATATATCCCTTTTCTGCGCGCCACAAATTGTCCTCAAGTTGAAAATAATCCACATGATGGAACTCAATATTATGTGAGCAGTCAAAATTGTAAACACATCCTATAGTGTAAACGGCGCGTCAGTAAAAATTCAGAGACCGTGCCCAGATCGTCATCATGCCACAAAATATGAAACTGCATTCTTGGAATCACCTTTGTTGTATAATATTGGTGCATCTGGTAGATTTTTTTCTTGGATCTTGAAGAAAGAGAAATAGCCATCCATAACTTGTCATACAGTTAAATAAGACGAAATAAATGCTGGATTAACTTTATTGTCAAGTTCCAATGGCTTCCCAACCACCACTCAATAAGTATCATGAGGGTTATGAACGACTTAAGTTAAACTTTCAAAAGTAATAAAAATTAAAGCTTCAAGTATTCCAAAATTAAAGTGTTCAGAAATATATACTTTTTTCAATACCACGTGATTGATTGCAGTAGTTTGGGTTAAAAGTACGCAACAGGCATCAAAGTATAGGTTAGGCTTGTTTTCAAACATTAATCTTGCATATTGTTGAGAACAGGACATTTTGGACAGCCAGTACACTGCGATCAAGTCACAAAATATGCAGCGTAAAAGGCAAACTTGTGAGTTGCTGGCTTTTGTGAGATGAAACATAACATCCGACATGTACTGAAATTAAGATTCGTTGAATAGTTAAAGGCAGTGGATATCATTTTAACCTTCTTTCTGACCTTTTAACTCCTGTTCCCCTTAAAAATGGAACGAGTTCAAGACAGAACCAAAAGCTTCAGGCAAGCAAACCAAGGCCAAGGAAGGCTGTTGACCTTTATTCTGCGTATTGATATGTTTCATGTACAATTCTTATTCAAACTGTTTTCACTACTGTTGATATTAGTCAAAAATATCGTGGCAGACGACGTTTGGCCACCAGCCGGTTTTCGCCAGTTAAAAGCAGGGAAGAGGAACTAATTTAATGCAGAACCCATGTTACCTGTAAGTCTGACAGAATTAGGTAAAACAGAGCCCAAAGATAACACCTGATTTTTTTAGACACACTAATACTAGAAAATCAAGTCAATAATATAGGTAACCTGGTGCAAGACAGGGGAAGCTTGTACATTCGGAATATTTGTAGTTTGGGAAATGGATCATTACTTGGTCTGATAATGGTGAAGATTGCGCGAAAGGACAAATTTCCAGTCAATGCCACTATTAACTGCAGCCTCTTTTAATCCTGCTCTTGATTCGAAAAGTTAAAAAAGACGTGTTATTTAGTATAATGTGAGACTAAATATAACACTGAGTCTTTGACTCTTGAGTCGCAAAAACATGTATGACGAAATCAAACCGGTGTGGACAAAGGAGGAATCAATCGACACTTGTGCACATTTGTCCTTCAACCAGATACACCAACCAGACACAATCATCAATCGACTATCTACCGATGTGGAACATAGAAACAAATTCAAACTCCCGCAATCAATTGAATAGGGGAGATAGCTATTTCAATGCAATGTCACAAAAAGGTTTCTCACTCAAAAGTTTGATAACTGCTTTTGTTTTGATGAAATGATCAGAAGTGTGACATAAAAAGCTACATAATCCTTCCTGGGGTCTGCGTTACGAGTGTACCTTTGAAATGCACGCATGAAGTACCTGCCATTCAAAATTACGGATATGAGCATTTTTTTTCTAGATTTATTTCTTACTATCATTTTGAACCACTTTTTTGTACTCCCTTTACGCTATGCACATGTAAAATTTTTCTTGAAGCTAAGCTGCAGTCAATTCTGTTATTCCCATAAATTACAATAACTGGAAAATACAAGGCAAAATTTTGGCTACATTTAAAACACACACTGCAAAAATACTTTTTTTTTTTTTTATAAATATTGTGAATTTTTTATATTGTTCATTTAAACAGGTTGCTCTTGATGACATACTAACTCCCCACCGTTCATATTTTTAGTGTTTCATAAAAACAGCAAAATTTCGACAAGAACTTTTTGAAATAATTCTTAATCAAATATGCATTCATTTTAGGATTACTCCGTAGATGGCTGATGCATGCTAAATTCGCCCAGGTGGACATCAGACTTACGAGTACAGGAGCTTGCAAGTTTCACACCTTTTTCGTCTACGTCTCGTCAGTATCTTCGTCATGGGTGCTTGTCGCTGTCACCATTGACCGGCTGCTGTCTGTTTTTGTGCCATTTAGAGCAAAACATATTTGTTCACTGAGGAAGGCCAGAGTCGTAATTATTATAATTGCTGTGTTTGTTGTGTGCATCGAGAGTCACTTCTTGTGGACACAAAAAATGATTTCATTTCCAAGAGCTTATCGATCGCTAAAAACGAAAAAGATCATCAAGATAATGTTGCATCGTTGTTACACTGTGGGAAAAAATAAACCGACGAGGGAATTTTTAAGGGTTTGGCCATGGATCGACTACTGTGCCGCTTCCTTGATACCTTTTATAATCATGATATTTTGCAATGTTTCCATATCTGTGAAATTACTGATTGTACAGTTGCGCCGAACGCACCAGATGAATGCGTCTAATCAAAACAATGTCAAACTGACATCAATGACGGCCATGTTGCTAGCTGTAAATTTTGTTTTTCTGATCACTACCTCACCGTTGCTGATTTATACTATTGGGCAAAGGTATTGGTACAGGCACGCTGATCGCTACCAGAAAATATATCTACAATATGCCTTTGCTCTTTGTACTATGCTATATTACACTAATAATGCAGTCAACTTTCTGTTGTATTGTGTAAGTGGGCCTCGTTTTCGACGGGAATTGTCAGGCATGTTTAAACGTAATCGTATACACCCTGAATCTGCTGATCTGACAAGGCCCAGTGCCAATGCTGTGGAAATGAACACATGTGAAATAAACTTGCGGACATCAGCATTGACAACACACAATTCTTCATCGTAAAATATATGCAGCACAAGAGATTAATTAAGTAGCCCCCCAGATATATATATGTATGTATTTTGGACGATGTTGGGAATATGATATACAATGCCATTTAGGATACTGTGCCTTTGTAAATGAGCAATTCATATTGTTACATAGAAGTACCACGAAGGTTTGTGCAAGCAATTTCTTGCAGATTTCGGAGGACTCGTTGAGGCCTTCCGGGCTTGTTATGCATCAGGCAGCAAATAGAATGGCCAGGCTTGGGAATATCAGTTATTGTATATTTCATTTTTGAAAAGTATGTATTGGTTTCTATTGCGAGCAATACTCCTGGCAAAAAAAGGCCTCCCGTCAACATTGGGGAGGATGCGTGTGGGAAATGTGTTTATTTTTTGCACCAGTGCTTTTATTACCATTTTGGGGGAGGATGTGGTGGTCCTGAAAAGGTCCTTTTTGTTTTTTGGAAGCCTGCTCGCATCAGTAGCCATTGTGACCGCCACGTTTCTTCAAGCAAGCCTGGAACCACGTTGGCGTGCTGCTGGTGAGAGTGGCTATCTCGGCCTGGGAAATCTGGTTCTACTGGTCTGTGAGGCGCTGTGGCAGTTGGTCCCGGGTTGGCCCAGGTACATCTTCTTATTTCTGACCCTACGTCAAGCACATCCCGCCAATGTTCAATGGGGGGGGGGGGGCAGATCAGGAGATCGGGCTGGCCATGGCAACATTTGGATATTGCGCTGCAGGAGATAACACATGGTGACTGGTATAGTATGTTTTCATGCCTTTTCTTGCAAGAACAGTTGCCAAGGATGTTGTTGGAACCATTCGGCGACTGTTGGCAGGATCTCATCCACAGAGAGCATTGCATGGTCCATATTTATTTGTTTATTATGAAATTGCCCTTTCTGCTAAGGGACACATTACAAATCGGAGTTTGTTTGTGGTGCGTCCATAGGCACAAACGTTTTATAAACTCTGGAACACAACATATTAAAAGTATGGATATCATGACTATGGGAGTCAGACAGCTCTGCATTGCGATCCCCGGCCAGCCGCAGGGGTGCGGGTGGGGTGTGTTTAGGGAAGGGGGTGAGGGTGAGCGCTGATGTGCACCCATCTCTGCGGAAGAGTATGGAATATGCAAGTTAAGGCTCGTCCGGCGAGGATTTATGGGCTGACTAAGCTTCTTTTACGATGCATTTAGATACATCATCAAAAATAGTCCCAAGCTCATCGCCATGGTTATAGGCCGCGTCGCTCAAAAGGGAACATAATTGGGTTTTTATGGATGCGGTCGTGAAACGTTCCCGCTCATGCATATGATACGTGTTAAATAAAGCGGACTCAAGTTCCCACCAAAAGTTCAGACGAATAGCATTAAACGTTAGACAGAGGAAAAAAATAACAGACGTTTTCTTAGCTGTTACCACATAATTTGCGAGTCACAGGTGATGCTAAATTCCATTAATATAAATTTTTCTGCAAACCCAAGCATCCGGTAAGAGCCGTAAACTCCAGGAAAATAATATAATAAATTTGATTGCATACAGCGTCCTTCAGGGACCATGGCAAAAAGGGTATATATTTATTTTTTATTATAGTGACTTGTACTTAAATGTTGCAAAAAGAAATCACAATGAAAAGAAAAGTACCCAGCTCTCTTGGGCTTATAAGTCACCTGTAAATAATATTATCATAAAAGCACATACGTCCAAAAATGTTTAAATAATACTGAAACTCATGACATGTGACCAACATTGCGCTATTTAATGACTTTCTTTCACTTAATATTTGCAATAACTTTCCAAAATGAGTTGTAAGCATAGTACACGAGGGACCAAAGCTTACGGAAAGAAATATTGATAAAAATCTAACAATAAACTAAAGATATGCTACATAATATATGTTAGTCTCTCATGCACATAAAATGTAGACAACTGTACTCCAGGGCCGAACTGCACCTGGCATCACACAACAAAATACATAAATATAAAGGCTCCGAAACATGTTGAGTAGTTACCCGCTGAAGACCCTTTAATTTATTTGGGCTGATACAGCCTATGTCAAAATTTTAGAGAGGAACGTACGCAATACGGACAATAGTAATTCCATATGTATATAGGTTAGACAGGGACAGGTTAGCTTATGGAGAGTAAAGAGTTCGGAGTGTGGAATATGGTAATGACTACTAGGAAGTGGTTCTGGGCAAAAAGACACAAATACAATATACTAAAGAATATATGGTACTTAATTGAGATCTTATTTCAATTTCTCATAAAAAATGCCTGAAATTAGTACACTATCATAAAATTTCAAAAGTACAAAATCAGTCCAACGCCATGACACTGAGATTAACGTAACCACCAGACAGCATTACCAAGAATAAAATAATTCACACTGTTTAAACTTATACTATCTCGTCTCTATTCACCAACTACCCGTATTAAAATCACAGTGTAGCAAACTCAAACTCACTTATTGTAAACAGATATTCTTCCCTGCAAGAGTTTCGTTTCAATAAGCTATGTAGTGACGTTATGTTGTCAATCTCAGTGAAAAGAATGTGTATATAATTTTTCACGCTTAGTTTGACAAACTTATAAACCTGCAGACCATCACGGCTGTATATTGAGTGGTCAAGGCTAACGTTCGTGAGTATGTTGTAAATTTCCTCAAAATATGGCCAAGAGGTTCCGCTGCTGTCATTTACAAATTCCCTTTCCATTTCCACAATATTGCGACTCAAGGAGCATGTACTGGAGTCCCATTTTCCCTGATGAGCTCTCTTTCTGCCGCCGTGATTGCCCTGTCCCTACCCCCTCCCAATGACGCTGCTTCCTCCATAGTGGTCATATTTGACCATGTATCCATCCTCGAGTCTCTTTGGGGGCACAAGTTTAACCCATATCCTCCCATCGTGGAAATTGAGGCAAAATCGTGACGCGTCCGACCACATCACACTCCTCCACTGAGCTCTGGTCCTGTCAGCATGTTCCTGGCAACACTACATGTATATCGGCACGACCTTGTGTGCAGGACCCAAGGACGCAGATGACAGGGCGGTCTGACCTCAGTCTGCTGTTGATTGTTATGTATGCCGTGATACTGCAATGTTGTAGTCTGCTGACAACACCTTTCCGCAGAATGGAACCTGTCTCTTCGCGTACTGTGACACTCATATTTCCTACCCAAGCATTTAGGGCAGCCCATGTTAAACCAAAGGGGCGACTTTTTTTGCCAGGGGTATATTACATGATATAATATGCATGGTTTCGAAGGAAATTGTAGAAATGCACTTTTCGAAAATTCTTTGTACTGCTATCTGTTGTCGTGGTATAATGATATCATTAAGAATTAATAATTTCAAGGTAAAACGCTGAGAGAACTTTGCAAGAAAAATGTACACAGACACACAATACAAAGAAGTAAACAATATAAGCCCAGCATTATTCTTCATGGCTGATAATATAAATAATACAATATTGCCCAGGTTACCGTTTAAAAGGTGAAGATTTAATGAAGGTTAATGAAGATCTGATGGTTAGCTGCTTACTTTTCTGTTGTGTGATTTTAAAAGCACATGTAAAATGATTCACTTGCTGGAATAGTAATAAATACAAATTTTGATGCATGCAATATGCAAGGAATATGGCTGATTTAAAGTCAGGCCAAATTTTTACAAAATGTTGATTAAAATCAGCTCCTATATATGTATGTCTTTATCAAATATTTTAATAAACTAAGAGACCTACAGTAGTCATGTTTTTCAGAAACCTGTATCGATAATCTGCATCTCTTATCGGTTCAGAAAAACGTAGTTTAAAAAACCCAGCTTTTAAAACACACATGTGGAAAACAGAAAAAAATACTTCAAGGAATATATTTCGTTCTGCTGGTCCAAGACACTTTGTTGTAATTTTAAATTCAAATTTGAACAGATACACAACATAAATATGAAAGTAATAAGACTGTGCCTAATATGGTTCATGGCATGAAAAATCTGAAGATCAAAATGAAAAGACAAACAAAAAGAAAAACGTCTCAAAAATCAAATGTCATGTGTCGGCAAGCAAACAAGATTGACTTTCACTCAGGAAGACTTAAAAGAAAACTAACGTTGCCAAGAAGCATTCAAGCAATAGTAAAAAGCCTTTTAATATCTCGACTTACATGTGCATGTAAGAAACACGGGCGTAAATACATTGCGACGCAATTAAAATTTAAGGCGCGAACGGGCCGCCTCAGAATCAAAGAAAACATAGAAAAGTGGGGCATGTCAGGTGAGAGCCGAGACTTACGGAAGGATATTGTAGGATAATTTGACTCACTTTACGTAAACTTTTGCTTGCTTGGCCAGACCTTCAAGACAATGTTAACTTCACTCGGCTTTCAATTAAGCAAGGAAAGCAGTTTATACTGAATTGAAAAGCGATCTAAGACACTAAGGTTACGAAGAGTTGTGGAATCGTTACTGTGGGTCATCTATTTTATCAAAACTTTGCTGGTTTTTAGGGGACCATGGCTACTTACATGAAGACAAAGTTGTGCCATTGATGGACGAAATTTGTTGAGATTTTAAGAAAAACTCGAAATGCCAGGCTTGTGCTATTTCGGACCAGCCATATATTCTAATACCTTAACATACTATAGGTTTTTTTATGATTGTATTAATTCGGTGGTGTCTTGGACTCCCGGAGGTTACCTTGGCCTCTGACGCGCTCGGTGTACAGAGTAAAATTTCCAAATAAAGTTATTTATTGATTGTTTATGTCAAAATGTAAAAGAAAATATATGTATGAAGTGCTAGGGAAAAAAGTCAAATAGTTATAACAGAATTCTTCAATGAGAATGTAAACCGAAAACATATCTTTATATGTATTGATATTGTATTTTTCAAGTGTGTACCATACATCTCGCTTTGAATAAATTCGTTGTCGTCTACCAATATCACCGTTGTTTGTATTCAACACTTGGTATGAATCAATGACGAAATCTTACTCAAAGGCCCGTCAGTGTGTTACTCATGATGGACTTCTGTGATTCATACCCTTCCCATTTGAATACTGTAGTTCTAGAAAATTTCGCGCTCGATTTAATTTCAAAGCTTTTCGCGCTACCACCTAAAGCGCGAAATTAAAATGCGCGAAAATAAGTTGCATTGTATTTCACTACATTGTTTGGCATTGGATTGCGCGAAACTAAAATGCGCGAAAATTCTGTAATTTCAGAAAAAATGAGTTTGCGCGAAATTAAACACGCGCGAAAATTTTAGAACTACAGTTTCACCAAAAGCGCTGGGTGTAAGCCGGTAATTGATTCAAAGTTCGACACCACGTAAAGTCAGAAGAAAATGAAATGAGAAGTGTGAAGGAAGCCTGTCAGAATAGCAAGTCTGAAGTCCCTAACTCAGTTAGGCCCTTCTCATTAAAATAAGTCTGAGTTAAATTATAAATCAATAGGTTTTCGGGCCAAGCAATGCTGTTGACCTCGATCATGTTATATTAACAAATATCCTCTATATTTCGTATTTCAACCGTGTTCTTCACTGCTAAACCTGGTCAGAAATATTCAAGCAAAAGACATCTGAAAACTGGTTAGTTTTTGCCATTTTAAAGGGACAAGCGTTTGTTGGAATTTGGCGCTGCGGAACTATAGTCTTATCCGACCAAGGCTGTATCTCATCACACCTGAACAAATGGGACTCTGATCAATAAAATGACGCAAAACATCACTCTTCGGTCAAATATATACATACATCGTGGGGGTGACATCCAGTCGCTTGTTGATACAAATTAGCGATGCAATACATGAAACAGCTCAAAAGACTTGCTTCACACTCAACATTTTTTCATATGAAAATATTCGACTATCTTGAATATATTCCAAGAAAAAGAACCTTTGGTAACGTATCTGCAATGATAATAGGCGTCCCAATAGTGCTGGACACAAATGTTATAATGTGATAAAATGTGTTTCAGCTATCCTCTAGACCATGTATGCATGGCAAATTAGCTATTTACGTAAATGGACTGAATCCCACGCATCATGTGAGTGAGATCCGTTTTTCGCCAGGATAGAGTTCAAAATCGAAACACAGGGCACCTAAGTATACCTTCCAGGCCAAGAGCACGGGTAATTGCTTTTCTGAGGCGATAGGCTATGATGTAACGCAAATATCCTGTTTTTGCCCAGGAGGTGTTATTTTCTGATAATACGACTTGTTTTACTAATAAGATGGTTTCGTTTTCCTTAATAAATTCAAAAGAAATTCTGCCCCTGGTTGTGACTGAATCTCCTCTGAACACTGTATAGCTGAAACTCTGTTGGGGCACCTTGTAATCATGCATTCTTTAATTCTTAATAGGTGCCTCTGGTTGTGTCCAGGTAACATATTTTAATTGATGTCAAAGGAGGTAATGTGTAAAAGAGAAAAAAATACATTTTTAAACATGTTACAACAAATGTTCAAGTTACCTAAGGCCTAAAAAATATAAGAAATATTTTATTGCATAAACCTGCCACCTTGCAGAGAAATAAAAAATAGTCGGATCGCTCAGTCTGTTGCATAAATTAAGATTTAGAGACCTCCCAAAATGTGCCTATGCTATACCAAAGCGATCGGATTGGCGGTTTCAGAGAGAAAAATTTTATAGATTTTGCTTAAACAATAAATTTGAAAATTCGTTAAAAAACTTTAAATCATTGGAGCGTGACCAGTTGAACACATAATGTGAGAACGTACCTAAGGTACAACACCGACTATGTTTGAAGTGAATCTGGTCGGAGGTTTTGGAGAAAATGTGAATTTACTTTGCCATCCATATTGTCTTACACAGTAATCGATATGAATGAATGCCTTAACCGAAAGGTACCCGAATTAATAATTTCGTTAAATATAAGGGATCCAGAGTATCTCCACCTAGTGAACAATTTTAGTTTAATCGTACCGGAAGCTGTATACATTTCCACCTAGTTTCTGAGTAACGGTTGTGGAGAAGAAGTAGAAACTAGTGTAAGCACACAAAAAGATTCGTTAAAAAGAAAAGAAAAACTCGAAGCGCCACCTGTTAAAAAACGTAGGGTTCAGGGGTCCCCAGAAGTGTCCTTGTGCAATTTCGAAGCAGTGGACCGAGTAGTTCCGGAAAATGCGTGTTGTTGGGAGACGTACGCAGACTCCGATGACAAACAAAGGACCATGACATGTTCGAGTCCCGCTCGTTCCGAACATAAAATATATATTTTCGGCATTTCCTTAATGCTGGTGGATTTAAGTTCCCGATTCTGGAAATAAATACCGGCTCAGTAAATATACTGCATTACCGTGTTGATATGGCACTCGCACATAACTACCTCCATTGAACCATTCTTTTTAGGAATAGGGATTTGGTGGAGTGGATATGTGCGTTTCCCATTTCAGCTAGGCGACTGGTGCCAAAAGTTGCAGGTTCGAGTCCAGCTCGTTCCGAACATAAAATAAACTCAGGTCACTGCCAAGTCACCTGAACTAATATGATATCAACTTCCAAGAACATCTTAGATATTAGCCCCTGGTAATAGAAGTTCATCAGCCATAACTTAACGTGATCAGAACGTTTGCAACTCTACAAGTGCTATTGTAGTGAAAAAAGTACCCATGCGAAGTCAACATGAGAAATAGAAAAGTATTATATGTCAATCTAATATGACAATTGAGTTGCAAGTGACAACATACTAAAAATGGCATTATCAAACATCCAGCTTTATTGTAGATTAATTTGTGCAACTTAGTTCCATATGTATCATGGACGTTGAATGTGAATACATGTGTGTCCATTTTGTGGGCTTTGCTTTGCATTAAGAGTATGATTTAAAGACTTGACGTCCATTATTTGTTTAGTTATGTTCTATACCGTAGAAATCATACACTCTATTTGAATGTGTCAAATAGTTTGTTACTGTGAAAAAACACAGGATGCTAAAATAAGAAAATGGGAAGTTATTCCATGATATGTAATATTGACATGAGGCACTATTTTCCAAGTGTTGATATATTTCCAAATGCAGGTATAGAAGCCATTCACAATAACACTGGTGGCTTCAGTTAGTATCCGCTTATTATTTCACATCTTACTTTTCGATTTTAGTATGTTGCAATCGAAGAAATGTAATAGGTACCAGTGAAGCTGCAGCAAGAAGATATGTCGGTGTATGTGCATTAAACATACAAAACAATGTATACAGTTACTTTCAGGTAGTATTGAGCATTTTGAAAGTTTAAATATTTTGAAATGTAGTAGTGAAAGGTGTAAATATGCACATTGGGTGAATAATTCACTGGCAACGTGCAAGAAATATATCCCATAATGCAACAGTGATGACATGGCAAGCTAACAAAGCTTATTCGAATATTTTGAATGAACAACACTTTGTTACATGTACAGGTTTTAACTGCTAAAGCGACTATCAATTACCGTTGAATATAAACTGTCAATTCAAGCTGTTGGCGCCTTTAATAGTAAGACTTACATCAGAACACCATATTCTGGTCGGGTCACATTTGTATCATTACTGCTGCTTTATGGTATTGCTATCTGGCACAAATGGCTGGTTTCAATTTGTTAAAATTGATTAGCAGATTCCAAACTTTATTTCGGGACAACTGAACTTTCGCTTGTCTGATCTGCACAGTATTGACCCCCCCCTTGTCTTTGCTGTTACTCCCCATTCCTTACAAGCAATGTTTTTCCTTGAGTTGACTTGGGCTTTAACAACCCATGCCTACTTTTACAATTTGCTAATCAACCCACCCAGTAAACTGTTATAATGGTAAGATGAAAGTGTTTGTCACGACATCTTTGGAACATATACAACCAACAGTTTGCATCAAATATGCTGGAGGGTTACCTGATTATTTTCTTTATTGTGACCTCTAATATAAGTTTAAATGGTATTTTGAAATTTGTATGGCCAGCCCTAGAATTAACACAGAAAGCTGGCATATCTGTTTTAGAGATGTGACATTTTTTTTTTATTTTTGGAAAAGTATGATCCAGCAGTAATCACATTTCAGTTATACGTACAGTACTACCAGGGTTTCCACAAGAGGGTAAAAAGGGTAAAATATCCTACTCTAAAAAAATTGAGGGTAGGAATCCTGCTCTATTTTTTCCAAAAAAAGGAGAGAGAGAGAGAGAGAGAGAGAGAGAGAGAGAGAGAGAGAGAGAGAGAGAGAGAGAGAGAGAGAGAGAGAGAGAGAGAGAGAGAGACAGACAGACAGACAGATTGTATTTTCACATATGATACAATAGATTTAAATTTTGTTACCACATATGCATGCATTGTGATTATTTGGACTCTTGTATTAGATGACATGTCAGTCAATATGCATGTAATGTTCAAGTCAAATGTCAATGTAAGTGTAAAATCAGTTTTCTGAGTTCTGTACCTTTTAACAGGTCATAATAACACAATTTATTTTAAAAACAGAAATTCTATTTTTCTGTTTTTTGGCTCGATTTACAAAAATTCGTGACTTTTTGTCGCCATATCTGGATATCAGTTCCTGGCAGGTCCACATATCTACAATCTTGCTTGAGTGGACACACTCAATCCATACAAAACCCTGTAAACAGACGCAGCGGATTGGAAACACTCAAGCCAGCTCGTATAAGAAATCGAAAACCAGGTCCGCGTGAGGGAAAACACTCTTTAAGACCTGGTCTGTGTCTATTTTAAAGCCTCGGATGAGTGGAAACACTCAGTTGGCATCACCATAGTCCCAAACCAGTTCCAAACGAGGAAAAACACTCAACCTTTGAAATACACACAGCTCTGTACGAAATCTTCCCTAGCTGAGTAATAACACTCAAACGATTCAAACAAGTTATTTATTGTCCAAATGAATTAAATGAATTTAGAACAGATTTGAATCTGTTGTCAAAATAAAGCACCCCCCCCCCAAAAAAAAACGAAAGAAAAAACTGAACAAGCAAACAAAAGCAAAAATTTTTTACAAAATCTCGGACAACACATCGCAACGTGTGTAAATACTCCTCTGAATGCGTGCTTGGTCTAAATAGTAGCCCACCATGTTATATGAGTGTGAAGACGCCCAACCAGTGAGTACAGAATTGTAAGTGGCAAAATGAACGAATGAAGGTCAATGTAAATTTCCATTTGGTACATTGAAAATTTGATGTTTAGTCTGCAAGCAAATGATAGAACATATTCAATGGTACAAAGTAATTTCAATCTGACGAAGTTCCCAATTTGAAATTATTGGTGCTTGTATCACTATGCGAATTCAACAATAAACTACAGAAATATAGGGGGGCGGGGATGGAGGGTAAGGTTACAGTGTATTTCTGCACTGCGGCAGCGGGGCATATTCTATTTGAGTACCAACAAATACTGGATGCCACTAATTTTACCTGCTGGCCAGTATTTCGGAATATTCTTATTTTCTGTACTCTGTAACGGGGGAAAATAATTTGCTCTACCAGCACAATGGGACCCAATCTACCTTAACCGCATACACTCAAGCTTTATGCATGAACAGCATCCAAGCGACAAAAACTTTTAGTGCATCAGCTAAATTAGGCTATTTGCTTCGTTGTATGTAGTGGCCTCTGTCAAATACGATTGCACAGGACCAGCATTTCTGTATTTTCCATTCAAGACTACAGTCCATTTTGGCTCCAATTGGCTCCCCTACTCAGGTTTATACAAATTATTACGTGTGATACATGAAGTCACTATCACTGCATACTTCATGAGGTTTCTTTCACCCATACCCGCAATAAAAAAATAATGAATGACTTTCTGTCATTTCATTATTTTTTTTTTGTTTTTTCACGAAAACTACATAACAGATATTGCAGTGAGATGCAGGAAAACCAGCAAGACATATTTGATATTTTTGGACATGTTTTTTCCAGTCCACAGATATAAATTAGCACAAAAGCGAAGAAATACTGACCAGATGGCTGGAGCTGAATTTCAGACATTCACCCAGGATAAACAATTGTATGAGAACAAATCAGCAAAAATATTTGGCTGTAAGATTTGG